>JAWZYV010008963.1:0-497690 GCA_038373885.1 Cheiracanthium punctorium | reverse complement strand
AATTTTCAGACACAGCTCTGAAACAGCTAATGCATAGCAACATTTTTGGAGTGACACATTTTGCCAAGTATTGCATTTTTAAATTTTTTCTGAAAGTTTCATAAATTATGCAGATTTATCGTTTGGTATAATGCTATATCGGCTAATATTTGACAAACTGTTTTACAAATTGATATATGAGTGTTTCATTCCTATACGTTATGGTCGTAATTAAAAAAAAAAAAAGGTAATTACTACGAAGTAGCGAATTTCTCTAATATTAGATGATTTTACATGAAATGGCCCCCATCATGCCCCAAAGCATAGAGTGCTGAAAATGTGGTAGATGGCTAAATTGAAGGTCAACGCTTCTGGCCTACCGCGTGGCTGTCGATCTAGCAGTCTGGAGTTTTGGGCGTTCTTTCTTTCTTTCTTTCTTTCTTTTTTTTTTTTTCCCTCCATATGTTACATAAATACGCATTAGAACAGCTTGTTCTCTGCAGACTTTCCCCCTTGGTATCCCACGTGTACTTGTGCACCAGTACACCTGGAGATGGAATAACCCATCTATCAGAACTCATGTAAAAATAATTGGAAACAACCGTATATCAGTACGCCCATCAACATCTACAGTACGATCCTTAGTGTAAGAATTCTATGTCGGCATCATTGTGCCGCAATTTTAATGTCACCTTTTACCCTACATTAATCAACAAGGGTAGAAAATTTCAAAAAGATAAAATACTTAGTGAACTAATGAGGAGTGGTTTTTTTTTTTTTTTTTTTTTTTTTTTTTTTTAAGAAGTGTTGTTTTAAACACCCAAAATTTAAAATCTTCAAAAGTTTGAAGAACCATAAAACTAAAACCATAAGCACCAGACTGGGGCGTAGCCAGAAATTTTTCAATAGGGAAGGGAATGACCCCCTAACCTCCCCCCGTGACTACGCCCCTGTCACCAGGGATTTCATGGGGTTTCTCACTACCACAAAAGGAACATTCGTGCCAAATTTTATCAAAATCCGTGATCATGGGTGTCATGCTTGTTTGAACAGATGTTGAATGACTCTCAAATAATACCATTTCAAATATATATAGACAGAATAATATAGCCATTGTTTAGAAATCGTACTATGAATTAATAAATTTTAATTTTTCAAAGTATCTCCTTTTTTAAATGCGATTTAAAATACGTATGTTTAAAAATTATCGAATACTTTTCCCCCTTTCAATATTAATAAAATTTAGCTCTGGAATTCTTTAACTACATATACTGAATAAATTAAATATTAATTGTAATAAAGTACTTCGTTAACTGTTACGTACCCTTTCGCGCATTTTTTGTTTGAAAAAAAAAAAAAAAAAGGCACACACTTGCAGTGGCGTGTCCTGGATTTTTTAAGGGGAAGATGGGTTTCGTCTTTCCCATTACTTATACATAAACATACACACATAAAATATGTACGCATACGTAAAAAAATGTAACGAACAGTAAAATTTTCTTGATCACCCTTAGTATCAAGGGAAGGGGTTAAATCCCCAAACTCCCCCCCCCCCACACACACACACACCTCCTTGAATAAAGCCGCTGCACCCTTGCATAAGACACATGAAATAATAATAATAATAATAATAAAGAATGGTAAACCTCACATAAAACTGTCATGTACCTATATAATATTTTGTTAACATATATAATGCTTCAGAAAATTTTGCAATGCGATTGTGTGTAACACTTAAAAGAATATAATAAGGAAAAATATAGTTCTCGAAGGTGATGATTAATTACAATATATAGTAAAAAGTTTGAATAACATTTAGATTATTTTTAGGGTTCTTTCCATAATTATTATTATTCTTTTGTGTGTGTGTGTGTGCATAGGTAGCTGTAACCCTCTCCTTTTTTTTTTTAACGGAACTAAGCTGTTTTGAAATACATTACAAGTAAATATTTATTTGCATTACTACTATCAAAACAAACAAACAAAAAAAAATAGTGAAAGAGATTTTTTCTGAAGTACATATATATGTTCTTTCTAACACATTCCACCCCCCCCCCCTTTTTTTCCCGCGTACAATCTATATTAAATGTAATGAGTATTCTAAAACAGTTTCTATAAGTATAATAACGATTAAAAAATATGTTTTCCTAATTCATAAGTAAAATGCGTTTTTAAGTACATATAGAAATAAAAATCAGCTGAAATTATTAATTCAATAATCTCAGCTGAAAACAGAAAAATATTTCTTCTTACTAAAATGTTTTAGAAATTATAATAAAATTAATATTAAATCAGACTCACTGAATATTTACCATTAAATGGAGTACTTTTCACTTAAGCATTATTGACAGAAATTTTTTTTCAAATAGCGACATTTGAAATACATAGACACGATCAGAAAGCCGTTGTCAAGAAGAGTTTTACAAACAGATCTATAATAATCGGAAAAGTAAGTTAAATGTTAATTGAAAATCGAATAATGTATTAATAAATTTCATTTTTTCGCGTTATTAGAAAAAAATTGGATTGAAAATACATACGCAATTTTTAAAAAAATATCTAGCATTTTGGGGTTTTGAAATAAATATGTCATTATATTATATTTTATTACACTTATTTTTAAATGCGTATTTTTCCCCTTTTAATATTAATAAAATTTCGCTCTTCTGAAACTTCTATACTGGATACTTCTATTCTTAAACTACAAACACTGGATAAATTGAATATTAATTGCAATTAAATACTTGGTTAACTGTTATTCGCATTTTTTCCAATTACAAAACAAACACACTTGCAAAAGACACAAAATGAAATAAGAATAATAAATCTTACCTTTCAGTGTTGATAGAAGTTTCGTGTGCTAAAATTCTTTCACGCTGTCGTCTCATACGTTGAGCTTTAGAACGTTTAGACCACAAAGGAAGTTTTCTTTTTCTTCCCATTTTTTTACTGTAAAATGGACTGTAAAATCTAAAAACAAGTTAGTTGTTCAAACAACACTCCAGACAAAAACATTTAGAACTGACCAAAAACCCACTTTCAAATCTTAGCGGCCTTTCCTTTCTCATGCTTCAGCAAATGAAATTACCAGTACGTCCATCAATCAAGTGTTGAATCAAGCACCTCCTAGTAAGGCGTTACCAGAAATCGGTAGCTACCTTCCACTAAAATACAGCATTTTAATGAGGAAAAAGCCTGTGAAATTCAGCGCCATCTATTGAGAAAAGGCGTTTTTTTTAAAACGAGTCATACGAGCTTAATGCACTGTGGGGTTACAATTACGAAATGGCGGAAAGCAAAAATTAGCCTTTTGCGATACGTTTTTATCGATATTTCCTAAAATAGTTCGAATTTTGAAAAAATCGCTTCGAGGTGTGTCGGGACCTGTCATGGAGAATTTCCGTTCAAAATTTGGTAGGTCTACGATCACCCGTTTGCGAGCTACGCGAGACACAGACAAACAAACAGTTTACACACATTGTTTTATTAATATAGATACCAGTCTCAAATAAAATCCAGTTTCAAATCTAAGCCTCGCCAAAGTGCCAACATACGGCATTTTGCAAGAGTTTTTTCAGGGAATCATTCGAAGCATTGACTTAGCAGCAATCAAAATGGGAAATGGTTCGACCGCCAGGCATTTTTTTGAAAAGTGGAATCCCTTAATACAGCCTCATTTTTTAAATTATCAACTATAACATGTTTCATTCATCGTTACCTCGATGTACTAAATGCGAAGATTTCAATTTTCTGAAATTTGGCAGATTTCCCCCAACTAAAATCAATGCACTCAATTGGCGATAATGCTGAAGATAGATCGCTTGAAATCCCTTAATAACTGCATTATTTCCGCACGGATCATTAAAATTTAACGCTGTATTCTAATAAAACCTTTGCACTTGTTTTCAAAAATCCGTTTCCTTAAGCTCTCAGTAAATTGCGCCAAGCCGGAAACAGTGTAAACCGCTAGAACTCACTTTCTCGGCATTTGAGCCATTTTATTTTTTCGCCAAACTAAAAAATTTTAACATATTAGCCTGGGAAATCTTCAATTCTTATTGTTTTGCGTATAAAACATTTCATACCTGCTCCGATTTCCCATGCACACGATATTATAATTTTAAAAAAATAACATTACGAATATAAACTAACAAAAAAAAATCATTATTATCATTTTATTTTTACTTTGAGAATTTAAAACATTTTATTCGGCAAAATCGCCACACATGGCAATCACGATCCTTATTTCACACTTTTTTGACTACAGGGGTTAAAATTACGGAAAGCTTTTTGCGTGGAGAACATAAAAAATCTCTTAAATTCCGGGAACGGGTGGACTTTCAAAGTTTTAAAGTGGACTATCTTTTATTCTATATTATTTTACACATCTGTGCCGAATTTCAGGCTGATAGGTCCATTTTTGTGGATTTGTATACGAATCAAATCAACAAACAAACAAACAAACAAACAAACAAACAGAATTTCATTTTTATTTATAAGGATTAGCATCCTGAATGTTTCCGTCAGTACAGTAGATGGCAGCATCGTCTACAAGAAGAATCTTTATGACGTCTACACCTTGGATTCCGGCCAACAAGTCATTGATCATAATATTGAAGAGCTTGCAGCTAAGAACATCACCCCTTGATAACATTGTTTACAAGTGAAGTAAAGAAATATAACATTTAGGAAATAAATGTATGATATAATACAACATTTAAGAAACGCGTGTAAGTACTACAAATTCTGCTGCAGTTATCAACTGCATTATTGGCTGGGAAGGAAGAACTGTATTTCCTTTGTCGAAATAAAGGTGAATCTTGGAATGCAACCGTTCCAGTCTTCCAAAATCAGGAGCTTCAAGAGTTCATTTGAAAATGAGCGAAACGCATAGTAGTAGTAGTTAATTTCTCTAAAGGATATTATTATTATTTAATAATTACTACTTCCATTACTCGATGGCAGTACTAACAACCATTGTCATTTATATTAGAGTCATAGATTCATTAGTTTCTCAGAGCCACTTTCGTTGTGCAGGCAAAGTGACTTCGATTCAAATAATATTTTTTAAATGACGTCATATTTTATAGAAATTGGTCGTTACAAAATGCTGGAGATCTAATATTTTAATTTTACAATGTTTACAAGCTAAATACTCGTTTTTCGCGCTGGGGAAAGCAGGCAGTTTTCAAAATGAAATTTAATCGATTAGAGAAAAACTGTCAGTTTTTCCTCTCATAATGCAACATTGTATCGTGATAGTCAACCTAAACTTAAAAGCAGTAAACTTTTGTTTGATGTGAAGCTCTTTTAAATAGTTTATTTCTGAAATTCTTAAGAGTTTCACACGCAGCAGACGAAATTATTCACCTATTACCTCGTCAATTAATTGCAATACCTTCCGCCTCATAAAATGTGCAATTTATCACCAATAATGAACATAAAAGATTTTTTAGTTAATCTATTAACTATTATTATATTAATTATTCTTTAATCTTTTTTTAACACCGAAAAGTCAGGTGGATTTAAGACGGATCGTGCAATTAGGCAACTCTTGACTGAACAGCTCACTAAAAATCTAAAATTGAATTACGTCTTCCATGTAAGAAAGAACATTGGAAGTGAGGGTATTACCAACTAATCGGAATCTCTCAATTTCAGAAAATCTTTTTTGCCGCGGCATAATTTTTGTAAAGATTTTTAAAATTCTGTTATCAGAACGGTGTCAATTTCACTTCCGATATATGATTCGAATTATTTTGCACATTGTTTAAGCTTTCCAAGGGATAGATTTCCCAGAAAAATGGAATCTGAGACTTTGTGGAATTTTGTCAATATTCCGAAAACGTAAAACAGAAGCGCATTCATTAAAAGTGCAAACTTCCCTTTTTTATGACACTTTCGGAATCTTTCTGGATAGAAGATTCTGATTTGCTGGGAATACTCTTTCGAATATCGTGTTAGCTAAATATTTCGGATGTAGTGTAATTTTACTACAATTAAGTGATTACTCTCGGTTTTTTAAGGCATTTTTAATTTCGTGAAAAAAATGACGTCAACACCAAAATGACGTCCGTTTTACTTGAGATATCTCACTTCAGTCATTAAAATCATAAAAATTTAATCTTAATTTAATCTCTACAAATCTTCTTTTTCAGAAATTAGAGATGATTTATTCAAATGAAAATTATCAAAATCGACGAAAATGAGAGAAGGGAGAAATTTTTAGAATTTTAAAATCGCCTAAAGCCTGCACTATACCGCTTATTTATCTTCAAAAATTTTCAAGATTTTTTGAACGGTGTGGATTTTTGCACCGCATGAAGAAACAAACAATTTTTCCCATTTATATATTAGATAGCAAAAAAATTGTGCCTCAATCTTTTACAGCTAAACATATTGTGCAAGATTCTGAAAATTATTAAAATTTTGGAATGATTAATTGAAAAACGGAAACTTCATTTTAAATAACATGAGCAATTCCACAATGCATTCGCCGTTCCATTAAAGACATTGTTTACTTCTCCCCATCGCAAATGTATCTCCACATCACTGTCAATAACTTTTCAGCGTTTTATATTTCGTGTATTGCAATAAGGGGAAAATCATTTACCCATCTACCCCCTCCCCCCCGGAAAAAAAACACCACCATAAATATATGTTAATTTAATTTCGGCGATGTTTTTTCGTGTATGCAGAATGAATCCATTTGAATGGAAGTCGTCATTCGCTTCTTTTCATGACCCATTTCGCTGAAAGAAGTATTTGTATGGTCAAAAGTGGAGCAGAAAAATAAAAGAACAAAATGGGGGGGTTGGGGGGGAGGAATCCCCGCATCCAACATATAACTTTGCGGGCCGAGTAAAATGCCCAGAAAAAATCCCAATGTCATCTTTATGAAGGCAGAAGCGATGAAAAATTGAATGTTTCCATTGAAAAACTACTTTTAAGATGTCATTTTTTTCGTCTGGCCTGCGAAATGTGAAAAAAAATCTGTGTATATATATATATAATATAATATATACTGAAGAAAATATTTTGGTTTTTGAAAAATAAACTTATCCGCATAAACGCATTTTTTACTTTTTTTCTAAAAGATGAATGCTTCGCAGTACACATCAGTGATAATGTTTTTGTATTTATATGAAAAATAGTTTAGCATTTAAAAAAAATGTAATTCATTGAATAATAATTTTATATTAAAATAAAATGAAAAATGCATGAATTGCTCTTAATGTTCGAGTGCTCGAATGGATAATTTCCCATTTTCATTTTTTACAAAAGCCTTTTTTCTTTTTCCAGGAAAAACTTGTAAACATGTTAAACAAATTGTACACAAAAGGGCGCATCATTTAAAATCTTCAAACCATCAACAATTTCCTGAAAGTTATTTTTCTTTTGTGAAACATCATTAGTAACAGCAACTCTTATAAAATAAATAAAATGATGTTTACTGGACCAATTACTCCATTTTTTTCCAAAGACTTTTAATGCTTTTGTTGTTGCCAGTTCAAATATTAGATGTTAAGTATTTTTTTTAAAAATAATAATAATAAAAAGTTTTTTTAGTCTGATCACAGTAAAGAATCAGCTTGTCGATCTGCAATGTATTATTTCTAATTTCCTATAAACTAATCTCTTAGAAATAATTAGAGAGAGAAAGAAAGTACCTCGTTTTTATTTTATAATACTTCATCAATCATTTTAAAACAGGAATCGTTCTCCTGAAGTCATTAAAATGTGTAAATGTGGAAGTTTGTATTCCTTAATAGAAATACACAGCGTACGTAATAGCAATACACACTTTAAGTGTGTATTCCTTAAAGTGTGTATTGATGAAATAACAACATTTTCATAAAAGGCAGCTCAGCTGCTTCCAATGTAACGTGTTTTTTAAGAGCTTTTATATCCGAAGCGTTAATCCACACACTGTAATTGAATGTGCTTTTCAAGTTCAAAACGGCATTTAGGTAGTTATTTTTAAATAAACTTAAGTTACACTTACATTTTTTTCCGATACCTTAATTACGAGGGTGAATCCGAAATTAAGTTTCTTTTCTCGTTTTCCCTAGGAAATCGAACAGCAATTATGGAAACAAGACATCAGCTGAACGCGAAAGACACCCCCATTAGGTATCGTTCGACCTAGATCAAAGTGATGGCGGTGTCCATCTCCTCCGCAAAGCGGAAACGAATCTTTCAGTCTGATCGTGGCAGGTATGGAGAGAATGTGCATTTTGTATTCGTGGTCAAAGGAGGAAGTAAGACTAGTTGCCCGCTATGAATGGGCAAGTGGAATATAGGCCGCAAAAATCCATAACACTATGGGCCAAAATTTATGCCGAAACAAATGATGCGGAGTTGATTGCGATCTTGGTTGAAAGTGCTCTGATCATCTGCCATAGAAACCTGATTTCGCAACCAGTGACTTCCTTCTGCTTCCAGCTTTGAAGAAGAATCTCGGCTGTAGGAGTTTTGAAAGGAATGCTGCAGTCAGACAAGCCGCTTAAATCTTCTTCCATATCCAGAGCTCTCATTTTTTTCTAGAGAGCTATTTGAGCGTATAAAGTGATATGACAAAGGTCTCAACGTACTTAATAATTATATGGAAAAATAAAGTTGCGTGTTTCCTTAATGTCTCATAATATTTTTGTCTTTTATACACACCTCTGTCAACAGTTACCAGGGGAAACATAACATATTTTCAGACTTACCTTCATATAATCATTCAATTATCTATTTCATTGAAATTACATCCCTGGACAAAACTTTGGCGATCACCTGAATCTCCAGCGTATTAATTAAGAGCTAGTAAAATTAGGCAGTAAACCAATAATAGGTATACATGAACATCAAATTAGTATATTATTGCAGGAAATAATAAGGATTATAATGAAGAACGGGATAAACAGGTGGTCAAAACCAAAAACAGTTTTGGAAATATTTTATACAAACTGAAGTGCTCCATTACCAGTTTCATAGCTTGCAGGTTGCGTCAAAAGCGTGCGGTAACTTAATAAGGATAATCAATAAAATAAACATGCCGAAATAATCAAATTATATGGACAGCTTTAAAATTCTCAGGAAAATAGCTGCACAAGCGTTTCCAAGAATGCAGTCATCAAGGGAGAAAGCAAAGAGTAAAACCGTTGTCACAACCTTACGCCCAACTAGTTGTCGAACGTTAGCTAAACAAGACCAGATTCGAAAGGATTAAGCGGATACGTAATCGATTAGATTACGATTATTTTTTTTTTCCCGTGGGGACTACTATTAGATTATAGTAATCCCAAATGAATTTTGTCGATGCAGATTACGATAATCACAAATATGAATTTTGTCGATTCCGATTAGATTACAACAATCAAACTAATAAAAACTTTCGATTATGATTACACATTGTGAGATTACGATTAAACTACGCTTACAAAAAAATTTTTGTGAACATTCATAGCTTTTGAATTGTACAATTTTTACGCAGAGGACAGAACTAACTAACAAAAAACACAAAAGAAACTGGTGTTTAAAATATTAAATAATTAAAAATTTGTAAATTAACACACATAAAAGGATCCTTGAAAGCAAATTTAACCCGTTTAAGCAATGCCCTGAAATAATATGAGAGCTGAGATTTCCCCCTTTTTGTCTCCAGCGTTGCTTCCCTTCCCACAGACCTCGAAATGCCATGCTAGGACCAGAGAGGACAGATAACGCTGGCCACAGAAAGGATAACTTTTGGCTTTATATCTTTTAACAATGTGAATCAACATGTTAAACCAATGTTCAAAATTTATTAGTATTTGAACAGACTGTCAAAGGCAGAAATCCAAGAAACTGAACCAAGACTGCACAGTTTAATGAGTTTTTCTGTTATATTAGGTTGTAACGAAAGTTTTCCGCCACGTGAAGTATTGTCTGAATAAACAGTTCGCGTTGGTGTCTATGCCAATATTTTGTCAAACGATTTTTGTTATTTGAAAGAAAAAGACTTCTTTTAGAGCACTGTGTTGTGAAATCTGTAAAACAATAGCTTTATGATTAAGTATAAGGTGTCTGAAATGGAACTATCACGCTACCAGATTGAACCATCATTTACTGTCAGTTCTGTTTCAAAAAGTCAGCTACAGAATGACACCGAATCATGTGTACAGCTTAAGGTACTACTGTTGTATAATACGACATTGTGAAGATTTGGTACCGAAAGTACAAAAACGAGGACTAGGACATTTAAGAAGCAGAGCGCTCTGGCCGGCCTACTGATGCTGATGAAGCCCGCTTACGAGAATTTGTGGAAGAAGATGAAATATTCATCCACTCGAAAGTTAGCTAAAAGAGTTAGACTTTAGTACCATGTCCATTAGTCGCGCAAGGCATCGTATAAACTTGACATATAAGATCAATCGCTCGGTACTGCATGAACTGACTCAAGCAAATATGGCGGAAAACTTTCGTTACAACCTGATACCTTCATTTCGCGTAAAAACTGAATGAATGTAACTGTAATCGTTTCAAGCGATTATGATTACAGGATGTTCATTATATTACGACCATATTGCGATTATTTAGAAAATTAAATTTTTAGATTAGGATTAGGTTACGATTGCGCGGGGATTTAAGTTTTCAAATAACGATTACATTAGATTATTTGTAAAGTAAATTTCTAGATTAGGATTAGATTAGGATTACTCAGAAAAGTCCAATAGATTATCCGATTACGATTACAATGTCTGAGCAACACCTTAGCTATCAAAGAATCAAGAAACAAGTGTCTAACGCCGAGACACAGGGAAGTGCTTCTCAAGTTCGCACGCTAACACATTGTCGAATCCACGGACTTCAACAAAGTGGTTTTAACGGATTGGAAATGATTCTCCATAGATGGACCAGACGTCAGTTCATTCGTCGAACATAGAAGCGATAGCCTCATCGCACTGCATCAAGTGAAGCGTCAAGTGGGTAGTGGCTTTGTTATGATTTAAGATGCCCCATGAAGACAAATATAACAGCCTAAAATATCTGGATCACTTACGAATCACCTTTTTCCCATGTTGTCACAGGAAATCCGACCAGAATAAATGGATTTGGCAGCATAACAATGCGAGTATCCATGCTGAAAAGAAGCGCTGGAAAAAGATTGACAAACACGCAGCCCTGATCTGAACATCATAAAACGTGTGGGTGGCACCTAATGGAGGAGGTTGTGTATATCGATAAGCAATACAATGATAAGAAAGAACTAGTTCGTGTTATGGAACATGTGCAAAGAAGTTCGATAAATAAAATACAAATCATGAATCTACAAAAATCAATTCCCTGATGTTCGCTAAAGGTCATTGATGTTAAACGGACACAGCTGTCTCACCGCTTATTTATATTTTACTAGTTATATACGTGTGATGACTTAGTGGTAGCGAAAATTTTGATTTCCTCCACGTAATCAACCAAGTTTTGGCTACCCATTTTCATGTATTTTCAGTAAAATGTTTTAATTTTGAATTATTAAACTATATTCATTTGATATTCATATTAGCTCCTTATTGTTCCATCAAGTCAGCGTTGCAAGCACATCCGTACATTACAGGTTGATTCAAAATTAGTGTGACCAAATTTAAAAGCATATAATTAGTTATGGTACATTTTAATCACTTTACCACCAGTCTTATTTAAAAAATGAAAAGTTGAAACGTTTAAATTCAGGGCCTGATTTTTACCAACAGGGGCCCGGGCATTGATGAATTTGGAGTCCCCCATCTATAATTTTTGTCTTATTTTTCATAAAATTTTCATATAAAAAAGAATATTTCAGAACAACATTTTAAACTGGGAGCCCTTTCGAACCGGGGGCCCTGGGCAAAATTCCCATTTGCCCATGCAATAATAAGGCTCTGTTTAAATTACAAATTAAACTATTTTATTAGTGGTAGTAAATTATGGCTAAGAAATTAAATCCTCTAACCCGAAACGAAATTTTAAAGCTTTTGAAGAATGGTTGCTCTAATTCTGTTATAAGTAAAGCATTTAAAAATCAGGAAAAAAATTCTAATGGATTATTATCTAAACCTCGAAGAGAAATAAAATACATCTGGCAAAAATGAGCTCCTGCAAAAAAAAATATGGACAAAAGGAAATTCTTGGTGAAAAAGAAAAAAAGAAGCTCAAAAGACTTATCGCTGTAGAAATTCTTTGCATCAAAGAACTTTAGCAAAGAAACTACAGGTATCACAATCAACAATTTGTCATCAGATAAAGAAAATTGCTTATACTAAATTTTTTAAAAAAATTTTTTAACTTTACTCTTAAAGTTAAAAAACGAGTTTGTCATCAAATGTCTGCAAAGCCCGTAGGAAACGAAAAAATCATTCTGGGCCTCTGTATTTAATGTTACGCGCACAAAGCTATCTATACAAGATATGGATAACTTCGGATGAAGTCCTGTTTCATCTGTCATCTACAACTGGCAAAACGAATATACAAAATATTTCACGCGAACAGCGTCGCAAAGACGCAGCTGTTTTGCGAGAGGCAAGTTGGCAGTCAGATGTTATGGTATGGAATGCCCTTTCAAGGCTTAACAAAACCATTTTTTGAAGTAGTACCGAAGGCTGAAATTGATGTTAAATACTCCCAGAATAAAGTTTTGAGGAACGGGATCAAAGAAAGTAAACGTCTTTAGTCTCAAGGAAACTTTATTTTTCAGCAATGCTCTGCACCAAATCATACTGCAAAATCAATTATGAAATGGCTGAAAGAAAAAATGATAATTATCTTTCTACTGAGAAACGGCTACCATCATACTCTGACTATGCTCCTTGTGATTATTTAACATAGGAATACTTAGAAAAAAAATTAAATAGACGTAAAATAAAAACAATTTAAGGGCTATAAAAGCAATCAAAGTGGAAGTGGAAAAATACACCAGAAAATGGTCGAAAAAGCTCGTTTCGCATGGCCTAAACATTAATGTAAAGTGTACTATGCTAAATGAAACACATTGAAAATTTCATGTAAGTAACTTTATTCAATAAAAATTAATGATGTTCTGAAACTGGGCACATTATTTTTTAATCAATCTGTATTTGTAGTTTTATATAGAGTCGGGTGGTCGCAAAATTTTTATCCAGTAGTGTATTAAGACTAACAAAATTTTAAAACATATTTATTAGCTTCCATTTTCGAACGAATGCGAAAAGAAGAGAGAAAGATATAAAAACTGCAAAATTCTAAAGTATTCTATCAAAAATATAAGAAATCTGAAAAACAGTACATTAAACTGTCTCAGACTTTAATTTAAAATTGTTATCCTGTCTAAATAAAGCAAAATAAATTGTCCAACTTGAGCTTTAATCTAATGGAGTGAAATTTTTCTTTTTCCTTCAAAAATGTCTAACTTATATCTGCGAAGATCCCCCAAGTCTGATTAACTATGATTACTTTTTCCGGTTTCAATTATTTAAAAAGTACTAGGAAATCGAGGGTTGTCAGTCAAACATCTTAGTTGAAGTATTATATATTTACTGATTCTGGGCAAATTTTAAAAGATATTACCGTTTTTACTCGCGTAATAGTCGCACTTTTTTTACCAATGTTTCATGGTGAAAGCCTATGTGCGTCTACTATACGGAAAAAATGTACTACATGATATTGTAATTCTAAAACTATTTTTCTGCTTCAAAACGCGGGTGCAACTATTATTCGAGGGCAACTATTACGCGAGTAAACACAGGATATTGTTACAAGTTCGCCAATTGATCTGCTTTTCTAAGCTTTAATTTAGTTTTAAATTATTGTTACACGCCTCTCGTCGATTAACATTGTTATTTAATTTTATTTTTCCAAATACACATAGTATGAGCACGCAGGTGTCACCTTTACGGACTTATTTTGTCGCCAAAGTTTGCCCTAACTCTACAAAATTTGCACAATGTAACATTATTCGGCGCATGTTTGAATATGACTTTTGTTTGGTTACCTTTTCCTCATTGCACCATCATTACGCAGCTAGAATTCTAAGCCCGTTGTCGAGGTGAAACAACGGGTGCTAAAAAAAGCATTCCACAAAAACAGGTCTACATTCAATTTTTTATTCTTTGTCCACTTAAAATGAATAACTTCATACTGAATTTTTCTTATAAACCGAAATCGGAATTGCATTTTCTTCAAAAAACGCACGAAAACTTTTCCGTGCTTCCGTTTCGCTGGGAACATCCTCTCTTATACCAATGTTTCATAGCAGAGGAAATCATTTTATTTCTGATAAATTAAATAAATAAACTAGATAGCATGAAAAAACTACTTTAATCAAATTGGAATCCCAATTTGCCTTCAAAGCCTGATAACCGTGATTTCAGTATGACATAATAATGGCTTGCGACATCTAATTTTGTCACGCAAATGATTCGCTTTTTTATGGAAGAAATAGAAAATAGCAGAAAATCGCTTGAAGAAAGGTCGATCAGAGTTATAACGACTCAGACGAGAGAAAGAATTGCACTGTATTCATTGTGTAAGACCATCTTTAATTTTCGCCGATTTGTAAAGTTGGCACTGTAAAGACTGTTTCTGAAGCATGTTATGTTTTACAGCTGTAAAGCAGTTAAGGATTCTACAATTAATTTTTTTTTTTTTTTTTTTTTTGGACTGTTGTATCCGATTGACTGTTTTGCAGAAAACTCCTGTTGGTGATTCATTTTTTAAGGGTGAGCACTTGCCGACGAGGCAAATTCAACTACTAAGGCCCAAAATATTGGCCATTTTATTATGAGGGCACTAAAAGGCGGCCAATATAGCCCCTTATGAAGAGAAAGATGATTTGACACTCAAGCCCAAGCCAGGATTCGAACTTGCACCGAAGGTATCATTCCGGGTCTATCGTGATTCTACCGGGCCTGCTTGTGCACTCCGATGAGTCATCCAAAGATGCCTACGGATGCTCGCTTATTGGTTCCAGCACTTAGATACGTCATCTAACGGCTAAATCTAACCAATGAGAAAACGTCCGTAGGCCTCTTTCGGAGTGCACAAGCAGGCCCGATAGAATCACGATGTCCCCTGTCATTCTTTGCGAATTCCTAAAGCCCAATAAAACAGTCCTCCAATGGATCCCCACACACTCTGGAATTTACCATAACGAGAAGGTGGATTTGTTGGCAAATAAAGCCATTATTTTCAGCTTCGCGCAGCCCCCAGTTGCCTACAAAACAGCTACGTATTTAATAAGTGTTACAATCAAACATAAAAAAAAAACTTGAATTGTAAGAACTGGACATAGAAAAGCCTGATCACCACCCTCTTTGCCACTTAGCCGGAAGCCCAAGAGGAGCTGTTGTAGCTTTTAGGTTGCGACTCGACAAAATTGCCAGCTCATATTTAGCATTCTGAATAGCCCCGCCCCGTCCCTTTTGAGTGGCTTCTACCTGATGGTTGCTGACCACCTTCTGAAACGCCGGGCACTTCATCCATTTTCTCCAATTAGTGAGAAGCTAAGGAATTTTTGTCTTCCCATATGATTTTATTATGTATATTATTTTCTGTTTTTGGACAAGGATAATGTTTCTGTTTCTGATGTTTTGGTGATAATTGTTCTTATTGGATTTGCAACAAAGTAATTGCGTTTAACTACATAAAATTCAAACAATAAATTTTGAACAAGTTTTTCATTACAAACAAGCTGTGTCTGGACATAGGATTTATGTTTTTTACATTTTAAAGTAAGAATTTTACTAATCTTATAAATAAAAATGAAATTCTGTTTGTTTGTTTGTTTGTTTGTGGATTTGAGTTGTACACAAATCCACAAAAATGGACCTATCAGCCTGAAATTTTGCACAGATATGTAAAATAATATAGAATAAATCATAGTCCACTTTAAAACTTTGAAAGTCCACCCGTTCCCAGAATTTAAGAGATTTTTTATGTTCTCCGCGCAAAAAGCTTTCCGTAATTGTAACCCCTGTAGTGAAAAAAGTGTGAAATAAGGATCGTGGTTGCCATGTGTGGCGATTTTGCCGAATAAGATGTTTTAAATTCTCAAAGTAAAAATAAAAGAATAATAATGATTTTTTTTTGTTAGTTTATATTCGTAAGGTTATATTTTTTTTAATTATAATATCGTGTGCATGGGAAATCGGAGCAGGAATGACATGTTTTATACGCAAAACAATAAGAATTGAAGATTTCCGAGGCTAATATGTTAAAATTTTTTAGTTTGGCGAAAAAATAAAATGGCTCAAATGCCGAGAAAGTGAGTTCTAGCGGTTTGCACAGTTTCCGGCTTGGCGCAATTTACTGAGAGCTTAAGGAAACGGATTTTTGAAAACAAGTGCAAAGGTTTTATTAGAATACAGCGTTAAATTTTAATGATCCGTGCGAAAATAATGCAGTTATTAAGGGATTTCAAGCGATCTATCTTCAGCATTCTCGCGATTTTGAGGAGGATTCTAACGCTTGGCGCTATTTATCGTAATTTAATCGTCTGCTATTTGGGTTATGAATACACCTGCGTATAAGTTTTTGAAATTTTCATTCAGTTGGAATTGTGCATTTTTCTGAGCAGCTTTTCTGCATCTAATGTATTACATCCAGAAAAAAGGATGTTAGAAATATCAATTTTAATTTTGTTTAATCACACTCATGAATAATGATACACTTTCCAACTTAATGAAAGAAGGAACGAAAATAGGGAAGACCCATGGATTATAACTCTTTTTATATATAGCACTTTAGTGCGTATTTAAAAATCTGAAAGTGTGTCAGATTTTCTATGATTCTAGCGCTTGGCGCAATTTAATGCGAGGGTATTTTTTAAAAACAAGCGTAGGTTATCTTATAAATAAAAATGAAATTCTGTTTGTCAATTTGTTGATTTGGGTAATATACAATTCCACAAAAATGGACCTGTCAGCCTGAAATTTTACACAGATATGTAAAATAATATAGAATAAATGATAGTCCACTTTAAAACTTTGAAACTCCACTTAAAAACGTTTTCCTCCTGAATGGTTCTCTTAATTTCCGTTCCCGGAATTTAAGAGATTTTTTATGTTCTCCACGCAGAAAGCTTTACGTAATATTAACCCCTGTAGTGAAAAAAGTGTGTGAAATAAGCATCTTGGTTGCCATGTGTTACGATTTTGCCGAATAAAATGTTTTAAATTCTTAAAGTAAAAATAAAAGAATAATAATGATTTTTTTAGTTTATTTTTTTAGGTTATTTTTTTAATTATAATATCGTGTGCGCATAAGAAATGAGAGCAGGAATGAAATGCTTTATACGCAAAACAATGAGGATCGAAGATATCCGAGACTAATATGTAATTTTTTTTAGTTTGGCGAAAAAAAAATGGCTGATAGGCCGATTTTTAGAGAGTGAGTTCTAGCGGTTTGCACAGTTTTAGGCTTTTTGGCGCAATTTACTGAGAGCTTAAGGGAATAGCATTTTTGAAAACAAGTGTATAGGTTTTCTTAGAATACAGCATTAAATTTTAACTATCCGTGGAGAAATAATGCAGTTATTAGGGCATTTCAAGCGATGTATCTTCTGAATTCTCGCCAATTGAGTACATTGATTTAACTTGGGGGAAATCCGCAAAATTTCAGAAAATTGAAATCTTCGCATTTAGTACATCGAGGTAACGATGAATAAAACATGTTATAGTTGATAATTTAAAAAATGCGGCTGTATTAAGGGATTCCAATTTTCAAATAAATGGCTGGCGGTCGAACCATTTCCCATTTTGATTGCTGCTAAGTCAATGCTTCGAATGATTCCCTGAAAAAACTCTTGCAAAATGGCGTATGCTGGCACTTTGGCGAGGCTTAGATTTGAAACTGGATTTTACTTGAGACTGGTATATACGTATAATAAGACTGGTTATAGATAAAATTGAATGTTGGTATGTGTGTAGGAGGTTGAAAAACTCCAGCACCGTTTCACTGATCACCATGAAATTTGGTTCACCTAAGTCTTTTATCATGGAGAAGGTTTTTATGCTATCCGTTTTCCTCTAACTTTTGACTAGGTGGCGCAGCAGAACGTCGAATTCTATTCCGTTTAGCCGTTTGCTATGCGAATATCGTCCAACCAATTTCGATGAAATTTGGTACACGCGAATATTAGAACACGGAGAATATTTTTCACTATCCATTTGCTGTAACTTACCGCTAAATAGCGCTGCAACGCATCAACTTCTATACCGTTCGACCGATCGGCATAAAATTTTTTATACTTACACATTTGAGAACGAAGAATATAGTCTAACTGCGTTACTTTTTATGCTACTCACCACTAGATGGCACTGCAATGCATTATTATTTTAACTCGCCACTAGATGACGCTGCAGCAGGCCAAATTTTTGACCATTCAAACGGTGGCTATGAAAATCAGTATACATAGCTATTTGAACAATGAGAATATTTTGGCGTTATCCATTTTGCTATAACTCGCCACATGACGGCGCTGTAGCAAATCATTACTTTAATTAACCACTAGATGGCCCTGCAGTGTATCACTTCTTGACTGTGCGAATGATCGCTATGAAAATAGGTATACATAGATATTTGAACACGGGGAAGAGTTTGGCACGATCCATTTTCCTATAACTTGACACTAGATGTCGCGTCAACACATGAACTTCAAGACTATTCAGCCGATCGTCATGAAAATTCGTATACATCGATATCTGAATGCGAAGAATATTTTTGCCGTATCCGTTTTGCTAAAACTCGCCACTAGATTGTGCTACGCCGCATCGCCTTCTGCACCGTAAAAACGATTGCCTTGAAATTCAGTATGCATGATTATTGAACACAATATAACGCGATATCCATTTTGCTATATCTCTTTATTACAATAAATAGTAATCACAACAAATATTAATATCAAAAAGTCCATTCTTTCCCGTGCGAAGAACGGACGAAAACTAGTAATATATATTTTCGTCCATGAAAGATGTCTGCCCTCCCCCTTTTTTCACAACAATCCTCCTTGTTGGGCAATATTCAAAATGTCCTGAAGTTGTTTTTTAGATATTCGTGACTGCTGTATTTTACAGCAAGAACTTCACGGATATCTCTATCTTTCTTTGAGATCACGCGGGACATGTGAAAAGACCTATTTAGTCCCCTACCTCCTCTAAAGTTACGAGTTTTGGAAAAAGCTCTCTAATCTAGAACCTATATTAAAGAACTCCCGTACTTGCCATATTTCGTATTACTAGCTGCAGTAGTTTTAGCCAGGTGAAATATTGACATACAGAAAAACGACATTACTTTGTGGCCAACCCTACCCAGCAAACACACACAAGTTCTCTGAACGTCTATTAACGTTCAGAAGACGTTCAGAAAACGTCTTCTGAACGTTAATAGACGTTCAGAGAACCTGTGTGTGTTTGCTGGGTATATTACACTTGAATGTGATCAGTGTGAGAGAAAATATCAATCAGTTTGCTCTCTATGAAAATAAAGCAAAACACATGAATGACAGCCAAATTTCCGATGTAGGTTTGATACCTATTCAAGAGAGAGAGAAAAAAAATGTTAGTGTGCCAAGCTTCATAGTAAAGGGACCATATTTTTGGAAAGTTATGCTATATTTTTGAGATCGAAACAGAAATCGCGTTTAGAGTCATTTTAATTGATGAAAAATTTCGTTATAAAGACAAACTTGCTGTAAAGTACTTCTACTTCATCTGCATGTATAGATGAGGGCACACTGGTGAATGTCGGGACCGCGTGCTCGAAAGTCCTACTTATATATAAAGTTCCTGAAACTAGTCGAGTTTTCAAGACAAAAACAAATTTTTATTAGTTCTAGAAACTCGGAGAACGATCTCCAATGTAGAGTTCCCATGAAATCATAACCAAGGAACTCAATTTACAGTAATCAACCGATCATAAACATTTCTCCAAATATTGTAATTTGAATAAAATAAAAATCCTTTCATAGGCTAAATACATAGTGGAATTTTCGAACACTTCAGAACACTTAATTGCTTCTCAGTATGCAACAATAAAGAATTCGCAAATAGCCTTAAAATAGGCTTCGAAAAACAAGCGAAAGAATGCCGCTTACAATAACCCATTTCAAAGGTTTATGGCTCTCACAGCTGTGCTCTGCAAGCGAGGACTCACAACTGACTGAATGGATGACTTGGTAACTCATATTTGTTGCTTCCGTAGAGGCGTCCCAAATTTTATATATATTTCTTTCAGTGTCAATTTCGAGACGTTTCCTGTCACTCGACTGCGCAACAATTAATATTATCCGGAAAAACAGTTTTATAGGCCCCAATAATAAAATTGCGCGAAACTGCGCCAAGCTGGACAACTTCTGGTGAAATGTCTCCTAATTTGGTGCCAAAAAAAGTTTTCATAACTTAATTCAACTAAGCGATATCGTCAATATTTGGCGAGAAATCGCCAACTTCAATGTTATCCTATGAGAAATTTAAGCCGGTTGGGAAAGGCATCGATCTCGTAGCCTAAGGGTTGTGTGTTGGATTTTCGGACCAACCATCCCAGTTGGAAGAGCAAGCGTCTTTCTTGTAGCCGAAAGGTTGTGGGTTCGATCCTGGGACTAAACAAAGAACACCGTGATCGCTAATGACGACTGCAGCACGACAATTTACGTCGTGGTCGCAATATCCTCCGAGTTCCCATGCAAAAACGATACCTCTAGGGGTGGCAAAACTAAGCCTTGGGGTGTTCTGCTTGATAATTGCTTAAAAATTAAGAAGCCCTGCTAACGATCTGTAGTGCTGCCATCTATCGGAGCTCGAACAAAGTAAAAATGAACTTTTCGGGAGTTTGCTATAGGATTAAAATCCTTGGCCGGTACAGCCTCTATCGAACTAATCTCTATTTGGGATTGGTACAAAATGCAGTTTCTAAGCCTCCATAATCCATGAAAACAAGGCAAACAAGACAGGCATGGGAAACTTCCCTATCTCGCGTTCTAGTTGAGCAATTCGCATGCAATAAAATACAAAGTTGAATTATTTGGACCTTAGAACATGGATTTTAGGCTAAAATAAACCTCAGAAGAGCAGATCACCATGAAATTTTGTATATGAAATTTCACCATGAAATTTTGAAGTATTTTTAACTTTTCTACAACAATAAAAGAACATTTTCTTTTCTTTTTTAAAAGCTTCGTTACTACACCTCACGCAATTTCAAAGCGAAAAGCTATCTGAATTTTGCTTTTTAAAAACGAAGCATTTTGGTTTATGAAAGTGCCAACATATTATTTTAAAATACATTAACCTACCAAAATACAAACGCAAATGTGTATATGGATAAGAAAAATGTCCCGTTCGAGCTTTATTTTATGCTCAAAAATCACGTGACAAGCAATCACTAGTCTTCATCGATTTATGTTGCTTACGTGCCACACTTTTATTCTTTTACGTGCTTCATAAAAGAAAAACTGGTGCATATATAAATATTTCCTTTAAATATGTTCAAATACCTTATTCTTTCAAAATAAATTGAACTTTTGATGCATGGTTGTACACGCCAGTGTGGAGGTTAACATTTTCATGCTCTCGCGTTTCTCCGACTGACAATAGTGTTGTGCCACGTTAGAAAGCATGAATAAATTTGGAAACAATAATTAGATTTTTTTTTTTTTACAATGTAATCACTAAACTGCGCTTCACGTTATAAGTTACAACGTGAAACAGGAAAATGATATTCTAGATATGATAGTTTCAGATATTTTACAATGAACATAAATGTAAGAAATAGATTAACCTTTGAAAATGTCTCATATTAAAGTGGCCTCATGAGAGTATGAGAGAAGGGGGTCTAGTCTGCCACGTTCGTTTAAGCGAACGTTCGGATTTATGACGTTGGTCGAAACGTATGCTAATGTAAACATTCGGTGGAAAGTATCTTTACCTAAAGCTCTACCGTACCTTGCAGAATACCAACATACGTTAGCAGGATGCGGAAAACGTCGTTTTGATGTCACATATCCGAACGTTCGGTTATACGAACGTGGCAGAATAGAGCCCAAGGTGAAGTATGTACAAAAGCGGAGCGGGGGAGGGAGGGATGCCCACTTGCTTTTTATTCGGAGTCGTTCATTAAATAGCAATGTTATATATAGCATTATTTACAAATAATGTAAACTTTAATCCGATATTCTTAAAATTTTTATACGGGACCATTTTCATATTTAATTCTGCATCTACTTCGGATTTTTTTTTCTTAAATAGCAACGAAAGAAATCTTCAAATGAGCCTAAATATATATTTTCCCAAATTTTCTACGGTGATTTCCGGAGATACGGAGTTTTTTTATTGCCCGATTTTAAGGGGTTATCTAAAAATTGAGAACAACGTACGAAGTTACTGAATTTTTCTCCATTTAACAAGTTCGTTCTCTGGGGGAAAAATGTATGTATTATTTATCAGCAAAATAATGCTTCCAATCTTAAAGTTTTTTGTATTGAGAAAAAACATAGTGTCATATATCTTTCCGTCTAATTTCAAATCAGCGATTTAAAATTCGAAATTTCAAAACAATTAAGAAATGCAATATAGAGTATTATATAATAAACAAACTTGCATTTTACTGATAACTATTGAGAAAATTTTTATTTTTTAGAAATTTAATTTTTAAAATAAAAATTTTTGCAATTTGCAATAGTTGTTTATATCACGAAACGAAAATATAAATTTGAAATTATAGTTTCAATTCAATTAACGTAACAGAGTACATTTCTCATGGTTTAAAGTTTTATATTTATATTTTACTTGCGATGTCCTAATAAATCGCCTTTTAGGTTATAATATTAATACTAAAATTGATAAGAATATTACACAATTATATATTGTTGTTATACTACGATGATAAACCATATAATACTTCAAAGTTTTATTAATATATTGAGGTTTTTCATCCTAATATAGCATACTTTCATTATGGCATTATTGATTTTTAAGAAAAATCTGATAGTGATAATTCTCTAATTTGGCTTACTTTCTCTGTAAATCTTTTTCACGTACATATGAACACCTAATTTATTTTGAAATTGTTTCTGAGTATTTTGAAGATTTCCTTAGGCAGGTAAATTTTTGCCAGAAAAGAAACACTGACAAGAGTAAGAGACTGTTTTCTGCTCACATTACCAATACGACCATAGAGAAATAGGATCATGGAAGTTACGTAGCAGTAGTCGAAGTTGAAGAATGATTTCATGTAAAATAAGGAATAATATAAAGAAAGTTTTTAAACATACAAAAAGGAGTCTTGATAGTTAATGGATCAACAAAATTAAAATTAATATAATAAAAGCACTATCAAACTTTTTTAAATATGTTATTTATTTACTTCAAAATTTTCTTTTCAAATTCTTTTAAATATATATATACATATATATATATTACATATATATACATACATATATACATACATATATATATGTGTGTGTGTGTGTGTGTGTGTGTGCATTTTAAAGGCAACTTTCGGAAAGTTATCACATTATAAATTGATGTACGGCCCCTTAACACATCAAAAATAAGACATTTTATTAAATATAAAATTTCTTATGCTTAATACATATAATTAGATTTTTTTATATTTTCTACAGTTATCTATACCTATTCTATATATTATTATACTGTCTTAATATATTTATTATAATATCAACTACTGAAAGTAAAATTTTGAAACTTTGGACAGCCATGAAAATTATTTTCTAGATCTGTTTCCGTCAAAATTAATCTAAGTTGTTATCCATTTACTTTTCGAATATAAATTTAATAATTCATATTAGTATTTTGTTATAAATTATTACTGTAAATTATGTTTGAGCCGTTTATTAATAATAGTGGGAATAAAAGTCAGCTTGTTAATATCAATATTAAATGAGATATGAATTAAAGTATGGAAAAATATTTTGACAAGGGGGGTGGGGGATTTTGGAAGCTCATAACTCATTCATTTCCAGTTCAAATGTATTGGTGGAATCAGGGTAATGAGGAATCAGGTTGGATGGAATCAGGTTAAAATGATCTAATTTTTTTGAAATATGAAGTGAAATATAGGTTTTGCTGTTGAAAAAGATTAAGTTGATGCACATTTAAATATGAAAATTGCCCCTTATGCAGTTTCAATGTATAGCAAATTACAGTGAATTTCATTCTTAAACGATTGATATGACCTCCCCCACATTCGATTACGGTCCCTGGACCTAGGTTCAGAGACGGGCACCATCCCCCTCCCTCCCTCGACCCAGGGGTCCACCCAACCCCACCATTGTGGGTTCCTTAACGATTGGTATATGCAACTTTTCTGTACGACGAATGGCGGCCGAATAAAAGCCAAGTGGGCGTTAATTTTTTCCTGCAGTTGTATACCGTGAAATTGGTCTATTTAACACAATATAAAAATGTTTACGGAATTTCTTGGCCTGTATGATCCTCTATTAGTGTTTTAACTACCATAAGTATGCATTAATTTAAAGTAGCATATCTATTATAGTATTCGTAGTTCAATTTACAAAAGAATTCCAGAGTATTAAAACATGTATGTAGGAGGCGACGTCGAAATAAGACTGGAAGCACTCCTACGGTTCTCAATCACGTTTATTGCTCGGCTAAATTATAACACAAGAGCTATTTACAAAAGAAAGGAGAGATGTTGCAGAAGATGAATATGCGGGGTCGGTATCAGGGATAGGTTTCCTTATCACACAGGAGCCACTGGCCACCTTCTCGTTGTCGTTCTGGAGTCGAATCGCCTACGCGCGATCAGAGAGCTACGTCCGACATCGCTCCTACGCGAGCGTGGTCTTGTTCGGATCTGCTACCTTCAGCTCCTAGACTCTGATAACCTGCGTCTGCTGTAGACGTGAGGTTGTGATGCCATCTGCTGGAGGGTTGCGCCTCTTGATTACCACATATATATAGTCTATATTTAATAAAAGATAAGCATGATACAAGTATTATTAATTTTATTTTTAAAAATATTGCTTTTGTTTACATTTACAGTTGTTTTATAGGATTTTTTTTAACTCTCAATGGGCAGTAATTAAGATAAAACTCTCAATGGGCAGTAATTAAAAAATATACATTGAGTTTTGTACTGCCAATAAGTAAAAGAAAAATTTATGAGTAAATTGTAAATTGGAAGCTATAAATTTTGTAAATTCACTTATCCATTAATACCGGACAAAAATCAGAAGATGAACTATCGATTATTATTTTTGTGATCAAAAGACTATAACTTTTATTTGTTATGTACCAGTGCTCCTTCAAGCATTAATTCATAGACTATCTATAAGATAGGGTTGAATTCATTTGCAACTTTTAATAAAAGTAACAGTTAATTTTATAGTTAATTTCATAGAAAAATAATCAGAAAACGCAGCTTTTTCCGTCCTCACTGATGTTTGCTTAATTAGCTCGGAACACCTAATCACAAGGAGTGTATTTTTACCGTCAAACTTAAGCAATCGTAAGCATCGTAAGCAATCTTTTACTTAAGATGGATTTTTAGAGACATTTAATCGAAACATTAATAAGATTTTAGATTCCTACTTGCGTTTAACTTAGACAAGCATAGTTTTGTGTCATTAGAGCTAAAAATCATGTTTAAAAACAGTTAACCCTGCAGTTAAAAATACTGTATTCTTATTTTCTTCGATATATTATCTACATATATGTTTCTATGCAGGAAAACGTTGAAATAATTGTCAGAAAATTTTAAGCCCACATTTCAAAGGTTCTCATACAATTCCCATTCCTTTGTTCGGAAAAATATGTCTTTAATCAAATCTATACAATTAAAAAGTTAATTGAAATTTTAATTTTATTGAAATAATAATAATTTTAAGTTAACTGGATTACGTATTCGCAATAATTAGTATACGAGCTTGAGTGACTTTATAAAGGTCGAGCTCAACCGAAAGTCAATAAGTTCTAATTTTTCGTTGCTACTTCTAAAATTTCGATTTTTCTTCAATTATCAATTAATAACATTCTATTTCAATATGGAATCACGAAATGTTTCTACTTTTTTAACACCGTGTTTTTCCGGGATATGAAATCACTTCTAAATAATCAACCAAAAGAGATAAGGAATAAAACTCGATCCAAACTAAAGTTTCCATATTTTCTGTAGAGCTGCAGAGTTTAGAATAGATTTACTTTAAGAGACACAAAACTTTAAAGAATAATTCGCGAAATTTCGAGACAAAAAAAAAAAAAAAATGCCTGAATTGAGTTTTTCACAAAATCCATTAACTTTTTCCCAATAATTTCAAGAACTTGAAAAGAACATGCTGTCGCTTTTCACCGATTCGATTTTCTTTTTATTTTTCTAATTCGAAAAATCGAATGACTATATTAAAATTCCGATAAAACATTTGGAAAATATTTCTGAATTATTCGAATTTCTTGAGTACCCTCTCATTCAGACATCATCTTCTACTTTCACTTTAACATTTTATTTCGTTAAAAAATTTTGCAATCATCTCCTTATAAGACAGGGAAAATGTACAACTCATGAATTATAAAGTTTTCTACTTGGCTTTTCACTTGGCTTTCAATTTGCTTTTAACGCGTATGGAACTTAAATTCGATCAGTATTAGTTTTATAGAATAAAGCATCTTTACAAAATAAAAGTAAAATCAGTATTGATTAATTATGCAGATATTATGAATTGCGAACCGTCAATATATTAATTAAAGAATTAAGAAAATGTTGCTGATAGATGCACCACAGCATGTTATGGGTTTCGATTTTGATACCAATATGCAGATGGCTCATAGATCTACTTATAGATAGATTAATTTTAAAGAAAACTGTCATAAAAGTCACTTTTTTTCGAAATTCTAAAATATTTCCGGATAATATGCATTGAAATACCATTCTAACAAATATTTAATAAAGTTTTAATAATTAGATGATGATAATGAGATACTTGGAATACTTGCCCCTTATAATGCTGGTAAACCTTCTCCTTTCGCCATATTAGAACTTTGACTCTACCTAGATGAGCAGAGTAGCCGTGTAATTTATTTGTTAAACAAATGCATAGTTACGTAATACCCCTTTTTAGGAGAAGCAATATCAAAATAGTAAAATTAATACCACTACGTTTATTATAAGTTTGAGAAAAACTCTGAAAGTTTCCTCACTGAAAAAATACAAAATAAAATAAAAAATAGAGTCTTCCGAAAATTTGCCAGAAGCTACTGTATTGACACTTTCTTGCATGATCTGTGGTGTATCGTTGCTCCATCTAGTTTGCTCTCTGGCGTCATCTAGCGGTTTATTTCAAAATATAGCAAGCGGTTTATTACAAAATATAGCAAGCGGTTTATTTCAAAATATAGGAAGTGGGAAAACGTGCCCCCTATGGAAAACATGCTCCGATCTTCCCTACTGCAGAAGCTTCGCTTGGGATTTTCATATTCCGTAACAACAACAACATTTTTTTATGATCGCACTGCACATCTTGTCTCACAGTTGGACAAATGAATTATCCGACTTAAAAAACTCTTTCCCATCACTCTTTTATTTTTTTGTTGTTCACATTTTGCTGCTCATATATGTTGTTCACGATATTTTTCGCACACAAAGTTAGCTAACATATCGTAGTGTTCTATAGTTTAACGTATTCCTAAAGCAAATAAGAGACAAAATAAATTTAAAAAACAACTATAATAAATTCTTATTCTCCAAAGATCGATAATACAATTCTCAGTAAAAAATTATTTGTAACACAAATTTATTTAGTCTTCATATTTGATCCTGCACTTTTCTTCTTTTAATAAATATTGGATATTATCATTTGCATACATTTTGAAAACAGTTGAGATTCAATACAAATAAGCTATAAAATGTAAAAGAAAAAAGATATTTTTTGACATAAAAAGAAGTTTTAATTTAGAATATAAATTTTAATTTCATAAAATAAATATTGCATTTAGCATTTTATGCAAATGTTGAATGCTTTATCAAAAACAATTTACTTATTTTGCTGCTGAAACGTAAATTACTTTTGAACTTTTCGCATTAAGTAACTTGGTATTTTCCTGAAAAATCTAATTCAAACATTTGATCAAACGTAAAGAAAAAAGAGAGAGAGAATCAGAACTTCCTAAATAATCAGCTGCGAATAAACTTGCAGTTATTCTTATGCTTAAATTATTTCTTTCAATATTTACTGAATTTTTATCTCAACATGTGTTTCACCAAAGATACAAAGTGACTTTCAAATGCCTGGAAGGATTTAAAATTCCGACTTTTGTTGATACACCTAAAATAAAAGAAGTCCCCAAAAATCAATATTCCAATATCTGAGAGCGGGAATATAATCTCTTGAATATGATAAAGGCGGCCTTAATTCTATTCTGAACTCGATAAAACAGGATTTTTTAAATATTTATGCGCACGTAATACATGAAATATATATCTGATAAATATTCATTCGGAATATTTTTATTTAAATTTTATGTTACTTGCTGATTATACCTGCGAGGCGACTTGCAAATTGAAAAATTCCATATTTGAGTTCGCAAATTTGTTTGAAAAGGGTAATGATATATGATTTTAGGTGTATGTGTGTGGGTGGGGGGGGGGGTGATGAAATAATTTGCTGTGTATAAATATTTATTTTTTGAGAAAGGAGCGAACATATACCATGATATTACACAGTGAAATATATCCTATTAAATAAATGCACCGTACATTTTTAATATGATAACTGATGCATGCATGCAAACTGTTTTATTTCTAAGTAAAAATGAATCAATGAAAAATCTGAAAGTGCAGTACAGAGTATTCAGGAGTTATTGCAATTCATTTATACTTTAATAAAATAAAAAGATTTCGTACTCAAATAATACTTTATAATTTTGATATTTTCCATGAGATCATAAAATTTCATTATCTTACTGATCAGTAAGGACATTTGCATTTTAAGCTAATGCTGTTGAGTTACCTCTTTCATTTTGCAAACATCAAAATTATCTATAGTCTACCTTAAAACTTAAAAACGTTTTTGCGCATATCCCAGGTTCTAGTTTCTGTTATTGCATGAAACTAATGTTAAAATCTCCATGAATAAGTAGTATCTATAGAAAAAAATGTACTCAAAATTCTATTAAATGAACACTTAATCAACGCTAGATGTCTCAAGCAGTCTTTCTAATCCTAAATACAATCACTAAAAATACTTATTACAGTAATAAATTTAGCCTTCGACATTTATTAATATTTAAATCAATCATAAGTAAAAATAAATTAAAAATTTAAGCATTTTTATCGTTTTTCATTACTTTCTTTGACTAATTTGAAAAAATGTTTTTGTGTTACAATGTACTCGTAACAGATCTAATTAGGAAATTATTTTATCACTCTATTAAAGATAAACTACGAATTATTCTCTGTAGGATAATTAATGTAACGTGATATTTTCTTTTTAATTATTTCAATATCCATTTATTAATGAGCTCCCTTGAGTATATTCATCAGATGATAATATCGTATTAATTAGTCGCTGTTTTTGCATCGATATCTTAATTAGAATTATATTACTAATCTATAATAACGGGTGTTCGATCCAAATACTAAGTAAAGGGGATATAACACTGATGATAAATAAATTACGATAAATTTCTAAAGCAATCGTTTTAGGGAAGATGAGTCGGAAATCAAAGGGTTGGTTATGTTTGTCGTAGCCCTTTTTTTTCTTTTTGTATTGCAACACCATATTGAGTAAGAGTTCTAAATAAAATTAAATAAACTAAGTTTTTGTAAGCAGGGAACAGTCTGTAAATTTTTACATTTCGTTTACTTTATGTAAGTCACAAAATTTACTTTAATTTATGCTTTATTTAATCATTTGCACCAAAGAACCGTAAGGTTTAATTTATGGAGTAATCGAGACTAAAAGATTTGATTGAGTAAATAAAAAATACTAATACCTTGCCCTGAAAATTCCAAAAATCTATCACAAAAGATACATTAATTTATAACTTACTCAATGACTTCTTTTTTCATTTAAAGCATTATATTGAATTAGTGATTTTCCTTTACTGTTTAAAAAAAATACATAATGAGCTTTTGTTTTCTGCTGTGCTCTTGTCGAATGCCGACACATATTTTTCAATCGGCAGCAATGTCACTGTTACCAGTCTTTGTCCCACATAATTTACGTGTAACAAAGTTTCCATACAGATCGTAGAGTAGCGGAACAAAAAATTATGTTTCCTCATTTAGAACGCCTGCATCAGCACTATAATCACTATCTTATTTAACAACAAAGCTGGTAACGAAGTCTTCAACTGTGAAATACTGAAAGCAGGCTCATCTGTATCATTTTGTAACTTATATCCTAAGTTTTCTTCTAACAGATTTTCGAGACTTTAGAAATCTTTAACTTGTTCAAGAATTCTGTTGTTATTTTCTGCTTGAATATCTCAACAATCACTTCACAATGTCATCAGTTGAACCTTACAATATTCTAATTTAAATCAGCACCGATTTTGCATGCGTGATAATCATGAAAAATTTTCTCTTTAATTTTATGAGCCTGATAAAAAATTTAATGGGGTTAGTGGTATAAAAAGCAGTTTTAGGATCCGGTTTAGTCCGACTTTGAATTATGAATTATTGTTAAATGGATTATGCTTTCTAAAAATCATTTATTTTTAGCGAGATAGAAAGCTTCTTAATTGCTCGAAACTGTATTTAAAGTGATTATAATTTGATGCATGAAATCCACTTTACATCCATATATACTACTACCATATACAATAAATAATGTCAATTCATATGGAATGTTATTTGAAATATTTATTCAAAATTGAATGGTCATAACATAAGCACCTGTAATCACATTTATAAAATCTTCTTCCTCTTTTATTTTTCCTTATATGTAACGTTTTCTTTCATTCCACATTCCTTCAGGATAAACCTTTAAAATATTTACCCAGGAAATTCGAATATGTTTCCAAAATTTTCTTGTATTTCTCACATGAGAAAATATTTTTTTTAGCATTTATTATTTGAAACAAATACTGCGAGCGTACATTATTTCTAAAATATATTTGTTATCTCCGCAGAGTATACAAAAGAAATAAAAATGTTTAAATTTTTCATATATTCGTTATTTATGGCTGAATGTTCTCTGCATTGTAGCAATGGTTTCTACTGCGAGCGATAAAGCGCATTCTTTGAATGGGGCGCTTAGATAAAACTCACTTAAAAATAAATAAAAAAGTCCTTAAAAAGGTTTAGAATTTTTTAAAAATGAGCATTGAAAACAAACTCTCTTTGAATTCTTTAGCAATTTAATTCTTCTAATGAAGAACCTACAACTGCTGTGAATAATTAGAGGTTAACCCCGGTATACATAGCTCTTTTATTTGTGTATTAAAATGCTTACGTCATTTCTAATCTTCCAACTAACAGAATTTTTTAAGACATTCTTTGTCGTCATAAGAGGAAAGTGATATTTTGCAAATGTTGTGTAAAAATAAATTAATAAATTTACAAAAACATATATTTTTATTATCTTCAAGCTTGCAAAAATAAAATATTTCTAATGTATATATATAAGAAATATTTTATTCTTTACGAGCTTGAAGAGTAATAAGAAGGCTTATTTAAAAGTCTTTTCCAGGCAATCCTACTTTTGGCAACCATTTTCCAGTTTTAAACCTTTAGAATTTTGAATTATCCTTCAGCTACAGAAAACTTACAGTAATTTTAATAATATTTATAAGTAAAGTATATGTATTTCGCATAGCAGTAGTTTAAGTAATAACTTATATGATAAGGCAAAAAAAGATTTTAAAGTCAATAATTTTCCTTCCTCACTTTTAATTTTGTTTACGTAAATCTGTTAAACGTAATACCGTCAATAATCTTTCTGTTGAATTAACTATCTTTGAAAAAGTCTTTGAATCTTGGAATACAAGATCTCTAATCATTAATCTCTATTTTAGTTGAACAAAAAACTATCTTACTAAGCTGTTAAAATTCATTTTATACAATCACAAAATCTTTTATCTTATAAAAAACAAACAGAGAGAGGGAAGTCGACAGTTTATTTATAAAGATGTAAGTTTCTTAATTATTTTTCTAACAATCAATGAGCACTTAATTCTGTAGAAGATGAATTTTTTGGTATGAACTTTTTCCCACTTTAGATGTGGGAACTAACTAGTCACTCTTTCAGTTTTAGGTTGCAGGTAGTTGTGTTATCAATGTTCTACCGTAGTTAGTTTATAAAAATTATAATTACAATGGCAGAGCATTTTGAAGAGCATAAAAGCCACTGTACCACCATTACTGAGTGACGGACAGACACTTTTTTAAATAAATTTCAGTGAAAAAAGCCCGATATTGAACTTAGAAATACGGTATTAAATTCGCTTTCTGGCATCACTGTGATTGGTTGGACTTGTCCAACAGAGCTTCGACATTTATTTTCAAGAGACATATAATGTTTTGAAACGATTAAAAATAATTTCAGCTTATACTTTAAACACTGGGTTTATTTTCTAGTCTTAATGTAACAAAACACAAAAGAAAATCAGAAACACTTTTATATTTCAAATGCGAATTGAGTGCTTAATATTAAAAGCCAGTGGCGTAGCCACCGGGGTGGGGGGTTAGGGGTTTAGAAAACCCTCCCCATGAGGAATTTTTTTTGTCATACAAAACGTATTTCCTTCCCTCTCTAATCACACATACGTATACATATATGTGCGTTTCAGTAGTCGTAAACCCCCCCCCCCCATTTCTCACTACGTCACTGTTAAAAGCGTTTTATAATTCATGCGTCATCGGCCTTATTTGTCTTTCTTACTTCACTATGTTGAAAAGTGTATCATTATGCAAGTGAGGGGCCTATTTGTCTTCCTTGTTTCATTACGTTCGAAAGTTTATCATAATGCATGTGTGTGCCGTTTTTGTTAATCTTGTTCGATTAAGCGCTTTTCAGAATTAAAATTTATATAAAAATCATCTACTAAAAGCGGTTTTCAATTTTCATCAGGCATATTCTAATTGCACTTCACCTTTATTTACAGCAATTCAGACGCTTTTACAGACATCAATTAATACTCCAACTCCCGGGATGTAGCCAGGGTGTTGCCCGGGCGGCTTGTGCACCCTCCAAATTTTAGATTTTAGTTAATTGGATGTCAATCAATTAAACATCATTGTGAGAAATTAAACCTTTTTTATCTCCCCCCGCCCCGAAATTTTTTTCTTGCTATGTCTCTGTCCCACTCAATAAACAGTAGGGTATGGCCATTCCTTGTCTTCGCCAACCTGGGCTCTGTTTTAGGGGCATATTTTTTGGAGACAATCTCATGATAAAATTCCAAAACTGGCCAACCTTGACTACTTTTGGCATACCACTACCTTGCCTCAACTCTTTAGGGAATTTTTTAAAAATTATTTATACCAATTGAAAAGTAATTCACCGTAGGCAAATTACGTAGACAAAAAAAAGCTAGGTTTGAAATTAATAGAACTCTTGTGCTAAAAAAAGGTACAGTGGCAGAGTCTACGCAGAAGGACGTGAAGTCATTTTCGCTCAAGTTCGCAACTCAAATGATCGAAATGCTCTATACCAAAAATTTTAAATTGCTAAGTTTCAATAAGCTCAGTAACTAATCTTGCTTTTAAATTTTATACTTAAAAGTTTATATTTCTATATTCATCTCTGGGAACATTACATTTATATTTTTGCATTTTAATATTCCATGCTGATGAAAACTTTTATTGAAGCGTTGACATTTCCTAAAGAGCCTTCGTATTATATTTCCCCACAGCCACACAATATCCTGCGAGCTTCAGTGGCATGTAATGCAATCTTTCTGAAAACGCCCCACAGTTATTTATTTAAGGTATTTTTAACGCGCGCATGTTAAATCTCCTGGAGAGAATTTTAAATTAGTGTCACGGGTCCACCTTTTGACGCATTCCAATTTTTATTAGATTTAGATACGATGATGACGCTTTTTATTATTATTTGTTTATTTGTTCTTCAAATTTTACGAAAAAGACACAAGATTAAATCTTACAGAATTTCTTGACAACGGAAAAGGTGTCCTGCAAATTGAATTCCTTTCAAAATGGAAAGGGTAAGAAACGTTTCAATTTCCCTTTTGAGGAATTTTATTTAACTTATATGACTCCAAGATATTGCTGCACTGAATAATGGATTGTCATTTTAGGAAAAAATTGAAAGTTTGTTGATTTATTTTTGAACGCATACTCAGTAGAAGAAGTCAGGAGGTGTATTTCTTACACATTACAGTTTAGGAGCTGAAATTTTTCTCCACTAACAAATTTTGTTTCTCTTGTCTAATTCCTATTGTTTTTTAATGCAAGAATTTGCATCCATATCTAAAAACAGGATTGATTCTGCATTTAGGACATGTTACATGAACTGCAACGAGTTAAAATCGTCTCTTAACATTTTTTGTTCTCCAACCTCCTTTGAAGAAAAAAAAAAAAAGTATGGAAAAGGTCTTGCGACCCCCTAATGACACTGAATATGAAAGTAGCAAAAAGTCCTTTCTACTTCATAAACGAGAAAGGATTGTTGTCTTTGGAGGCTTTGGCATCTCTTGTATAAAAATCTTCTACTATTACTTGAAAAAAATGTATTTGTGTGTGTTGGTCAATGAGGATCTTAACATAAAAAACTAGTAAGTAAAAAAAAAAAAAAAAGAAAACCAACCGTATTCCTCACATTTATAATAAGGGATTCATTATTTTAAACATACAAATACTTATTTTAAACGGTTTTTATTACTTGATAATATTGAATTCATTAAAACTTGATTAAATTTTAAATACTTTACTTCATTAAAAAATGTTCGGATCTCATTTTTACCAACCAGATTTCGACACTCACCACCACCACCACCACCACTTCTCATACTTGTAAAGCTGTTCCCAGTTTGAGAAGTGATGAAGCAATGGAAGCTGATTTCTCGATCCATCGCTTACATGCATGGTATTTCAAAAGAGTTCAGTAAACTTTTAAGTGGAGGTTAAGCGCATAATATGCAATACTTTTAACTTTACAGAATGAAATTTTTTATCTGCAGATTTCCGCGCTCATTGAATCTTTCAATCCAGCAGCTTACTGCAGTCATGATAACTGTCCATTTGTAGGAAGCCGTTTTCCAGTCGTAAAAAAGTGGAAAAAAACAATTTTGAGTCTATTAACTCTTTTGTACTTTTATCTATTTCCCATCCGTTCCCACAATACCCCATACCAGGGGCGTAGCCAAGGGGGGGGTTAGGAGGTCATACCCCCCCCATGAGAAATTTTTTGCCATACAAAATGTATATTCTTCACTACATTATCACACACACGTATACATATATATGAGTTATAGTAGTCGTAACCCCCCCCCATGAAAAATTTCTGGCTACGCCCCTGCCCCATACCATTCACCTACTTTGGAAAATAATCCTCCAATTTGGTGACTTCAACTATTATCAAAGTCGCATGCCTAAACAAAAATACCTGAAATAGAATATGTAGTTTTCTTTACAGGAAAGAATCCAACATTTATAACGAAAATGCAAAACGTGAAATATTAATGTAAATGTTCTTTCATAATTTTGTTAACTTTGTTACTTTTTTCTATTCAATTAAGACGACATCAAACCGACCTATTTAGTTTACACTTTGTTTTTTGTCTGTACCCCAATTACTTATCTATGATTGGTTGCATTTATAAAGCTATCCTTAATGGCAATGGTTGCAAAAATAAAGTAATAAATGTAATATTTATAAATATGAACTTGCCATTCAAGGCATGATTTCTGAGACATGTGGAACAAACTTGTTCAATTCTTTCCACTTTCCTTTTTCCTATTGAGAACCATTTTTGTGAGGCCCTGCTGAAACTTGATTACACAAAAAAAGTGTGGCTCAATTTAACGACTTAATTTTTTTGTACTTATTTTGTTAATGTGGATATGAACCTAAAATGCCCCTTTATTAGTTTGATTAAAATACTGTTGCAGAACTACTCTGCTTGTTTCCGGGTTCGTCGTTCTAAAGTCCAGTTGGCGTAGAAATTTCTAGTAAAAAGTCCCCTGGTCAGGATGGTATACAACTTTATTGCTTCTAGAACTTCGTAGAACAATCAGCTGTACAAAATTCACAGGCACAATTAAACAGTAATGTGCTTTTGACAGTCCACTTAGATCTGAAGCTTTCAAAAATGCTGTAATTCTCACATAAAATAAAACACATCCACAGGTAAAACTTCAGTGGAAATATTCGAGGGATAACACTAACAGTCCCTCAAGACTCAACTGTGAAGAATTCGCACACAGCACTTAGAAAAAGAAAAACAAAACACGGCTTTTATCGCAAAGCAAGCGTACTCGCTCGCAGCTTGATCCACACACTGCGGGTGCTAGCTCAGACTGAACTGGGGCTTCCGAAACGCACCGATATATATAGAGGAGGTAGAAGCTGCGGGCAACTTCCATTAAAGTCTATTTCTTGAAAATTCTACATAAAGCGGGAATATTGATTACGTCATAGAAGAGAAATGTTAGGTTATTATGCATTTTTAATGCAGGAAAACCAACTTCCAGGCCCCATAGGGAAAAACGCGCCAAATGACCAAAATGTCTCCAAGCTTGGCGACTTTTGGCGAAATATCGCCAAATTTGACGCCAAAAATAAGTCCCAAAAATGAAGAGAACGAGGCCCTAGGGCCAATATTTCTCGAGATTTCTAGAAACCCCATAGAAAAACATACGGGAAACCAAAACCTCCGTATCTCCAGTTCTAGTTGACCGATTTTGATGCAACAAAAAGCAAAATTTATCTATTTGAAGCGTACAATACGAATTTTAACCTATTTTAAGCCCCAGAACAGCGGTTTATCCCGAAAATTCGTAACAATACTATACATCTATATAAATAAAACAAGATGTAAACTGTCCGTTTGTCTGTCTGTCTGTGTCTCGCGTAGCTCCGAAACGGGTGATCGTAGACCTACCAAATTTTGCACGGAAATTCTCCAAGACGGGTCTCGACACACCTCGAAGCGATTTTTTCGAAATTCGAATTATTTTAGGAGATATCAATAAAAAACGTGCCGCAAATTGATCATTTTTGTTCTCGCCATTTCGCAATTGTAACCCTGCAGTAGAAAGAGGGAGAGGTTAGCTATCTAGGTTGCCATGTTTGGCGAGTTTATTAAATTATTCAGATTCTTAAAGTAAAAATAAAAGAATAACGATTTTTTTGTTTACATTATTTGTAAGGTTATTTTTTAATTAAAACATCGTATGCATGTGAAATCAGAGCAGGAATGAAATGTTTTATCTCAAAAGCTAAATAGGATTTGAAAATTTTCCGAGACTAAAACGTGCAACTTTTTAATTTGGCAACAAATAAAATAGTTCATATACGATTTTGAGGAGATGTGATTCTAGCGCCAAGCGCTATTTATCGTCTGCTTCTGCTAGTTGAATTATGAATACACCTGAATGAGTTTTTAAACTTTATTTCAGTTCGAATTGTGCATTTTTCTGCACAGCTTTTTCCATCTATTTCTGATGTATTACATCCAGAAAAAGGATAGAAATATCAATTTTAGTTGTGTTTAATCACACTCATGAATAATGATATACTTTCCAACTTAATGGAATAAGGAAAGAAAATAGGGAAGACCCGTGGATTATAATACGCTTTTAATACATAGCGCTTTAGTGCGTATTTAAAATCTGAAAATGTTTCAGATTTTCTGAGTTTTTTTTTTTTTGTTTTTTTTCCTTTCCATTTTTGATAAAGGCCAATACATCCAGAAGCTCTTCAGAAATAATATAAGACGAAAATAATTTGTTCCTTTTTGCAGGATTTTATCATTTTTAACCATCTTATTTTTGTAATCAGGGGCGGCCCGACACAGTAAGCAACACATCTGGGCGCCGGCTTCGAAGGGGCGTCATTTCGAACTCAAAAACTAAGCATAAAAGGGGGCGTCTTTTTTACATTAGCAGGGACGACACTTACCGTAGGGCCGTCCATGTTTGTAACCATCTTAATCTTAAATTCCATTCAGAATCTGAGAGATTTGCGTGCCAAGGAAGCCGGTGAGGAACAGGAGTCTCTCCGAACAAGATTTATTAAGATGGCGAACCAACTGGTCGCCGGAGGCGGCTAGTATAAGAATATAATTAAAACTGTCCTGTTAAAAAAAATTCTATGTTATGATTAAGAGTTATGATTTTTTAAATCGATTTTTGAGATTTTGAAGTGCAAAGGCTTCTGGTATTCTATGCAGAGGCCTTATTTGGTTTTTGAAGTAAATCTCAAAAAGGTTTGTTTTCTGATATTCAAGATAAAAATTTCAAGAAATCAATCAGAGGTAACTGAGTCCAAGTCTGAAGAAAGTGAATGGGAAAGCAAAGGATTCCAGAAGAAAGTTCGTTTATTTTCGATATAGTTCACGTATTTGACTATTTTAAAGGGCAATCGAGTATTATAAATTATGCAATTTGTCCGAAATTTTAAATCTTGGTTATGATTTTTTTCTAATTTTTAATGTAAATGTTCGAAGGCAGTATGTGAAACAATATAAGGAAGTAGGATTTTTTTTAATTGAATATGGAAGTTCAGGTTATAGTTCAGGAAATACTGACAGTCGATCCTATAAGTGTGTTTACAGCTGTAATGTCAATCTATTTCTCTTAGGAATCCAGCCACTCTTTACAGTCTGCGGCCGAGCCCATTGGGTTTGCCAGGATATTAAACACAAAGATAGGTTATTAGTGCTATTAGCCAATTAACGTGATATCTTGAACTATTTATACAGGGTGATTCTAAATAGTTTTTACGAAATTTAAGGGGAGATAGGGCACATAATAAGGAATCACAATCACATAACAATGTGGTGTCGAAACTGTCGTCTTCATGCAGATGTTAGTATCACTTCGGAACGGGTGCTGAAGCAACAGTTAACTTTCCGACCATTTTTTGTCAAAAACTAACGTATTTTTCTAGTAAAACATGTGATTAAAATTTAGGGACCGACCGATACCACATTTTCACCATAACCGATACCAATACTTTGCCTATAAATTCATTTTTAGAAATAGTTGATAGCGATGCTTTATATGATTTAATGCTATTTAAATCTACATCTGCGGGCAGTTCTTGCAACGAGAGCACATTTCTCATTAAAATGAATAACAGCATGAGCACATAGATAAAAATTTGAACCTTGTAGAAAGCATTAAAAAGAAAAAGCAGAGAATACATTGAACTAAGTGTACAGTATTTATAGTCCTAATTTCCATTAAAATATGACCAAATTTATAAAACGCTGAATATTGGGAAATGTTTGAAGTGTGCAGGTTCGGGATTCTTTCTCCTCATGTGGCTATCGATCTAACAGTCTACAGTTTAGGGTTATTTTCTCCAGATGTATCTTGAATATGCGTTGGAACCCCTCAAAACGTTCTCCTACCAGTGCTTTTAGAGAATTTATCAGGTCTACGTTGTCAAACTATCTCTAAAAATTGCAGTACGTCATGTTTTTTTAATTAGCCGGGTATAGTTAAATTATAATTTTACCTGAGCACGACTTTTTAATAAGTAAAATTAATTTTTAACACAAACAAAACAAAATTTTAAAAAACCGCATTACGCACAAAATTTATAAGGTAAAACTCCAAATTATTTCATGAATATGATCGACAACACACATATTGTGATGAATCAGAGCGACTTCGGCGTCAAATGATCGCTATCGTAAAAGAAGCTTTTATTTTTTTATGCAAAAATCATGGAAGTACCCAAATTGAATGCTAATTGCACTATCGCATTGTAATAATATTCTATGCTAGTTGTAAAAGTAATCTTGATCCAAAAAATGAAATGATTACAAAAAATGTCTCAAATAAATTACTTTTCTTTAGTCGGTACAGATCAAACAGAAAATTAAAGCAATATAAAATAACTCATTTTATTACATTTTATCATAAGATTTAATGTGTTTGAGATCAAATTTTCTAAAAATTTCAAATCCTTCCAAATCTTTGATAAATCTTTATTACTTTCGGAAAAATAATTGCGCCTCCCCACCCACAAAAAATGAATAAATAAATTAAAAGAGTGTTTTTTGTGTGCAAAGGTTTGCCATAAACATAAAAACTCACACCAAGAATTTCTCGGTGAAAAATTCAAGAACTCAAATTTTTAATTTATACACACATATCTAAAACCTAGAAAATAATAATCCAATATTTTTAATATAACAAATTTTTAAAGCAGCAAAAAAGTATAACCTAACTTTTCCTAGCCGCATATTGATTATAACTACAAACAAATTCCTAAATACATACAAACGGTCCTAAAAGTTTGCAATTATGAATTTTTTAATATCTATGAAAAAACTTGTAAAATCTAAAAAAAACGAAGGCCGCATGCAATAGATAATAGTAACGAGTTTAGAAAGAATATATATAGCAGCTGAAAAAAAAAAAATAAAAAACCTCCATGGTCCTATCCAAACTGCTTTCTAACATGTACGACAGCTAGTGACATGAACGACAGCTGGCTGTGCCAGCGCACAGCCAGCTGCGTCAAAAAAGGGTCTCTAGATCAGTGGCAAGCGATGAACGTTTCGATCGTCCGTCATCTTGCTGGTAGTTAAGTCGAGCGATGGCAACGGCTGCCCTTTTTTCAGCGTTGGGCAATTATCCAACTGTTCTCGCATTCTTCCATTCTTCAGCAGAAGTCAGTGCTGTTAAAAAGAATCGTGACCATTTTTTACGGGAAATGAACGTGCTAAAATGTAAAGGATTCTCGTGGAGCTATGTCACCCACAACAATTTTTATAGAAATCAAATCTATTCTTCTTGACTGGCAACAGTCAAAACGTCATAGTTTGGTGTCCTCATGGCGAGGACACCGCGCGTTAAAGGGTTAAAAAAAGGAAAAAGAAAAATCTAATTTTTGACCGTAAATTGTCGTTTAAAGGTAGGCAGTGATCTTAGTTGAATTAAGATCACTAAATAAAAAGGAAATATTAAAAATATAAAAATATAAGACTTAGTTTATCAGTTTGCGATTGCCAGCCTCGAAATCTTCATGAAAAAAGCATGTCTGTAAACAGTGGCGTAACTACATCGATGTGGCCCGCAGCGAGTTCATTGCTTGAGCCCTCTTTATTACTACAAGTTACAAAACAGAGATATTACTTTTTCTCGCTGATACTTTAAATTTGATACATATTTTTTGTATGTTTAATTATGTACTTCAATCGGTAACTTAAATTAATTAAATGCAATGAAAAGTTTTAATATATTTTTTTGAGTAAATCTAATGAGCTTGCAACAGTCTAGTGTTGGGGGGAGGAGGGGTGCGGCTCCACCCGGGAGCTTATGATACCTTGCCCGTCCTGCTATCCTGCTGTTATGACACTATCCGTAAAATACCAGTGGAAACAGAATTTTTTCGTGTCACTCCGCCAAAGTCGACATGTGTACGTTTTCAGAATAATGCCGGAAAGCAGCGATGTATTCTTAAGGGAAAAAGTTCAAGGACGTCCACTTCTGAAGTTTAACCTAAACGCGGTAGTTAGTTCAATGAAATTATTCCTAAAACATTAAATTAATTAAATCATTAGTTTATTATATAGTTCATTACTTGAGTAATATTAATTATGGTTTTGCAATTGACTAAGACTGCTTTTATCCAAATTACCATTTTTTTTTCTGTACATTATTCAGTATTTACAATGAGCGTTTTGTGTTATGGAAAGTGTACACGATGGGAGTACCTTGGACGGCGAAGTTTTAAAAAGCATTTACCATCAGACAGTGCAGCCACTCAAAAAAGTATTTGAGTAATAGCCCTATTTCCTATTTTCGTTTTGGGAATAACTAATTAGTTTTTGTAAAAAACATTAATTTAAAAGAAATTATAGAACTTATTGTTATCTGACATGATTCGTTTTTACAGGGAACAAAATTTTAAATATGAAACTAGCATGGGACTTATACTCGAATACTTTTTCGAAAGGGTGTAAGTGAGTCTTAAGGCTAGTTTCGGCTTAATTTCTGACACAAAATCACATATGAAAATTTTGAAGGGCCGATTTAAAATAAAATACTTAAATTAGGAGTCACTCATAAATATCAATATCTACTTTCCGTAATTTTAAAGGCCGTCATCCCTTGAAATATTAAACAGTGTCAAGGACAGTCTCCCCCATCAGTTTTGATATCGACATCATACCCAAGCCGAATCAGATGTCCTCGCGCCATATTTTTAAATAACAATTTTAATCCAGTTTTAAAAAAAATGCCAATTCAAAAGCCATACACCAACCCCCCCCCCCCCATAAAACTTATACATCATCGATTCATATATATGAATGGCCCCTTTTTTAATTTAGACAGAGAGAAAATAAGCGTTTAAAAATCTGAAGTAAAATTATAGCCTACCTCTAGTCATCTGCTTTTTGAATTCCCTACAGATTGCATATTTACTGTTGGGCTACAAGTCTAAATATTTTAACAGAATAGACGACTGCCTTGTTCCACTGTCATCTAAACGTTTCCTCAACCGTACTTTCTTCCACACTTGATGATGGTAGATCCATATTTAATTACACAGTTTGGAAACAGGCGTGCAAACAAATAAATGATGAAACGACGCATTTAATCTCAACACCATAATAGATTCTTGAGTGGTATTGAGCCTGCGTGGTTTTTTTTTCTGAAAAGCTAAGTATCGGTAAAAATGGATGAATGTATCGGGAACCGATACTTTCCCGATACTCTTGAAATATGGAAGTACCGATACCTAAAAAGTAATAGGTATTGGCGCCGATACTATCGGTCGGTCCTACTAAAATTCATAGTTTAACAATTCTATTTCATTTCATGGATGATATTTTTGGAGAGAAGCCCATTGTATATGAAACTTGCTTAAGAAATAAGACTTCAACACTTTTCATAAAGTGATTATTACAATTTAGGTAAGTAAAAGCGGTGTTTATGAACCCACATTGCTATGTGATTCTGATTCCTTATTATGTGCCCTATCTCCCCTAAAATTTTGTAAAAACAATTTGGAATAATCTTGTATATTTACGTACAATTCATACTCCTGCAAAATCAAGGCAGAGCGGTAAAGCCAACAACTCATGTATATTCCAGTGGCATAGACACTGTTTAATCTATATTTATTTAATGTTTTAAGCTTTATTTTTTTCTTGAGCAACTTAATTACTTTGATTGAAAAGCAGTTAATTAAAGTAAATATTATATTAAATGAAAGAAGGGGGAAAATGAAATGAATATTTATAGTATTCATTTTGAATTAAATAAATAATAATCATTAAATCAATGATATTAATTAATTATAAAGTGTGGCGATGGTTTTTTAACAAATTTCGAGAAATAGCTCATGAATGGACTATGTTCCATGAAAATAGTAATAATAATAATAATAATAATAGGTATGTGCCACACACTTGTTTTGAACTTGTTAAACTTATTTTCAATTATATTTGAAATATTATCTAATCTCCTAGTGGTTTCCACCTAGCATATCACATTTATCTATCTGCATTTTAATATTTCACGCTCAAAAAGACTTTTATCATAGCACTGACATCACTTCCTGAAGATCCTTGTATTTAATTTCAACTCTACACTATATCTTGTGAAACACAGCGGCATGTAAAACAATCTTTCGACATGCAGTTATTTATTTCAGACTGTCGCAGACATTTTTATACAGGCGCATATTAGATTCCAAGTGTAAATTTTAAATTAGTGTCACGGGTACTTTTTAGGCTTGACGCATTCCTATTTTTATTGGGTATAGCGAGGATGATGACGCTCTTTTTACTCCCCCTTATTTATTTATGATTTAAATTTTGTGAATAAAAAGTAGCACGAGATCAAATTTTCAGCGCTTTTTGACTGAAAAAAAAAATGTGTCATCATAAATTGAATTCCATTTATAATGGAAAATGGTAGTATGAAATATATGAATTTCTTAAAGGCGCATTTTCTTTTGCCTGTGTTCAACATTATCCTTATTGTCAAAAGCAGATATTTTTCCGGGAGGGAAATTTCGAGTACGCACGTCGATAGTTTTTTTTAACGATTTGATGCTAATTCTTTTTTTTATAACTTCACGGAATACTTTAAAAACTTGTGAACAGGTTACAATTTGCAGGTTCTCCCAACATTAAACATATCTGTCTGTACATTAAAATAGCTTTCAGAATCAATTCAGTTTAATTAACGTTTACTTAACCTAAAAATTGGATAAGAATGATTTTTGAAAATAAATTCTTTTTCCGCGTGCGTGCTTGTTTATAAAATGCGGGATGTAAGTTGATTAACAAAGCGTAGCATGGCCTCTTTATTCCGAAAAGGGGTTGGCGAGGTATATCTGGAGTTAAATTGTGGAAACGGGAGTTTTTTTTCTGTAATTTTGAAGCCAAGGTTTTTGGTTAAAAGATTTTGAGACAAGACGAAGTCTACGCTTATGTGGATTAAGAGTGTTCTTCAATTTATAAACGAACCATATTCCGTAATTTTATTTATTTATTTTTACCTTACACAGGAAACTTATCTAGCGCTGCTTGCAACGACTGAAAGTCTAAATCTTACCTGAAGAGTTGTCCATATCATAAAGCTCACTCCGTGCACATTTATGGCATCTGAATGCTCATCTAAATATTATTATTTTCGGGGGGCATGATTCATTCATGAGCTATTGGTCGAAATTTGTAAAGGAACCATCACCATACAGAAAAATTGATTAATATCATTAATTTAATAATTATAAAATATTTAATTCAAAATTAATGCTCCTCTTGCTCTGAGAGAGCAATGTTTCGGATGAGGCTCATAATCGGGTTTGAGTTTTGTGTTATGATAAGACTATGCGAGGGCATCTGCCTATGGGGTGTTGCTTTGGTCGGAGAACATTTTAAGAGGATCTAACTCGTATTCACGTTATATCTGCAGAAAACCGACCAAATCTCCAGACCTTCAGATCAACAGCCACCCGATACACCCGAACCAGCAATTTCACACTTCTGCAGTCTCAATGGTCAGTGTCGTACCCACTCGGCAATGGTGGGGCCTGTTCATTACAGGAAAGCATATTTGCATATGCAGTTAGGTTTAATCTGCGGTAAGCATACTTTGAGCAGTTGGAAAACTTTATTCAACTAAGGAGCAGATGGCTATTCGAACATTGGAATCTAACGGTTAGAACATCAACAGTTTTCCTCTTATCGAATAACCCAGAGGTAATCAATTCCGCACATTTTACATTCAGATTTCAAAGATGTTTGATCAGCTCGATTAAAACTCAATTCGACTCAAATTGCACTTGGTTCTATTAATCTGATTTGGGAATCGTCTTCCAGACAACAGGACTAACGTCCTAATGGTGTTACCTTTCACACTTGCTCGTTTGTACATGGTTGACTTTTTGGGGAAAATTCTGCCTATATATAGGCAGTTTCGCACTTTAATTTTAACTAGAACTGCGCCACATCGTTTTTTTTTAATTCGGCTTCTCTACAATTTTATTTATTGCCTGACATAATCAAGAGACACCAACCTTTTTACAGGAATTTTTATCAAAACGTCTGCACTATGATTTCATCTCATGTAATTCTGTCCTGCTCACATGAGTTCAAGCGGTGCGTAAAGCAATCCTTCTGAAAATTCATGCAGTTATTTATTTCAGACTGTCACAGACAGTCTTATGCATGCGGATATTAGAAGTATGAGTTTTGATTTTAAATTAATGTCACTGCTACTTTTTTACTTCTAGCATTCCTGTTTTTTATTGGAGATTCCACATGATGACACATTCCCGTTTTTTATCTTTTTCATTCATTCTTCACATATTATGAAATATCACATAATTGAATCTTTTAGCGTCATTTGGCTACAAATAAATAAGTGCTCTAAATATTATTCAGGATTTAAAATGGGGGGGGATATGTTGCTTCAGTTCCAAGAAAAACTTCTTTTTTATATTAAAGTGTATTATTATTGTAAATAGAAAAAGTGTAAGCATGCTGATAAACTTGTGTATATATAATTCCAAAGTGTTTCTTTATACACATTACAAAAATCTATTTAATATATTTAAATAACTGCTTGCATTACTTTTTCATATTTTTTCTCAAACTTTTAAATGCAGTGTCAACGAGTTTACACAGAATGTATTATATATTTTTGTTGCTGTTGCTGCTAATTTTTTACTACTAGCAAACACATTTACAATTGTATCTCTATTTAATATGTGTCTATCGGATTAAATAGAAAAAAAATACTTAGTCGACATTTTTTTCTTCTAATACTTGCTAAAATAGTCGTTTATCTTACGAAAATGTGTCTTATGACGAAATCAAAGAATCACATTTTTTCTATTTTAAGAAGATGATAGATTTATATGACATATGTAAATAATTTATAAATCTAAGCAAAGTTCGAATAAAAATTTATGTTCAACAAGCTTGATAAATGGACAAGAGTTCCCGTGTTTCGTTTATTCCCAAATATAATAAAGTAGTTCTACTTGAAAAAAAAAAAACATTTGATCAAATTAATGCAGTTATTTACCGACGATTGTCAATTTACAACTCACTTTCATGGTATAGCAAGGAATACATGTAGCATATCACCATTTCCTAAGAATTTTATCTAATTACTTCTCAGACCTCGGAATTTATAAAATATAGCAGATTTTCTTTTCAAACTCAAAGACTAAAAAATTCTACTCGGTAAAATATATATATATCTAATATATAAAATTCTCCTGTCCCAGTGTTAGTCACCTAACTCCTCCGAATTCACTCGACCAATTTTAATGAAATTTTCTATGAATATTCGTTAGGTCATAGAATAGGTTTTTAACTATGTCTCATACCCCTAAGTCATAAGGGCGGTCCACCCCAAAATGTTTAGCCCCCGAGTGCTATTCATTTTAATCAGTATTTCTGTGTAGACATTAGCGTGTCGAGTCACTTTTCAAATGTGTTTGCCAGATAATGTGAAGAGGGGGGGGGGAGTTCATAAAATGTTGAAAGTCGCACAAGGTTTGCAATTTTTGATAATTGATCGCTAAATGTGGTGCCAAAACGCGACAATTTATTATAAATATATTTCGCGTATAGTTAGAAAACGCCTGGCGTATATTGTAAAAGAGTTTTATTAGGTGATTTTAATATAGATTTCTATTCCGAAGAAGTTCTCTGTGGAACAAGAAAGGAAAACACGGTACACTCGTGGATTATGATGCCCATTCCAAACAGCATTTAAAATGTCTTTGCGGTATAGTTGGAATATGCCTACAGGAAGAATATGCCTGGCGAAGATTGTAAAACAGTGTCAGTAGGCGATTTTAAGATAGATTTCGATTCCAAAGATGCGTTTTATGGTACAAGAAAGAGTTGATTCCTATTTTAACATCCCCACTCTCGCCAACCTAAAAAATCCCCGTACATTGGCGAGCTTTGCAGTCATGGGTCTCTGGCAGTTATGCACAAGATTTAACGGTACTTACGTATTATCCCGGCGGTCCGGCAAGACAAGCAATTTTTCACCAAGATAAATGCCGGGCACATGAAATTGTTGATGGTTTGGAATACGATTGTACGATACGGTAAGTATCAAGTTAGGTTAGTTACGGTAAGTAAGTTCCAACGCTCCCAAAAGAACCAGATAAAAACTAAAGTAAACAAACTAGCGATAAACGCACCAGTTAAGGAATCTGAAGACACTTAATTATTAAAACTACATTAATTGGCAATTCAAAATAAATAAAAATGTAACGGCATGCTTTACTTACATGTTGTTCCAAATCGCCATTTTATTTCTAAATTAGGATTGCCACATTAATGCAAAAAATCGTCATGATAACTGCATATGTTTAATGATCGCCACCTTGGCGAGAGTCGAGGCGTTAAAGTAGGAATCAACCCAAGAAAGACAAACCGGTACATTCATGGATTATGATGCACATTCGGAACAATATATAAAACGATGAAGTATATTTGTAATATACTTGGCGAAGATTGTAAAATAGTTTTAGTAGGCGATTTTAAGATAGATTTCGATTCCAAAGATGGGTTTTACGAAACAAGCAAGAAAAATACAGCACAGTCATGAATAATGATACACTTTTGAAACTTAATGGAATAAGTAAGAAAAATAGGGACAACGTATAACTAATGATACGATTTTAATATATAGCACTATAGTGTGTATTTAAAACCTGAAAGTGTTTCAGATTTTCATCCTTTTTTCTTTCCGAACATGTACCCTGAGGAAAAAATTGTATCCATGAAAAAATTCGACTTTGAGATTTTGATATATTAACACGTTTTGAGGTCTTCTGAATTCATTTATGCTATTTTTACGAGATGTATGTTTGTGTGTGTGTGTGTGTGTGTGTGTGAGTGAACACGATAGCTCCTAAACAGGGCATTCGATTGAGCTCAAATTGGGTAATATGTTATAAACCACCATCGTAAGACCGACATTGATTTTGATGTGTATAGAACTTATAGTTTTTCTACTGGGCTACTACAAAGATTTCTTTTACATTATGGCTTATGGGGGGGGGGGAATACTTGAAAGTGCTCTAGCGTTTAAACGGTACATTCGATTGAACTCATATTGGGTATATCTAATAAATAAAATTCTCATGTCACAGTGTTAGTTACCATACTCCTCCAAAACGGCTCAACCGATTTTAAAGAAATTTTATATGTATATTCGTTAGGTCCGCGAATATGATTTTGTCTCATACCCCTAAGTCACAAGGGCGGTCCACTTCAAAATTTTTAGCACCAGAGTGCTAATAAGTTCAATCAGGATTTTTGTCTAGGCATTAGCGCATCGAGTCCCTTTTCAAATGTGTTTTCCAGATAACGTGGAGAGGGGGGGGGGCGTTAATTAAATGTTGAAAGTCGCACAAGAATTTGCAATTTTTGATAATGGATCGCTAAATGGGGAGCCAAAACGTGACAATTTATTATAAATATATTAAGAGTATTGTTAGGAAACGCCTGGCGTATATTGTAACACAGTTTTATTAGGCGATTTTAATATTGATTTATATTCTGAAGAAGTGCTTTTTGGAACAAGAAAGGAAAACACTGTACATTAATGGATTATGATTCCCATTTCATGTCTTTACGGCATAGTTGGAATATGCCTGGCGAAGATTGTAAAACAGTTTCAGTAGGCGATTTTAAGATAGATTTCGATTCCAAAGATGTGTTTTATGGTACAAGAAAGAGTTGATTCCTATTTTAACGCCCCCCACTCTCGCCAACCTAAAAAATCCCCGTACTTTGGCGAGCTTTGCAGTCATGGGTCTCTGGGAGTAATGCGCAAGTTTCAACGGTACTTACGTATTATCCCGGCGGTCCTCCAAGACAAGCAATTTTCACCAAGATAAATGCCGGGCACATGAAATTGTTGATAGTTTGGAATACGATTGGCAATAGTTTGCCAGCAAATTTGACGAAAAAGTAGTTTGGCGGAAGTGACCGCCGGCATAATACGTACGTACCGTTTAGGCTCTCCCAAAAGAACTAGATGAAAACTAAAGTAAACAAATTAGCGATAAACGCACCAGTTAAGGAATTTGAAGACACTTTATTATTACAACTACATTAATTGGCAATCCAAAATAAATAAAAATGTAACGGCATGCTGTGCTTACATGTTGTTCCAAATCGCCATTTTAATTCTAAATTATGATTGCCACATAAATGCAAAAAATTGTCATTGTAACTGCATATGTTTAATGATCGCCACCTTGGCGAGAGTCGAGGCGTTAAAGTAGGAATCAACCCAAGAAAGACATACATGGTATACGCATGTATTATGATGCGCATTCGAAACAATATATAGAACGATGAAGTGTAGTTGTAATATACTTGGCGAATATTGTAAAATAGTTCTAGTAGACGATTTTAAGATAGATTTCGATTCCAAGGATGGGATTTACGAAACAAGAAAAAAAATACAGCACAGTCATGAATAATATACACTTTCCAACTTAATGGAATATGAGTGAAAAATAGGGACGACGCATAAATTATGATACGATTTTAATATATAGCGCTATAGTGCGTATTTAAAATCTGAAAATGTTTCAGATTTTCATCTTTTTATTATTATTTTTTTTTGGACAAAATTTTTTATGGAATGACTATGGATAAGTCTCAAGGCCAAACTATGTTTGTTTGTGGCTTAGATTTGAGCACGCCATTTTTTCACACGGACAATTATACGTGGCATGATCTCGAGTGGGCAAACCATGCAGTTTGTTTGTGTTAGCTAAAAATATTGTTCACTCTATTCCGTTAAACGATTGATATTATTTTTTAGTAAAATTATTGTAATTAGCGATATATCTAAATGTAAAGAATAAATTACAATGAATTAAAAATATAAATGTTTGGTATTGTGTTATTTTTATATTCCAGCATTGTTCACAACGCTCCATGCCTCTTCCACTCATATACCACATCCTCACACACTTACAATAAGTTAGTCATTTCTTTCTACTAAAATAATCCTAGGAATAATTTATATGGCAAAACAATGTTTGCCGGGTCAGCTAGTATATATATATATATATATATACGAAAACTTAGAAGGTGAGGGGAGAAAACTCCATTGCAATTAGTAATCATTGGAAAAAGAAGTAAAGAAAAAAAGAAAGGCTAAGTGCTTCTAAGGATGCATTTAAAGCTTAATTACTTAAACTGCCTCTTGAAAAGTACAAATGTAAATTTCTGCTTTTACTGATACGCATTTAGTACTTAATATGTTCCTACACATTAAAAAAAAAGAAGAAAAAATACTGTTTTAAAAAATAGATCAGTTAAGTAGTGCTTTAAAATATGTGAATTAAATGCATCTGATTCATTATTTATACTACTTCAATATGTACATTATACGTAACTTTTATGGTGTATTTCATAATATTGTTACGAAAATTACACAGTAGGTGTATGTTAAAATAGTACAACAAGCTCGAAAAGCGAATACAACACTTTATTCAATGAATCGAAACACTAATATGTCACAAAAAATACACAATTCCTTAACACATCCAACTTTGAATCACTAGCCATCACAGTAATAACACTATCACTAAATCACTGTGTCAATCGTATAGGTCTGCTCTCCACAACCGCAGTCTATCGCACATCCTCGACAGCGAGAGAGTCTGTTTTTTAGATTTCCAAGCAGGAAGTGACGTCATAAAGGATGCGACGTAATATTTTTAGATATTTCTCGTAACTTCTTCCTTTAGTGAGACACCGAGACTTGAGACAACAGCGAAAATTCCACTATTTTCAAGAGTTTCTTTTGGTCGCCAAAGTCGCAAAATGTGTCGCCAAGTTTGTCGCCATAGTCAAGGAGTCACATACTTATTTCACTTGCAATCATGTCTCAACAACTCTCTTTCTAGCAATACACATTAATGCGGAAAAACAACATCCTAATTTTGTAACACTATACAACAAATTTTTACTTCTAAAATTTACAATTTTTTTCATCCCTGCTGTGCTAAGTATATTCTAGCCCGCATAGTTGTTTTTTTAACTTTACGCTTCTACGGCTTGTAGTAAAATATAGGAAATACCTACAAGCAAGCCATGATAATACTGATTTAGTATTCTATCCTATGCTATGGTGTTACATGTACTGTAACAACACAACATAGGATACCACAAAAATGACTGACACAACACAAATAAAGAGACGTTAAAATTTGGAAAGTGATAAATCTTTGCTTCAATCTATATGAGAAACCAAGGTATTTTATCCCACCAATTTCTTAAATTAGTTGTGGCACTCACTTTTCTATAGCACTGCAGTATGTACCAAGACCCCCTCCCATACACACACACACATCACCACGACCACACACACACACATATACCAAATAATAATAATAATAATAATAATAATAATAACAAATAAAATAAAACACTATAACATATCACAACAATAAAATCAAATATCTTAAAATCTGTTTTAATTATTGTGCAGACTTTTTCACCAATCCCTGGTCGTTTTCAAGCACATGCGGACGTAAATGACCAGTATAAATATTTTGGGGGAAAAAAACTAAAACTTGGTAATCGTCATTATTAGTTTCATACAGCAACCTTGGCGGTAATTCAAACTATAGGTGGACAATATCCACAAACAATTTCAGAAACAAAGCAATGGATTTCTGTTGCATCTTCATGCATTCCTGCCGAGTTTTTTCAACGATGTCTGCGAATTTCCTGTGAAATTACCCCGTATTCTTGCTACAAATAGCCGTTATTTTAAAGATATCGTATTTTAGCTTTTGCAGTATATTTATACTTCTTTTAAAGTCTTCTAAGTCAGCAGTGCCATCTATTGATGACCTCCTGAACTGATTCTAAAAACTAGGGAGACAAAACTTCCCAGTTTACAATATACGATTCAGCAAACAGTACAGTTCTGCCATCATCATTTTTTAAATTGATTTCCCAAATGTGTCATGATCATTTTCAGTGGCATCTTGTAAAAAAATACACTAACCCAGTCAGTTGCTATGGCATATAAATTTATCTTAAATTTCGTATTTTTTTGAATTTTCCAACAAAATGCAAACCTGGTTTTTTATATGCGTCGATAGAGACGAAATTTATTATCAAGGAGGCCAAAAAATAATGGTGTTTTTTCGTTTGCCAATACTTCGCCTATCCAAAACCACTGAAGCGTATAAACGAAGTTTTGCATAAATGTGAGTTTTTAACATAGGCTCTAGATTAGATAACATTTTCCAAAATTCGTGACCTATGGGGACGTAGGTACAACAAAGCGTTCTTTCCACGGATCTTGCGTGATCTCTAAGAAAAAAAAAATTCTGTTGTAAAATTCAACACTCAATATCTAAAAATTTATTTCCAGACACCGCCCATTTGGTCTAGTGGTTAAAGTAGCATTCTGTCACAACTTATCCGGTTTCGATTCCCGGCTCGAGTGTCGAGGTAACTTCATAGAGGGAAATGCTGGCCGTGCACTGGGGCTCTCATAATAAAATGGCCAGTAATTCGAGCCTTAGCCGTGGCGATTGCTTGATAAGCAAGTGCCCGCCTTTGGGATCTTTTTTTTTTCCAAGACATTTTGAATACTATTGTCCACGGTGGGTAGAAAACCCATCGTCGAAGGCATCCGCCCTTAGTGAGATGTTCGTCGTATAGGCTTGTCATAACACAAAACAAATGCACCAAGGTAAGAAGATGTGTAATGAGGGGCTAGATGGCCATCAATCTTAAATGAAAAAAGTATCTATAAAATCCTTGATTCAAAATGTAACAAATATTAATTCTGTGTTTAGACACAGCATGTGTGTAACTAAAAAAACCGTTAAAAATTTATTTATTTGCATTTTCTGTAAAAAAAGAAATTACTTTCTTGTTTCTGTAATACATCAATAAAATTGAGAGTATCATGAATCTTTTTCTTTTCTTTTCTTTTTTTTTTTTTTTTTTTTTTAATGCTGAACATAGCATTGAGAGTTCTGATACATGAACACAAAAACACTTTCAATGACTATGCATTGGTTGACATGTATTTTAAAGACATCTAATTCGACAAAAATAATATTTGGATATGTTACTGAAGTTTGAAAAAAAAAGTTTTTTCACGAATATATTACTTGTAGCATATATAATTCTTGTACTTGAGCTCACATATTAATTACAGTATCTTACTGTTTATGAACATGAACTGAAAGTAATAGTTTAGTGAAGTTTATATTCAGCGTATTTTCATTATTAATATTTTTTGTTTTAAGTTAACTCCAGTTGTTAAATTCCCAGTGGAAAAGCTATAAAGGCTATGTTTACCATTTTGGAAGTAGGATATCCTGTTTCGAACCTTAACATAAAAAACAACTTATTAAACATTAATATGTTAAATGCACTTTTAAAAGTTTCCATTCATATACCATAATGAATTGGAATTTTTTGGTTACTTCTGTGAAAATATATAAAAGCAAAAGTCAACATTTTGAATAGGGCACTAAATACTACTAAATTATACATCACTAACATGTACAGCTATCGTGGCAATCCTAACATAATTAGGACAGTTACAGAATGGAGAGACAGGAAGGCAAGCAAAAATCGTAATGTACATTTAATTCTTTTAGTGATTCCTCATTATAAAATGCAAACGTGAATTACGAATAACGTAACAAACATATAATCGTAAAAAACTAATAAAATAAATAAAAATAAGCAAAAATTCATATATCACGAAAAAAAATTATTTTTGTCACAAAAAAAAATCTAAGTTTCATTACTGAGATAATGTAAGAGAAGTTTTGATAATGTGTGAACTAACAGTGTAACCTGAAACTATAGTTATCCAAAGATTATGCAAGTATATTGTTGAGGATTTCTATACATACAAGCCTTACATAACAGCAGTGCAAGCCAAAATGTTAAGAAAAATGTTCACAGAAAAATAGCGTTTCTTTTATTGTCATGCCAAAGCAGTAACTTTTATTCAAAAGCACTTTATTTAAATTTATGTGTTTTTGTATTCCATTTGTATTTTCTTGTCGTTCAAAGTTATTTCTTCTCTGACGCCTGATTTTTTTTTCTTTTCTTGTGCTTTGGAAAGTGACCTCTTTTCTAATCTATAGCTATGATTTTTCTGACGCCAAAGTTTAAATAAGAAAAAGAAAAGCGAACGATCTTAGATATAGTCCATATAGCAGTAACTCAAAAAATATATATATATGTATATATATATATATATATATATTTACAAATCTAGATGTTTTGAAGTAAAAAAAAAGTATACTTTTGTTTTAGTATTCAGTTATGACAAAATCAATAATCAAGAGTTTAGTTGTAGATAAACTAAAACTCCTTTAATTATACTTCAAAACAAATGTCGTCCGGATATTTCAAATACTATTTACTTTAGAAAATAGTTACACACCAATTGCTTTCTACATTTCTTTAAGAAAACGAATCGAATTGTTAAACCGGATCTTTCTTATATCTATTCCGGAGACTTATGTATTGTAGAGGGATGTATTTACGCTGAAAATTAATCCATTTATAGTAAATTGTGGCCAATCAATCTACAAAAATTTCAACACTTTGATTATATAAAGCAACAGTAATATGTTTAAAACTTTTTAAATCAATTTTAAATATTCGTAAATTCTCATTCTCTGGCAGTTAAAGAGCTTGTCGGATTCCCTGCATTATTTATAAACTCAATATTTATTTTATAGAACATACCTTTTTTTTTTTTACTTTATTTTCTTTTTCTTTTTAAGCTACTGTTTTGCAATCACGGTTAAAACTGTAGTCCAAGATATACTAATAACTTTCACACTTTCCAAATATGTGAATTCTTACTTTGACGAATTGCGTTTCTATTCACTTCTGCTTCTCTTTTCTATCAGGCCTCTAAATACTAACTTGTTAACCAGTTTTGCAAATCCATAGATTTGAAGTGGCTGATTTTATTCAGATGCGTCTCAATGCTCTTGTCCGCTTATAATTTCCATCGGTAACAAAAATTGCGTGAATCCAGCTCTGGTATATCAGTGCATCCAACATTGACAATCTTCTTAACGTAGGATTGCATTCCTCTATAACAGTGCTATGTTAAGACTTTTTTCAACATGGTTGTACGTTGTAGTGTTACTTCAGAACATGTTTTCGTGCAATATACTTAGGAGCAAATCTTCGTGCAAGCATGGATAAGCATTTTAAAAAAACGGGGGGAAAAATCAGAGATGTAAATCAGATGGTATAAGAATCGAAATTTGAATGATTTTGAAAGATCTTAACAAAAAACTGAAAACAAAGCATCATTGTAGACATGTATGACATATCGGTAGCAGAAAATTACTTAATAGTTTTGAATCGTTCCTTTTAATCAAAGTATACTCTGCATGTGAAAACAGAGGGCGACTTAATTTTCTTTAGGTAAAAGAGTATAGATTTATAACAAAATGAATTCCTGAGTTTTGCGAAACAATAATATAACTGGAATTAGCGATTTTGAATAGGTAGATTGTAGATGTTCTTAAAAAAGAAGGTTCTTGTAGAAAAGAATAGGACTGTAAGCAACGATAAGTAATCCTACGTTAATGAATTCTGCAGTAGTTTAAACAGACGAGCTTGCTTCAACTTTTTCCCTCCACTATGTAGTGCCATCCCAAAATGAGAAAGGATATCTCACAGAATCAGAAAACTTTATTAAAAGAATTATTGCCTTTTTACATATTTCATAACTATCAAAAGATCGAAAATCTTCATAAAAACCGCTCTTCTCTATCAAGGCATAAATTATAGTCGACACGCCCATATTCCATATACCATCAACGCACGTACGAATTTACTTTTATGTTGGATTTTTAGGAGTGGATGCAACGCAGGGAAGAGAATTCATTTAGAATTCAGAATACCCATTTATTTCATGATCCCTGTTATGTTAAATTTATTTATATTAGCATTAGAAAACCCATTTCAAAAGTTTGGAAATACCACATCCTTTAAAAGCTGACAAAAATATAACTTCACTCGAACAAGGAAATGAAAGTGCTTAAAATTAAATTCCCATGAATATTTAATTTAAAAAAAAGCTTACTTCATTCCTATAAATCTCTTTTTAGTTCAATGTGTTTCTCATTAATAATTCCGGTTCAGTTTAACATTTTAAAAATGAAAAATAGCAACTTTTCAAAGCTTTCATGAAAATTTCAGCCCCTCCCTACATTAGCGTTTTAACCCTCCGAAAAAATATTTGAATGCTTGGTCTTCTAAATGCATATAAAAATTGTAAAAAAAAAAAGAAAAAGAATGATCTTTTCTAAATTGCAGTACTTTCAGTCTTTAGTTTTAAATTTATTATGACCTATCTGCACGTATACTCAAAAATAAAATTTTTATAATTCGCAATAGAAAAGTGTGTTGCTTGCAAAGTTCACCAAAGTTCTGTTCAATCTTTAGGTTTCAGTTTCTATTTAATAGCTCAATTAAATTTTCAAAATACTCTTATTAGAACATTTTTGTAAAATCATATTAATTATATTTTTTCCAAGGATTAGCGTGATTTTTTTTATAGTTCAAAGTAAACATATGGGACAGTTTCAATTTTCCAGTTCGTCCTTCAGATATTCATAAAGCATGATTTTAGGAAATTTAAAGCAGGTGAAAATGACATACTTTGTACAAGGTCGCTCAAAACATCGTGTTTAAATTTCTTTGAATTATGGACACAGTAAGATGACTCTGAGAATTGGAAGGGAATTTTATATTCATGCGATTTCAAAATAGCGTTTATGCATGAGCACAACTGATTACCATTTCCCTTCATGGTTGCTATTTAAACAATTCTCCATAGATTTTTATACATAATCTTGCAACGTTGCTAAAAGCGATCGGTTTTGTCGTTGAGGATTAATCACGGAAGATTTTTCCCTTTGACTTATTATTGTCTTATTGTTATGCTTTGCTGAGGCCACACACGTGATTTTTCCCCCGTCATTCTTTTAAAACAACGCTTGGTATGAGAGAATAAACAAGTAATGTCGCGCTGAGCAAATTCTGACTTTGGCTCGCCATTGAGTCATACCTAGTAATCTGTTAAAAAAAGTGTTATGGAATTTCCCTAATAAAGGTCATAGTCAACGGGGCATCGGGGCTGAAACATCATTAAAACTGCATGAAACAAAACTACAGAAGTATCAATTCTATATTAAAACCTTTTTTAGAAGATTACATTACGTTAGATTGGATCCGAAAAATCAATTAATTGCCCTGAGACCCCCTACGTTAGAAGGATTTCAGTCCCTTCAGCAAACCTTCAGTTAGATTACTTGCTACTCTTGAAAGATTAAATATTCCAAAACATAACATTCATGATAACCTCTGGTATCTGTTGGCGGTGGATTTGAGGAGAACGATATACTTACTAATGATTCCAATGTTAAAATTTTAGCAATATAATTTTCGTATATTCAGCTTACATACAAACCTGATTTTTTAAATTTTTTTATTTATTTATTTATTTTGGAGGGGTTATTATTCAGTTAGCTGAGCAAAAGTGTTAAATAGCCCAAAACAGCCCTTTTCTATTTTTTCTTTTTCTTTTTATTTATTTTTATTTTTTATTTTTTGTTTTGTTTACAAGTTTATGGAAAAGAAAAACATTTAGAATAAATGAATTATTCTTTTTATTATAGTGACTTTATTTGTTTTCAAGACTGTTTGCATTGCTGTTGTTACCCATTGTCGATAAATCAAAAATCTGGACAAATAAGACGGAGAAGTACTAAAATATATACTACAAATGTTAATTAGAATATTATAATAATTATGCCAAAATAACATTGAAATAGGAAAATAATTCACTTTTTAAAGAAAAATCTATATCTTATTGTAGATCCACTTACATTCGAAATATATTACAGTATGTGTGTTTTAGTACAGTCTACTGTTTAATTCCCAAAGGCCGTTTTGAAAATTGATATTGCCTTCCTTCATTATCTAAAACATAAAAACACAAAGAATCTTTTCACGAATCATTATAAGATATCAAACGAATTTAAAACGAAGATTTAAAAACGAATAGTTAGTTAAAACTATACATCGTAACTAAAGCTTTTTTTAATGGAACATAACAAATCTGCATACGTTATTTGAATTTCCTTCAGTTTGTGAAAATAGGACTTTCTGAATTTAAATTCCTTTGTATGTATGCAAACTCTAACGTGAGTTTTCACATAACATTATCAATAAAATTCTAAAAGCGAAAAAAAAAGTTATAAAAAGGCATTCGCTTTTGAAAATTTCCCTGGCACTACATTTTTCGTATGCAAAGGCATAAAACTTGAATTTCTGATAAAGTGTGAATATATTTGTCAAACATACTCTGGTAAGAAAATATAAAATATTGAAATATTTTGATATATATATGAGAACGCGTCATGATTTGAATTTTCTACGACGCCTCACAATGGATAGCCATCAAAAGTCTATCTTTTTTATACTATCTCTTTCTTCTATATTTATGACAATGACTTACAACAAAACCTTGCGTATATACATTTTAAGCAGCTGAATTCCGCATGCTTTTAAGGGTATGTTTTGGTAACAAAGGTCTTACCTTTGCTTTTTAGTTTCAAGTGTTATTATTCCGGAATATATATGTATATATATGTATGCTAAAGAAAGAGACCTCCTACGCTACAGAATATCTTCATTAAAAGAATGGAAGAGTGGCAAATTTATATGCAATCGTAGTTCCCAGAAAAAAATTTATCCAAAGTAACATTTTAAATTTCGTGTATGCCATCTTATAGAACATTGAAGACTTTTAAGACGATTTAACTTTTCTATAACAGAAGTGCAAAAATGTATTACATAGAAACTGAAAATAATAATTTATATCTTTATACATAAACTATGATTATATTACTGTGCAGTAACGGGCACAGTTATAGCTTTTCTGTGGAAGCTATGGCCGGCCAGCTATAGCTGGGGTTCGAGTTCTTCTGAATTTATTTGTGCTATTTTTCGAGATGTACGTATGTGTGTGTGTGTGAACACGGTAGCTCCTAAACGGTGCATCCGTTGGGCTCAAATTTGGTATATATTTTATAAACCGCAGTCGCAAGACCGGTATTGATTTTCGTGTGTATAGGACTTATAGTTTTTTTACAGGAGTACGAAAGAGATTTTTTTTTTACATTATGCCTATGGACGGAAATTCTTGAAAGTTCGCTGTCCTTTAAATGGTGCATTCGAATGAGCTCAAATTGGGTATATATGTTATGAACCACCGTCGCAAGACCGGTATTGATTCTGGTATGTATAGGACTTATATTTTTTTACATGGCTACGAAAAAATTTCTTTTACATTATGGCCAATGGACGGAAATTCTTGAAAGTGCGTTAGATTCTAAACAGTACATTCGATTGTGCAGAAACTAGCCATGTATATGAAATGTCACTGTTACATGATCTGCATAGATTTTGGTGTGTGTGGAGTTGATAGTTAGTTCATGGTATTGCAAAAAATAATTGTTATACATTACGGTCTATGAATACAAATCATTTATTACATTCGAAGAAGTTCAAATTTGCTATGTATATTATAGGTCACCGTCACACAACATGTATAGATTTTGCTATAAGGCTTATAGTTTTTTGACAGGGTAACAAATGAGTGTTCTTTTATATTATAGCCTATGGACGGAAATTTTTCAAATAGCGCTAGTGTCTATAGGGTGCATTCGATTGAGCTCAAATTGGGTATGTGTATTATAGGTCACGGTCTCATGAGCTACATAGATTCTGGTGTGTGCAGACGCAAAGCTGATAGTTTGTTCATAGACTTGCAAAAAGTAATTCATGTATATTGCAGTCTAAGGACGCAAATCATTTAAAGTGAGCTAAAATCTAAATGGTGCATTTGATTTACACCAAACAAGATATGCATATTATAAGCCAGTCGTATATACTGCATAATTTTTAGCGAGTGCACGACCTATTTTTTTTTGTTTTTGTTACAGGGTGACAAAAAAGTATTCTTATATATTGCTGCCAACACTCCAATAATTTTAAATGCACTATTACCTGAACACTAGATCCAATTGAGTTGAATGAAACTTATTTAAACGCTTGGTAAATATCAAGTGTTCGGAAAGTCGAGTGGAGTCAACCTAAATTTTTTGTTTAACATAAATATGGTAGTAAGTCTAAATTAATTGCTCTCTCTTCCGCTCTCTCTCTCTCTCTACTAAAACAATAAATTAATAAAATGATTAGCGTTTGATTACTTCAACTGATTACTGTTTATCGCATTTTTGCGTAATTAATTAGCCGTTAATCATGTCTTTTTCCTTGTCAAGAGAGGCTTTAAACTTAAATTTTCTATCTACGATCTTAAACAATCGGTGTCAAATTGACAGAAATATTTTTTCAGATTTGTACTGAATTCCTCGATACCCAGCTTTTTATATTTTTCGCCCCTTCGGGAAAAAAAAAACTTTGACCAAGGCTGCCAAACTACTTCATTCTTTTCTTATTCAAATTTACTTTTCAAAATTACTGTATTCTTTTTATTAAGGATATGCGTACATTATTTAACATTAATAATACTTTAAGTGAGTCTAAGGCCAGTTTTGATTTCTTTTCGATGCAGAATCACGATATGAAAATATTTTGCACTGTTTTATATATTTAAAATTTTTTAAGTGTTTGTTTAGTGTAAAAAGAGTTTGTAGAGTAAAATAATATGTAGGGGGATGCCGCCACGACGCGACAACACCATTGGCTGGAAGTAAAGTATCGATGTCAAACGTCTAACAGCTGTATGTGAAATTTTGAACTCTTGCGTTCCATGATTCACCAACGTCATGCCAACGCAAAGTAACCACTGCCTCGTTACATGCGTTTGTTTTGGGTCGCTCGAACTGAAGCATAGGCACTGTCAAAGACATGGCTCAGGTAACCCCAATCTCCAAGAAATGTTGACTTTTATTGTCAAAATGATGATGAGTGAAGTCTATTATTGAAAAATTCTGCTTTTTCAACCGTTTGGAATCTCTTCAAAAATTATTTATTTCGGACGGCCCTAGGCCTTGAGCACGAGTAGCCATCTCTCTAAGCCTAAGCAACCAAGTGAAGGGTTATCCATGTTTATTGATAACAATTTTCAGAAATATTTTCCTGAAATATCAAAGTCTATGAAGGACAAAGTAATTAAAAAACTTTGTAAAAAACACACATAAGAAGTAAAAGGAAAGAGGATACGCGTTTCGTTCAAAAATTGTTTTGAACTTCTTCAGTCCAAGCCTGTGTTCTTTACGTCGAAGGGCTTGGACTGAAGAAGTTCAAAACAATTTTTGAACGAAACGCGTATCCTCTTTCCTTTTACTTTTTATGTGTGTTTTTTACAAAGTTTTTTAATTACTTTATCGTTTAACACCAGTATTTTGAGTGTTTTTTTTCTATGAAGGACAACTCCTCCTCCACCCCAATTTTGATGTCAATATTATTTCCAAGCAGAATCATATACTTTTGCGTCAATTTTTTTAATAAAAGTTTAAAACATGTTTTAAAACATTAAATCAGTTTCTATGGTATAATCATGAGAGTTAACAGATTATTCAGATTGTTTTCATACCAGCTAACAACTTACCAGTGTTTGTTTGTTTAAAAAAAAGGACGAAAAGCTTTTTTTCGGAAAAATTTACTTCCAGTCAGTTCGCTAACGGGACAATTGCTCTAATGAAGCGACGCCTCTCATCACCATTATAAAGATTTGCGCCTGCATAGTTTTCTTCTAGAAGAGTTAAGTATCGGTGAAAACAGATGAAAGTACCGGGAACAGATACTTTTCCGATACTTTTAAAATATGAAAATACCGATACCGATACCTACAAAAAAATGAGGTATCGGCGCCGATACATATCGGTTACCGATCCTATCGGTCGATCCCTAGTTAATAATTTAATAAAACTGATTCGTACATAGAATATTTAAAGCAGCTAATTTTATCATAAAACTTGGAACAAAAACATTTTATAAAGAATAAGTATATTTCCATTACTTTGGCACACTTTATCACAGACCTGAAACCGTTTGATATTGAACTTCCCTTGAAATGTTTGCTGTACATGATTAAACTCTGAGAAGCTGAAGCTGAATATCCACGGCAACTTAAAATTTATTTCATCAAATACATAAAACTGACATAAAAATCTCATAACGTGCCTCCATGCCCATATTACGAAAATTCAAAAAATACTTAAACTTTCAAAAAGACACCATCTATTGATTTCGTCTTCATTTTTTATATTGACCTCTATCTAGTAAAAATATCAACGTTGACCAAGTCTGATAAATCGTAGCTTTTGTTCTTTGTTCTTATCTCTGCAAAAAAGTTCTTGTCTCTTTTTTTTGTGCATGTGTGTTTACGATTTTTGAAATTACTGACGTTCTCAAGAATGCTATATATGCTACTTTAAAGAATTATCTTGTTGATGCAAGCATGAAGTTTAGTTTCACATGTTTCAATGTAAATCTTTAAAAATACAAATTTGACATATTTTTTGCTATTGATGTATCATTAACAAGGTTTATAAAACGGCTCCTGCTAATTATCATAGTTACACTTTCTTCTTATTTTATCTAAACTTTTTTTACTATCAAACATATTTTTGCATATCTTATAAATAAAAATGAAATTATGTTTGTTTGTTTGTGGATTTGATTTGTATACAAATCCACAAAAATGGACCTATCAGCCTGAAATTTTGCAATACAAAATAATCTAGAATAAATCATAGTCCACTTTAAAACTTTGAAAGTCCACCCGTTCCCGGAATTTAAGAGATAGTTTATGTTCTCCACGCAAAAAGCTTTCCGTAATTGTAACCCCTGTAGTGTAAAAAGTGTGAAATAAGCATCGTGGTTGCCATGTGTGGCAATTTTGCCAAATAAAATGTTTTAAATTCCCAAAGTAAAAATAAAAGAATAATAATGATTTTTTTTGTTAGTTTATATTCGTAAGGTTATTATTTTTTTATTACAATATCGTGTGCATGGGAAATCAGAGCAGGAATGAAATGTTTTATACACAAAATAATAAGAATTGAAGATTTCCCAGGCCAATATGTAAAATTTTTTAGTTTGGTGTAAAAATAAAATGGCTCAAATGCCGATTTTGAGAAAGTGAGTTCTAGCGGTTTGCACAGTTTTCGGCTTGGCGCAATTTATTGAAAGCTTAAGGAAATAGATTTTTGAAAACAAGTGCAAAGGTTTTATTAGAATACAGCGTTAAATTTTAATGATCCGTGAAGAAATAATGCAGTTATTAAGGGATTTCAAGCGATCTATCTTCAGAATTCTCGCCAATTGAGTACATTGATTTAAGTTGGGGGAATTCCGCCAAATTTCAGAAAATTGATATCTTCTCATTTAGTACATCGGGGTAACGATGAATAAAACATGTTATAGTTGTTAACTAGCTGCGTACCCGTTCTCCGCACGGTGGGAAACGCTTATTTTCCTTAAACATGCATAATTCGAATTAAACACAATAATTCGTAATCTCAAAACGGGAAAAAATACTTGAATCGTGACTAAAAGTTGACGTCATGAGTGCAAATTTTAGACGATTGCAACATGACACAAAAACTACGTCAATGTGACTGGCGATCAAAAAAGAAAGAACTTTTTGGTATGCAGACAAAACTTTTCTCTTTCGAAAAATGCCCGATTTCTACATCATATAATTCTCTTTTCAAGGTTTAATTTATAGCATTAATATATAGTATATACTACATAAATAACATTACATGATGTTGACAATAATTTTATCTTGTATTTTCCAAAGCGTGGACAATGCATTAGGGCAGTTATGTTACACACGACTTTATTAAATTTTACCTAAATTAATAAACCTACATGAAACAATGGATGCATCATTTACGTTTAAAAGCCAAAAATGTACCCTGCTCCGGTGAAAATCATGTCGCTTTTGTAAATGAAAACGTTCGTGATGTAACTTCTGAGAAAAAACTTATTACCCTTACTCTTAATGCAGTATCACACTTGTTACACAAAAGTGACGTTTATCTCACTGTCAATTCGCCCTAAATAAATAACTAATTTCATTTTTCATTTTTTACAGATTACAGTTGACCCCTTTATAACATGGGTCTACAACACGATTCTTAGAACACGACGAAAACATTACGATCATTTTCGTGTAACACGTTAAAAGAGACTCGTACAGCACGGTGAAATGAGACATATGTTCTGATATTATGACGCCTTAGCTCCTCTAATTAACATTCCTTTTGAATGGCAACACCAAACATCATTGCATTTTTACGGAGCGCGAATAAGTTTTGCCGCGATTATATGCGCAGTTCGCACTCCAGGTGGAGTATAACGCAGGACCCGTACAAAACGGATTCCTATAACACGGAACGTATCTACCGTGTTAGGGAATCTACTGTAGTTGCATAGTGTCAAATTCAATAGTTAAGGAAATTCTGGGTTGCCGTATTTAGCAATATTTTATCTCACCTTGGCGGCCGAAATGTATTAAAACCAAATATCCGAACTGTATCAAAAGTAAAATTTACTAAAAGAAAAATTTTTAATTTTGTATAACCCTCAGAACAACTTCGGAGTTTGCCATCTATGACGGTTTTTCATGACGTGACAACTTATGCTTGCGTAGAGTGGCGTAGCCAAGGAGGGGATAGGGGGGTCACAACCCCCCAAGCGGAGTTTTTGCCATACAAAATGCATATTCTTTACTCCCTCATCGCATACACGTGTACATATATGTGAGTTGCAGTAGACGTAACATTCCCATGAAAAATTTCTGGCTACTCCTGCTTAATCAATATACTTCAGGATCGGAATCTCCGCGGTAAAAAAATGGTCTAAAAAATGTGACACCAGAAAATTCTGATTAACACAATGGGGTTACACAAATACGCGCCGGACATACGCTCTTGCTTCCGGAGGAGCAAATACATTAGAGGGTATGTGCTGCTCCGGATAATCTGCCAGCAGAACAGCAAAAATGACGTAAAAAATGACATCCACACTCGAAGGAAATAAAATTAAAGGTATGTAGAATTGCATAAAATCTTCGATTATTTTTAAGGTGCAAGTCTGTTACAGTTCCATTTGTTTCACAATTGATGCGTTTTCACTTTTTCGATTCTTAAAAGCTGTAAAAAATGAGTCGTTTCACTTAATTGTAAAATTTAACAACTTAAGTGGCAACAATGGATTCCGTTGCTACGGAAACTATAGCAATGTTAAAAATAGAACATGAAATGAGTTATTCATGTTTACTTTGCTAGAACTGCCGTATTGGCGAAATTAACACCGCCAGTCGATGGCAAATAGCTCAAACCACAAATTAAACTTGACACTAAAGGCAATACGCAATACTCTCCGCGTATTGCGTATACGCGTATAATTGCGTATTGCGTCAGGCAATACGCAATACTCTGGCGGAATTTTAAAAAAAATATCAATGCATACGCTAGTGACATCGGCTCATCTCAATTGTAGAATGGAATTAATATGTACAGAGTTGCACTGCATTTGAATATTTTTCGCCAAATTTGCTAAGAAATGTACTAAAGTAGGAATCAACAAACATTTCAATTCGTAAAACAAAAAATTATATTAGACAATATTAATTACGCCTTTCTAACAGCTTCTAGTAAAAAAAAACTTCCGTAGCACTTCTTTAACAAATAAGAATCAATTATTTATTACACAGTACTTCGATCGCCAAAATGCCAATATACACCATTTTGCGATATTTTTTTATTTTCAGGAATCATTCGAAGCATTGATATAACAGCAATCGAAATGGGAAATAGTTATCTATCATTTATATCGTTCGATCGCCAAAATTTAATGCAGGCATATTATTGATAAGCAGCAGTTATTTAAATTATTAACTATAGCGGGTTTTAATCACCGTTAACTACAATGTACAAATTGCGAGAATTTCAATTTTCTGAAATTTGGCGGAATTCCTCTAACTTAAATCAGTTTACTTAATTTGGTGAAAATTCTATAGATTGATTAAAATCGCCTTAATAACTGCATTATTTCTGTATGAAAAATCGAAGTATAGCGCCGTAAAATTTATACTTGTTATTAAAAATACTATTTCGTTACGCTCTCAGTAATTTGTGCCAAGCCCAAAACTGTACAAATCGGTAGAACCTACTACTTTCTCAAAATCGCCACATGAGCTATTTTTTTTCGGCCAAACTAAAAACTATACATATTAGTCTCGGAAATCTCTCAATCCCTTATTCTTTTACACATAAAAAACATTGAATTCCTGTTCTGATTTAACATGAACGCAATATTTTAATTAAAAAATAACTTTGTAAATAATCTAAACAGAAAAAAATCATTATTCTTTTATTTTTACTGCAGGAGTATAAATAATTTAATGAAATAGCCAAACATGGCAACCTCGATGCTTATTTCTCACTTTTTTGACTACAGGGGGTTACAATCACGGATTTGCGGAGAGCAAAAATTAGCGTTTTTGGTGGGGTTTTATATCAATATCTCATAAACTAATTCGAATTTCGAAATTTAAATTAGCGGAAGTTCTTTCTCGAAATTTTCCGAATTCGTGGATACCTCGTTCGAAACTCAACTCCCAGCCGTTTAGGAGGAGATGATGCTACACACACGCACACACAGACAGACGCGCACAGATTTTAATAGTATAGATTTTAAAAAATTCGGCTATATTAAGGGATTCCACTTTTCAAATAAATGCGTGCTTTACTTTTTGGTGGTCGAACCATTTCCCATATTGATTGCTGCTAAGTCAATGCTTCGAATGATTCCCTGAAAAAACTCTTGCAAAATGGCGTATGTTGGCACTTTGACGAGGCCTAGATTTGAAACTGGATTTTATTTGAGACTGGTATATATAATAACACTGGTTATAGATAAAAATGAATGTTGGTACGTGTGTATGAGGTTGAAAAACTCCAGCACCGTTTGACCAATCACCATAAAATATGGTTCACCTAAGTCTTTTATCATGAAGAAGGTTTTTATGCTATCCGTTTTCCTGTAACTTGCCACTTGATGCCGTAGCACAACGTCGAATTTTATTCCATTTAGCCGTTTGCTATGCGAATATCGTCCAACCTATTTCGATGAAATTTGGTACACACGAATATTAGAACACGGAGAATATTTTTCACTATCCATTTTGCTGTAACTTGCCGCTAAATGACACTGCAACGCATCAACTTCTATACCGTTCGACCGATCGGCATAAAAATTTTTATACTTACACATTTGAGCACGAAGAATATATTCTAACTGCGTTACTTTTGATGTTACTCACCACTAGGTGACACTGCAATGCATTATTATTTTAACTCGCCACTAGATGACGCTGCAGCAGGCCAAATTCTTGACCATTCAAACGGTCGCTATGAAAATCAGTATTGAACAATGAGGATATTTTGGCCTTATCCATTTTGCTATAACTCGTCACTTGACGGCGCTGTAGCAAATCATTCTTTTAATTAACCATTAGATGGCCCTGCAGTGTATCACTTCTTGACTGTGCAAATGATGGCTTTGAAAATAGGTATACATAGATATTTGAACACGGGGAAGAGTTTGGCGCTGTCCATTTTACTATAACTTGCCACTAGATGTCGCGTCAACACATGAACTTCAGGACTGTCCAGCCGATCATCATGAAAATTCGTATACATGGATATCTGAATGCGAAGAATATTTTCGCCGTAACCGTTTTGCTAAAACTCGCCACTAGATTGCGCTACGCTGCATGGCCTTCTGCACCGTACAAACGATTGCCTTGAAGTTCGGTATGCATTATTATTGGACACAATATAACGCGATATCCATTTTGCTATATCTGTTTATTACAATGAATAGTAATCACCACAAATCGTAATATCAAAAAGTCCATTCATTCCCGTGCGAAGAACGGGTACTTCAGCTAGTATCTCTGTATAAATAAAAATGAACGTATGCATGTATTTCGGTGTGCGTATTATATACATATCATTTGCTCCTAAAAAACTCGACTGATAGGCTAGAAATTTTGTATAGATATGCAGATTAACCGAGAAAAAACGTAGGTTGCACTAAAAATCTGAAAAATCACCCTTTCTCTATTTTAGCGTCTTTTTCTCTATTTTCAGATCTAGATATATTCCTGGATATCTGAGAGCACATAAGTGGGCGATTTGAGTAAGAAACTGGGGTATCGTTTCGAGTGACGTGAGAGTTACGTCAGATCGATGTCAAAAGTTTAAAAAGTTCTTTAGAAATCCAATTATGTCTTCAGGCTGTAATATAAAATTTTTGCTACTTGTGAAAGGATTCCGCAAATTTCTCATTTTAAATCAACCGTAATTTTTCCTTGCGAAAAAGCCTCCAAAGTAGTTATTCTCTACGCAGTTCAAAATATTGTCGGCAGAAAATCAAATGCTGAAAATTTAACGTTTCATTTCCTTTTGTTGGAATTTTTTTCTGGAATCTGGCATCTAAATAACTGTTTTTATCTATTAGCGTTGTGCCGAGAAGCCATGGTTTTATATCTTAAATATGTATCATCTAAGGAGCTGAAGCTCTCAAAAGTGTTCTGATTTTCCTGACAATAGAAATCACTGCCTTTTGTAGGGTACAGGAAACATCGGTACACATGTGAAAGAGGTAAAATGCAAAATAGCTAGATTTGCATTAAAAATCCATATTCTTTTAAATAGCCAATAAGTAATGTTACATTTAAACATTTATTTTTTATTTTATTTTTATTTATTTATTTTTATTTTATTTTTTACATTTTTTACATTTTTTTATATTTGTTATTTAGTAAGTTAATGTTATATTTAAACAATTTTTTTCATACTTTCACTTTCATTTTCAGAGTGTGAGTATGCTATAAATGACTTCAGTTTTTGCTGGATAATCGAGTTTAACAATTCAAAGGCAACAAGCGATTCTAATAATATGGTAACTATGTTACAAATAGAATATGAAAATGCTTATTTATTTTAGAAGAACAAAGATAAAATGTATTGAATGTATTTTTCTTTGATACAACTAAGAATTAAATTTACTGCCAGAAGATTACTTTTTACATGCGCAGATCATAAAAATCTCTGATGTTTAGTTACTTGAAACCATTTTTTAAAGTATTAATTTGGATAAATACTTGAAAATCTAGGTTAAACAATTCAAGAAGCAAACTAAGCAAAGTTCTACAAAGCAAACTGAAGTTTATTCTGTTTAGGTCATCTATTCTGATGCAAATGTTTAACGTTACAAGTGAGATAATTTGGATGCTCAATTTTAATAAACTCCTTTGAGTAACGAGAATTTTAAAATGTGTGCCTTCTCCCGTGCGAAGAACAGGTAGTTCAGCTAGTTTATACATTTTTAAGAAATGTGATATAAATAAATTAATGAAAATTTCACATGACTGTAATCTAAGTAAGAAAAATATTTAAAAGAATGAAGAAAATTGAATATATATCGGAAGTAATTCTATTATAATCTGAGTTTACGGAAACACCGCCTTAATCATTTTAACTACTGCCAGTAATCAACATTTTAAAGGCACATATAGCACCGTTAGTTTTGTAAATTTTTCTAACGTCTTCGAAACAGCAACTTACCAAAACTAATCGCTCTCTATCTAAAAAGTTGTTTAATTAATGCTTAATTGTTTCATATTGGTAAGCTTTTTCTAATGAAATTCGGTTTAGTTTAGAAATTGAAAAAGGAATTGTGCTATTGAAATATTATTGGCAGCGTTGCTAGCACTTAAGAATTATATCTTTATTTTATTTTTTTACTTGATTGCATATTTTACTTTCAGAATCAAACATATTTTTATGTGTATTTATGCATAAATAATTTATAGTACATTGTTGCAAGAGCAAAAATTCTACATAAGAGTAGTAATAAATGTAATAAACGTAGGACGTTTAAACTGGGTGTAATAAACGTAGAACGAATAATTTTAACTTTAAAAAATATTTTATGATATGACTGAAACAATTCTATAAGCATTTGTATTAACAAAAATCCCTACCTAAAATACTTTTGCTTCATTGGATCATCAACAAACTTAATTCAATCACACCCAGGCACTAATATTTTTTTATCTTACCTTGCAATAAAGACCATTATGTTAAAACTAATATCTAAACGCTAACTTGGGAGATTGCATAAATAATATTTATCTTATCTTTATAATAATATTTTTTAATTATTATATTACGAATACGTTTACCAATTTGAAACATGCTTCAGAATAGATAACTGTGATATTGAGGGATATTGACAGTGTCAATGTAATTTATGAGTATAAACTATTATAATTATACTCTACAACAGTGATGGCAAACTTTTTGTTCTCAGGTTAACTGTGATATTGAGGGATGTTGACAGTGTCAATGTAATTTATGAGTATAAACTATTATAATTATACTCTACAATAGTGATGGCAAACTTTTTGTTCTCAGGTTATCGGAAATCCGAAGAAAAGCCTAGTTAACACTAGTATCGTGTCACATACAGAAATATTCATACCTTTCTGATATTTCCACCTTTTTATGCTATTTGAAATTGGTGTTCAAACTAAACTACGACTTTCTGATTTTTTTTCTAAATAACATTAGGGAAATAGTGTTTTGCCAGAGTCAATTATTTTTGTAATATGCAAATTTTTATCCGCTGCAATGTCTTCAAGAAGATAAGCAAATTCATGCCATACATAATGGGTTTGTATGTCACTTATGCCACGTATGCCATCACTGATTTACAGATTTTACTCTAAATATGTCAGTACTATTAGCATCAAACACATTTTTGCGTGTATACATTAAAAACACTGAAGATTATACCAGGTGATTTTTATACAGGGTGTCCCAAAAAGTTGGTAACGAACTTTAATTTTTTTCTATTAGAGACAAGTGGGCGATATAAATAGAAAAAAATGTTTAAAATAAGGTCGAAAAGACGACTCCGTTAAAAAATAAGTCATCTCATTAATTTTTAAAAAGTTACTGATTTTTTATTTTTTTACACGACGCCCATACAGAAAAACTCTCGATTAGTAAATGTTCCCCATACACTGATAAGGTAGTATACAAAATTTGAGAATTCTATCTTAAAAACTGTCAGAGATATGAAGATAAATATATGCTGACTCAATCCAATTTTCAATGACTTTCGAAGGGAAAAAGTAGAAAGAAGGGAACAACGGAGAACTGCGTGTCAGGGGCGTACAGAAATTATAAAAGAAAATGTTTCTCCACTCTAGTATTAAACGTTTATATTGAAATTCATGTATAGCCCCCCCCCCGATTATCTTCGTTTAAAGATATAACTGAGATATTTTACAATGAAAGGCTGAAATTCGGCACATCACATTTTTAGTCTTTGTGGGTACATTTTAGTAATTAGAATTTTTTAATTTATTTTTCTTACGACGGGAGTCATATAAAAATTTAAATTTTTTGAAGTTACATCACACTTCTAATACATAAAGAATTGAAACCCGTTACCACTTTTTTAAACCCCGTGTATAAAAAATAGAGCTCAATTTTAACATGGTCTTAACCCAAGCGCTAAAAATAATAATTTTATTAACTGAAGAAATATTTAATGATCCCAACGAAATTACTCTTAACTGTCAACATCTGTGTTAATAGAAGCACCTCCTAAACCAGTTTTACTTCATCGGACCGTCAACATCTTAAATGAAAACACATTCTCGCGCCGCTATTTTTCGTAAAAATTTTCTTACCTCGCAAGAAAACGGCCGTCAAAAAAACTAATAGACTCAACTCTATCTAAAGAACTTTCGTAATTAATGTTTATCATCTTCATAATAATCGCTTTTTGTAATGACATTGCCCGTACTTTTGCGAATTTGAAAAAGCCTTTAAAATAGGTAATTATGCTATCAAATCTTAAAATATATGCTGTGTTTCCCCCTTTATATATTTCACAGAGTCGTGCTATAATTTAATGATTCGCGTTTGGTTCAAGCACATTTTAGTAATGTTCCTCATTATTTTAATTAAATTACAGTTTTCAATACAAAAGGGAAAAGTATAATGTTTTATTTCTCTCAGATACGCCTGCTATAAGCAATATCTTAATGACTTCGACACATATGTACGCCGTTTAACTTTTTTTTTATTTAGTGTAACTAATAAAGCTGGACGCGTAATTTATTTTTTGAAGACGGTCTTTTAAAATCACTGAAACTAAAGCATTTAATTTTTATTTAGCCATTAAAGAATTTATAAGAAAGAAATCAAATTAAGCGAATCTAGTAACATTACGTAAAGCATTCTTTTTTCTCAAGTTCGATAAATTTTCTCATTTAAAATGCAAATATCAATAAAAGTGCTTGCTGCGAAAAGTGTATGAATTGTTCTTTCTTTGTGTTCTGACTTTTTATTTTGGGCTTTCAGCACAATTTTATTTTCAAATTCAAAATATTTGCGCACGTTGTAAAACTAAAATTAATCAAGAAACTAGTTTGTATATTTTCCATTTGCTTAAATTTTATTAATATTTTAATGCATTTGTCTAGGTTTAGGATATCCAGAAAATAAATGAAACAGTGTAGGAAAATGCGAAACGTAAAGTAACAACGTGCATTATGAGCAAATGTGAAGGAAGAATTATCCAAAATGGGAAAGGCTAATGTATTTTGTCCTGCCAAAAGAATATTTTACAGAAAAAAAATAATTTTTTTAAGAATAGTTTCTAGGCTATCAAAACATCAGGTTATATATTTCAAAAAAATAATTAGAATGAGGTAAAAAAGGCTATTTCTGTAAATTGAGCCAATCGGTTGGGTAAAATTGAGTATTCATATGAAAGAATGAATATTCAAGTTTAATTCAAGCTTGGTACTTACGTATTATCCCGGCGGTCATTCCTGCCAAACTATATTTTTCCGTCAAATGAGTTGCTAAACTGTTGCCAATCGTATTCAAAATCATTAATAATTTCATATGCCCGGCATTTCTCTTGGCAAAAAAATCGTCCCGGCGGACCACCGGGATAATACGTAACTACCTCAAACTTTAATCAAGAACAATTATAAGAACAATTTGTGGCGTGTAATACCTCAATATTAAGTGGACTATTTTACTTTCTATGTTCAAACTACTGGTAATAATTAGAAAGAAACCATTGAATCAAATACCATGTGATATACTTGAAAAAGCATGATGTTTGCGCATAAATAAAAGTGATGTTCAGAAAATAAATGTTATTTCCAAAACATACTTTGTTTTTCATCAGTAAATTTATGCATGCGGAATGCAACTAGTTGATTTAAAGACATTCCAGATTCATTCTAGGGCCTGGGCCTCGATAACCTAAATCGATGTTAAAAGCACTGAAGATACTACTTGGTAAAAACAGCATGCATAGCAGTAGAAACGCAGGAGTCGCAACCTGTAGGAACGCTGGGACGTGTCCAACCCCCCCCCCAACCTCCATCTCCAATATTTTGCCTTATTAATCTTAATTAAGGTAAGGAAACGAAAGCATATTTTGGTCTTTGTCCCCCCCCCCCATCTCTCCCTATAAATGCTAGGTAGCGACGCTTGTGAGAAAAGTTCCCATCTGCCTTCTGAACAATTATTTAAGATTCGGAATTTTTTTTCGGAAAAAAATATTTATATATTACATTTGAAGTAAAAAAATATGCTCCCGTAAAAAAAAAAAAAAAAATGAAATGTGGAATGGAATAATCCAGAGTAAATTCAGTTTGACGTTGCTTTACATTTTTTGACATTTAATTCTGAAAAAGGAAATAACCTCGCAAATTCGCAGCGCATGTAAATCTATTGGGGATTTTCGAAAGTTACTCTTGAGGAAAAACGTGTTCGGCAGATGTAACAGAAAATACTTTGTTATTCTGCAAATGCCGTCGTCTCCCGGCATATATGCGTGTATATGAATGTGGTACACGTGTGAAGCCAAATAAATATCTCGTTACGAATTGATGCTGCAGACGTGTCCGAATTATATTCCAAGACGTGATTTATGAAAATACAGCGCAGGGCCAAAAATGCAGTTATTAGCCCTATGAAATGTACTAGATCATAGCAGTAGAAGTAAAGGGAAAAAATATTGTATCAAAAGTCAGACTTTTGCTTAATTATCTCAATTAGTGCAGCCTTTGATCCATTTGAATTTTTTTTCTTTTTTTTTGAGTGAAGAAAACTATCTTTTACCGAAATTCTGAAATTTCTTCGTCTTCTTTTTTTAATTATATTCATTATAAACGCATCAGAATCCGTCGTTGTTGGTCAAATCTAAACTAGCTAATATCTAAAGATTAGCCTTTTTCCTAATTACCAGTATTAAATGACTCTGGTGATTTAAAATGTCAACTCTACCATTTTTTACGTTGAAATTTTTTACGTATTGAAATTTTAATAATTGCATCATTTCATCTCTACTCCCAATCTTTCTAATAAAACATACAAAAAAACAACTATAAAATCTAACTCTTTAGAGCTTTCATCATCAAAATACTAACACCAGGCTATATTGATCATATATCTGTGTTATGGCAACCCATCACGGGGCATCTGCCTAAGGACCATAGGGCTTTTTAAGGTAGTTTAACGCAATATTGATAACTTATTGATATCGATTAAAAATGCAATATTGATGAAATGTTTAAAAATGCGAATTTTTTTTTAGGGGGGGGGACTTTTTCTAGTCTTATCTTATTTTGCAGCATTATTGTCCTTTTGTGCATAAAAGTGTATGTGTGAAAGTAGACATTTCATACCTTTTATTAAAAGGATGTGAAGTTTTTAATAGATTTTTAATACATTAGATTGTTTAATAAAGTAGATACTTTATTTTTAGTATGTAACGCATATTAACTACGTAAAAAAAACGTAAAAAAGGGGGTCCATTTGCCCTTTATTCGGTCATCGTCGTCGTACAGCAAAGTTACGTTTGCCCGCCGTTTACGAATAAAGAACACTTTAATTTGCTAAATGTAAAATTTGCATAAGGGAGCATTTTCATATTTTTTAAACTTAATTTTTATATTATATTTCCAAATTTCAGTTCATTTCAACCCTTGATACTAATTTTCATTACATTTGAACTCAGAATTTAGGAGTTATGTGTGTCCAAAGTTTATCTTCTTATATTAAAATTTTTTTCATCCTGTAACGAAATTTCGGGGTGATCTGCTCTCCTGTTTTAACTTAGTCTAAAATTCATATTCTATGAGTTAAATAATTTAAATTTGCATTTTGTTGCATGTAAATCCGTTAGCTTGAACGCGAAATAAGGAACTTTTGGGTTTCCCATTGCTAAGGTTTGGTGATTTCTAGTACAAAATTCAAATTATGATTTTTCTGGCTTCATTTTTGGAAACCCATTTTGCCAGCTTTGCGCAGTTTTATTAGTGAGACCTGAAATGTTTGTTTTCCCGCATTACTATGCTGGTTATCATTAATTAAAGAAAAATCACAAAAATGATGACTTCTAAACAAATCGTTGTATAACCACAATAAACAATACATAGTACGTTAAAAATAACATGAAAAGAAATTTACAGACACAAATGGCGTTATAGAGTCGTGTTATATAATATGGTGTTCGCATCTGTATAAAATCAACAAACTGGATGCGTTTGGTATAGGAAAATACCTACACTATGGAATATGATCCCTCCTCGAACCAATACAGCAACTACAGCGATCTGTGATGCTGTCAATTATGCAGTTTATCAGTTTTGTTGGAAGCGGGAGTCATTGCTCAGGGAAAGCTGTTGACAGCGTGTCTAGGCTCTGAGGCGGAGGACTGAGAGCAGCTATACGTCTTCCTAAATCATGCTCGATAGGATTTAGGTCCGATGATCGAGCTGGCTACTTCATGGGATGACTTGTTTACTGCTGAAGATAATCATCCTGCGCGCTCTAGCATTGACGTCCTGAAGCAGGAAATCATGCCCCAGTGCCCCAGCATTACTGCGCACATAAGCATAAAGGATGTCATCTCTACAATTCTGAGCATGCACGGTTCATCGTGGAAAGGCAGTGCTTCCACCCAAACAGATTCCACCCGAAACACAGGGACTGCCTCCTGCAAATGCACCTCTTTGGACTTATCCGTAAGGGGAACAGTCCTCCACTCATTTGCTGTGTAATGGACATGTTGATGTGCTCACCTCAAACGTTCCCATCTGTGTCGTCAAGCTATTAATGAATTATGTATTTTTGTATTCTGTGGAGCAGTTGAGTGTTCTGCTTAAGAATTTCCATTGAAATTTTAGCCTGTGGAAAGATGTCATTTTATATGAAACACAGTATTTGAGGAATCCTCTGCGATCGGTTACTTGTAAAAAGATTCGCTGCTTGTGCTTGTTAACTCCTGTGAATTGTGTGTTGAAGATTCTTCGTCGAATTTCTAACCAATAAAATTTGTGTTTCTTCTTTTCAACTGGACTGATTATTGTAACTTTCCATATACATTGGACTTTTGAGCATACGAATCCCACAAATAAGCAGAGTTTCTACAACAGTAATTTAATTCATACTTTGAATTGGTACTATGAAGCAGATTTTTTATCCCTACTATTAGAACTAAAAAGTCCAAACATAATTTATGATTATTATAATTTTTTTAAAAATATTAGCATGAATTATGGTCTTATTATTTGAAAATATTAATAAAGGCCTATCGATGGAAATACTGGATGCAGAAAATAATTATACATTGCTATAAAAAATTTCGTATTCTTAGATTATAACTTAATATTAATTAAAATGTATTTTTTGTGTTTTAAGGGGTGAAATAAGAAATTATAAAGTGACAATATTTCGAATATGATATTAAAAAATGTTTCATTAGATATTAGAGTAATTCACAAAAAAGTGAAGGAAAAGAATACTAGTAGCACGATTATTTTAGAAGTTAAGGTATATTTGAAAATATTTAAAATAATAGCGTTAGAATTAACTTAAAAATAATGTTTATTTCCCTATATCACATTAAATTAATCTTCAACTTCGACCACTTCAAAGTAACTTTTACTCTCATAGTCAGAGAACAGAGAACAGTCTCTCACCAATTACAATGTCTCCTTACAACATTTCACCTAAGAGAACCTTCAACGACTCAGTAGGAATTTTCAAAGGAATTAGATGTTCATATGTGTACGTGAAAGTTTTACAAAAATGTAAGTCCATTTGGAAACATACTACCATCTTATAAATTGACTGTATGTAAATCCTAAGGGACGTACTCTGTTACTTTAGTTAAGTTGAAACTGTGCTTTCAAATTAATATTTCGATGTGTGATGCAATTAAAAACCGATGCAAATTATCAATATAGTTATTTTAAACTTAAATTTTACAAAAGAAATTTCTCCGAAGTTATTAGTAAAAAGAAATTTATTTAGTATACATACTCTAGAATGCATTGCTTTAATCGTTTTGAAAATTTGAATATTATATTGTGAATTAGAAACTAGGTGAAATTATAAATGACATTAATTTTTACGTTCTCAGTACAGAAAAATAAATTGAGATTAGAAACATTATTTTTCAAGTTTATAATCTGTATTTTAATTCCCGTGAGTGAAAATCCTCTCAAGAAAATGCAGTGCCTTTATATGCCTTTCTGGATTAGAAGATAACCCTTTAAAATCGCGCAATACAGAATTTGGCATATCTCCTAGAATTATCGGTGAAATTTCTTGAAAATTGAAGGTTTTCTTTCGTTTATTAAAGTCAAAATTGGATGTTGCCTTTTGGAGAAAAAAATGAAGTTGATGCAGAATTAAATACGAAGACGGTCGCGTATGCAAATTGTATGCGCATCAAAATATGTTATTTGTAGATGAATTGAATTTTTCTGGACTACGAACAATGCCCGAATAAAGAGCAAGTGGTTCATTTTTTACTTAGCTGTACCAAACCGAAGCTATGATAAAGGGAAAGTACAGAGAATGACAGAACTCTAGACAGATTATTGATATTATTTTTAATGGGAATGGATTCGAGACGAGACAAGAAATTTATAGTTGTATTGCAAGACGAGACAGACTTTTATGATTGCTATATAGGGATTTTGAGAGGCGAGACAAAGCTTTTTTGTTGTAAAGTAAAGAATGGGAAACTTCTCAACCGGGTCCAGTTGAATTAGCGAAAAATATGTTTAGATTGATATGGACTGGAAGTCCAGGTTTACCAGAAGCTATAAGAGCTTTAAGGAATTTAATGGATAAAGTTTTTGTTGCATTTAACTGTAATCTTTCAAGTTAGCGTAAACATTCCATTTTCTAAAGATTAGAATTGATTTTTTTAACAGACTTTTTTTCAGTTCCTACTATTAGTTCATACTCTCCCTATGTATATTTATATATCTTGTTCAAATTTTCAATCGTTAATAAAATACTTTTTATTCATCCACTGAGATTCAAATACATTTTTTAAACTTGTAGTGAATGACACTTGATGTTAATACAGTTTTTTTAGATATTAATTCATTAATTAAGTTTAATTATTTAATTTTAGATCCTGTTACTAGATGCTATTAAGTAGTAATTGATTTTAAATTCTTTTTTATATTAGGTGCTTGTTTTACTTATAAGACATTAAGCGGAAATTTTATAGAATATTTTAAATATTTTTTAACACAAGAAAAATATTTAAATAATGATCTTCATTTTCCATTAAATAAATCTATATTATTTAATTATATCGTTTTCTTGAAAATATTTTCTTCTAATATATTTTTCTTCAACAAACAGTCCTTTATATCTACATCTTTGAACTAAAATTTGAAAGGAATTAAAAAATCCAAATAAAAATTTTAGACTGGCAAGTCATTTACCTATCCCCAATATAGCTAATCTTCTGTTTACATTGACTTAAATCCAGCTTCTCTTACCATGGTATTAATCAATTACTTCCGTTTTTAAAAGGAAAATACGTCTAGGGGAAAAAAAAACGAAATATCTATGCAGCAGTTCTAAATTTATCCTTTTCTGGGAATGTTTTTCATGATTCCAAACAACCTTCCTTTAATTAAGATTTTATTATACGCATCTGCAAGAAAATGAATTATTGATCCAAGTAAATTAGGTGTAAAGTTGCTCATAAAAAAGGACGCGCTGCTGGATTATATTGCGATTAGGAAATGCAACGAGATTTAGAAAAATTCAGTAAACTATATATATATATATAAAGACTTTTTTTCAGTCAGTGAACTAATCTGTTGTTGTATTTTTTTATTGATATGCAAAACTATTAAATTTTTATCATCAGATTGGGACTTATGAAAATGAAATCTTACATTTTTTAAAGGTATTAAAGTGTAATCAAAAAATAATTCCAGGATTATTTTTCTGAGGCACTTTTATTATTAACGTTTAAACTGACGCTGGAATTTAACATTTACATTCATGATTTCTATGCATTTAAAAAAAAGGGAAAAAATACTTCTAAATTAGTTGTACAATTTACATGAAAAAATATTTGAAGAAATTTTGCTGAAAAATTCTTTCTTTCAAGTTCATACATTTGATTTTTCTATTCTAATACTATACCTTAAAAAAGCATTTTAAAAATGCCAGTTATGTTTTTTCTCTGTATAAATAAAGAATACACGGGTCATAGGCTTGAGTTAAAAAAACATGGCGTCTTTCTCCGTTTACCAGGTTGGCATTTTTAATATTCAGCACAAAAGCCGTTTTTTCACGGTATTAACTTGGTTTCAAAATGGCCTATTTGGTGCTGCCTTCGTGACAGAGATTTTCTGGGATAGCATGGTATTCTTCCTTGCTGAAAGATAAAGTTTTGCCAATCGGTAACTATTGGTGAAATTTTCCGATCAGTAGAAAATCATTTTTTATTTGAGCGATCTTATATTCTTCAGTCAGGTATATTTTTCTGTTTTATTTTTTGACTTACAAAACGTGATGTGTAAATATATTTTATATCCTAATATTGATTTTAAAATAAAGAGATAATTAATAATTTATGAACGAGAAGCTTCTTTTGAGCTTCTCGTATAAATTATATTTTATACTCGCAATAAATTTAATTTTTCACATACGAAAAATTAAATTTATTTGGAAAAATGGCTTTGCAATTAGTAATAGAACAAACTCTTTAGTATAAACAAATAAAACACAGCAAAAGTTGTATGATAATTTTGATGATTATTTGCCGTTTGAATAGTTTTAAGTACTTATACTGTGCACACTGGGAATAGGCTGCTCTGTATGTATATATTTTTTCTCCCGATTCGAACTGGGACTATCTTCCCCGAACAAAACACACCGAAATTAATCACGAGCCGCCACTGTTTTAGCTACGTACAAATATCTCCAATCACTTGAAATTATTGTGTCATCCTTTTATAATTTTAATTTTTTTACTACAATCTTCGAAATGAAATTTAAAAACGAAAAATATCTCCCTTAACCCTTTGAGGCCCAACCCTTTCCCAATGCTGAAAAAAGGGCAGCCGTTGCCATCGCTCGACTTAACTACCAGCAAGATGGCGGACGATCGAAATGTTCATCGCGTGCCACAGATCTAGAGACCCTTTTTTGACGCAGCTGGCTGTGCGCGACGGAGCTGGCTGTGCGCCGCACAGCCAGCTGCGGAAATCAGCATTGGGCAATCTATCCAGCTGTTCTCGCATTCTTCCATTTTTCTGCAGATGTCAGTGCCGTTAAAAATAATCGTGACAATTTTTTACGGGAAATGACGTGCTAAAAAGTAAAGGATTCTCGTGGAGCTATGTCACCCGCAACTATTTTTATAGAAAACAAATCTATTCTTCGTGACTGGCAACAGTCAAAACGTCAGAGTTTGGTGTTCGCAGAGCGGGAACACTGCGCGTTAAAGGGTTAAGCTGTAAGGCAGTTTGATCTATCTGTTCTCATTATTGTGTAATTAATGTAAGCATGTACAAGGAAGTCTACACCGAAAGGTTAGTTACTCAAAGACAAATCAAAATTACATAGTGATTTATGGACCATGCACCATTTTATAATCTCTATCAAAAATCGCATTGAAGTAATAGTCTGAATGAATGACTGAATGTATGACTGAATGTATGAGTCCGTATGACTGAAATTGATATTTTAGAACACCTATCTTCGATATTGATGCAATGTTCGGTAACTAAGCCTATTATTTATCAAACGAATAAACATATTTGACTAACATTTCAACACACTTTCAAAATTTATTTCATAAAATACTTCAGATAGATTGTCTTTCCAAGCATTTAAAAAAGTACCATTAACTTAGAATTTTTTTCTCAAAATTTTAGTGGCACCTGTGGTACATGCCCTCCTTGGCATACCGTTATGATGCCAGGACCCTGAATGTAGGGTAGAAAAAGTTCTCTTAATGCATAAATTAACAACTTTATATAGTATCTTAAATGCTATTGAATTTTCTGAATGGAGAACTAAAATCTCTCATCATTCGACAATAACGTATTAAGGAATCCTATTTTGATTATGTTTAAGAAAACATATTTTGTTAACGAAACATTATACGGATGTCAAAAAATACTTCAATATTTTCAAATATATAATGATCTGTTTCATAAAAATTTCCTTTAAGACCCGATATTTTTATGTACTTCAAAATTCTCCCCCAAATTTTTTTGTAACAGTAAATATAAATGAAGTATATAACAAGTGGGTAATACATTTTTTTAGTTGTTTAGAAATTTTATTTATATAAACACGACATATACCTTCCATGAGAAAATTTCATGTCTAAACCTCCGTAACCTATTCCTCTTAAAAATTTGTTCAAGTGCTACAGAACCGTGCATTTTTTTACATTACGAAATTGAGTTTATCGTGTTAACACAAACCTACTCGAAGGGTATATGCCTAGTGAGTGGGGTGCCTTCGCCGGAGAGGAGGTTTAATGGGGTTCTAACGTTTATTCACGTTACATCTGGAGAAAACGCCCAGACATTCATATTAACAGCCGCGCGGTAAGCCAGAACCTTCACATTTCAGCCATCTACCATACTCAGTCTCTGATCCAGCAGGCCATGATGGGGTCCATTTCGAAAGCGAATTTGTTCTCTTCAGCTGCGTTTTCGGGAATGTAGACAAACTCGCTCATTCTAGCGTAAACAAACACGAAAATCTCTTTATAATAACTTTTGTATGCCACGGAAAATGTACATAAATTTCAGTTCACATAATAAACGCATTTGTTGGAATCTGATGATATCCGAATGCAGGACTGAGAGACTGAAAAATAAGGAAGATTCCCCCTGCTACATATCAGTGGAATATGAAAAACAACATTCCGTGTCTCAACCCCGAGATATCAAAAATCATCCATCAAACACAACGAACAAGAAAGTATTCTAAGAATTTCCTTTTTTGGTGGAAACGCGGTCACAAGCTACATAAAAATGGCGAGATATTTCAGCCATTGTATAAGGCCCTCTCATTTTAGGTTAAAGATATTTTATTAAAAATGTCAGATAAAAATGGGGATGGCAGGGGAGGGGGGGCTTCAAACACGCGTATTTTTATGTCGATTTTATGTGGGTTATGAAATAAATCAACTGATAAAAACAAGTAGCTTTGAATCGCATTTTAAAGAATATATATTTGAAAGTAAGACGGATTTGAAGTAATCGCCACAAATAAAATTAAACGGAAAGTTGTGTAGAATCCTAAAACTCCGGATGGGTTAGAAGAAATGAAGCCTGTCTTACTTGACAGTAATAGACGGGTGTTTTACTCAACTTTTCTTAATTTAACCCTTGGAGGCGCAACCATTTCCCAATGCTGAAAAAAGGGCAGCCGTTGCCATCGCTCGACTTAACTACCAGCAAGATGGCGGACGATCGAAACGTTCATCGCGTGCCACAGATCTAGAGACCCTTTTATGACGACAGCTGGATGTGTGTTGCTGGTAGTTAAGTCGAGCGATGGCAACGGCTGTCCTTTTTTCAGCATTGGGCAATCTATCCAGCTGTTCTCGCATTCTTCCATTTTTCAGCAGATGTCAGTGCTGTTAAAAATAATCGTGACCATTTTTTTACGGGAAATGACGTGCTAAGTAAAGGATTCTCGTGGAGCTATGTCACCTGCAACTATTTTTAAAGAAATCAAATCTGTTAATCGTGGCTGGCAACACTCAAAACGTTAGAGTTTGGTGTTCCCAGAGCGGGAACACTGCGCGTTAAAGGGTTAAAAACAATACAAGAAATATGTATTACTACATTAAGTGATTACAAAAGTGTAAAAAAATTCTCTATTTTTTTATAAGAAGATACATAAAATATATCTCGAAAAATTAATTTCTTTCAGAATTTTTTATTACATTTTAAGAAATCTTACAGAATTAGAATAGTATAAATAGGTTTTAAGTTCAGTTCATGTCATTAAAAAAACAGATTAATGCCTAAACTACAAATTGAATCTTTTTGAACAATCAAACAATCCCATCTACTGGATTTTCTCCAATTTTCATTGTATTTATCCAAATCTACCCTTCCTGTACAGTTCTAGTTCTCATGTTACTCCAATATTACCAGTATTACAATATTTTAGAATCAAAAATCAAATATCCTTTGTCGTATTGTGCATTTGTTTAATTTCTAGACGAATGCTTCAAACTAAGCGCAAAAATTAGTTTTTTAAATATTCAAAATCCTATGAATATCTATATAAATAAAATTAGACTTTTGTCTGTACATTTCTTGGAATTCAAAAATTTTGCGATTTCTATCCGTTTCAAGCACCCGGGAATCCGATGCGACCCTCAAAAAAAAGTTTGTCTGTCTGTCATTCTGTCATTCTGTCATTCTGTCCGTGACGCTTTTTTTGTTTAAGCATCACGTAAAAACGACTGAAGCGAATGAGATGAAATTGGGTATCATGATAGGTGGTCACTCAACTTAAAACATAGGCGTCGAATTTTTAAAAAATCTTGATTAGATTTTCAGATTTTGCGAAAATCGTTTCAAACTGCGTAAATTTGTGTTCAAGCATCACGCAAAAACGACTGAAGCGAATGATATGAAATTGGGTGTCATGATAGGTGGTCACTCAACTTAAAACATAGGCGTCCAATTTTTAAAAAATCTTGATTGGATTTTGAGATTTGCGAAAATCCTTTCAAACTGCGTAAATTTGTGTTCAAGCATCACGTAAAAACGACTGAAGCGAATGATATGAAATTGAGTGGCATGATAGGTGGTCACTCAACTTAAAACATAGGCGTCCAATTTTTAAAAAATCCTGATTATATTTTGAGATTTTGCAAAAATCCTTTCAAACTGCGTAAATTTGTGTTCAAGCATCACGTAAAAACGACTGAAGCGAATGCTATGAAATTGAGTGACATGATAGGTGGTCACTCAACTTAAAACATAGGCGTCGAATTAAAAGAAAATCTTGATTAGATTTTGAGATTTTGCGAAAATTGTTTCACACTGCGTATTGTGTTCGCACATCACGTAATAACTGCAAAGGTGAAAAAATAGTATTTGGTGAAATGATAGATGGTCATCTTAAACTATAAGCATCTAAAAAAAACAGATCAGATTTCGGGATTTTGCGAAAATCGTTTCAAACTGAGTGAATTTTTGTTCACACATTACGTAATAACGACTAAAGCGAATGATATGAAATTTGGTCACATGATAGGTTGTTATTCAACATAAAGTATAGGTGTCCAATTTTTTAAACTTTTTATTAGATTTTGAGATTTTGTGAAAATTCTCCCAAAATGCGGTTATATTTTTTGAAGCATCGCGTAATAACGACTAATACGAAATTTGGTGGTGTGATAGGTAGTTGCTAATCTTAATTTATAGGTGTTGAATTTTTAAAATATTTTGATTACATTTTGAGATTTTGTGAAAATCGTTTAAAAATGCTAAAATGTTTGTTCCAGCATCACGAAATAAAGACAGCAGGAAATGAAACGAAATTGGGTGACATGATAGGTTGTCACTCAACTTAAATTCTAGGCTTCAAATTTTTCAAAAATATTGATTAGATTTTGAGATTTTGCGAAAATTATTTGAATATGTGTAAATATTCGTTCGCGCATCCTATAATTACGACTAAAGCGAATGAAATGATATTACTTAGTGACTCTCTAACCTGTAATATTTTAACAATACATAAAAATTATTACTGCGCTTTCTTTACTTTGGCAACATACTACATCCATTCTGTGTACTCTCCTACAATGCTGACGGAAGTTCTTGCTTTTAGAAATTTGCATTCAGTACTAACCCGTCAACGACGGGTACTTCAGCTAGTACATAAATAATTTTGAATAAACAAATCGTACCTGAATTCAGCAATAAATGGCTGAAAGCCTGAAACTTGATGCGTTTAGATTAGCAAATGTGACATCCAGTGCATGTAAATATCGCAGAAAGTTATTCTTATGCAACTGTCGCCCCCTGACTGGGGATCGTAATATCCCACAATGTATGCTCTGGCTTCTTAAATTCTAAATTAGGCTTAAGTCAAATTTTATATGTTGAAATATTCAAAACTTGCATTCCGTCATATACAAATGCGTAGATGACATCGTGCTTTATACTGAGTTGTATCTTCATTAACTAAAACGATAAAGTATCGTTCGTACACTGAAAAAAAAGACTTTATTTTACCCGCACGTTGTGGTGTAGTTTCCGGTAAATACGGCACAGTGTGAGGGTAAAATGCAGGGCATTGTGCTGTAATTACAAATAACTACAGCACAATGTGCGGGTAAAAGTAATGCATTTTTTTTTCAGTGTAGCGTCAAATAGCTTAATTTAAAGTTTTTGCTTTTCCATGGCAAGATTGGAATTCATTTAAAATTTCAAAGAAGTAATTTTTATCGATTGTTTGTTTGCTCGTGTTTTTATGACTAACCTAAGCATGGGCTTTTGCATAGGATGGGGGGGTGCCTTGGTCGTTGAACTTTCTAAGGGGGTTCTAAATCATATTCATGTTATATCTCGAGAAAAGCGATCAAAACTTCAAACCGTTAGATAGACAGTCCCTCGATGTACCCGAACCCGGGAGCTTCAGCCGTCTACCATGTTGAGAGCCTTAATTAATTACTTTTTCAAATATTTCAAAAAAAATCAAAACCGTATTATCACCTACCATAGTGTTGAATTTTATTTGACTTTCACAATGCGCTGAAAAACGCTTACCCGTTTGTTTGTTTTTAATTCCCTACCAAAATGTTCTCAGTATTACTTTTTAGTTGTTTTAACTGAGCTTAATACCTAACCCCCTGAAACGTCCGCTTTAATATGAACATTTTAAACACAAAATTTTGTGCGTAAGTTCCAGCTAAGGATAGCCTAGAACTTTATCGCTAAATATGCAAAACATGCGTAAAAATGTTTTTTTATGCTTTATGTTCGGCCTGTGTAGCAATGGAATTGCAAATGTTTTATGAACTATTGCTCATAAATAATATTTTTAGGGAAACTTCAAGCAGTTCTGGTTTCATAGGTGAAGGCTTCAAGAGGAAAGATTTACCTGTCAATTCCAGAACAATCGTCTGTGATATATATGCGCATTGAGCAATGAATGAATAATTTTTCAATACAAGGCTTTTTTTTTTTTTACTTGGAAGGGAAAAAAATACAATATTTTAATAAAATATGACTCTCCTTTAAATTTTTATTTCAATGTGGAGTACGAAACCATAAAATTCAGTCCTTGAATGTAGGGGATATTTTTATGTTCAGTTTATATGAGAAAAAATAAGCTAGTAAAGATGAAACATTTTATGGGTTAAGATTTTATATTCCATATAAAGTATTTGGTACAGCCATAAATAAAAATGTATTTTATTGTAACTGATAAATTTGATTGAATATACTCTATGTAATGTGCAGAAATGGCAGCCTTAAAAATTCATTTATTACTTGTTAATGCGCAGAAGAGAAAGTTTTGATAAATTTATCTCTTAGATTACACCTTGTCGAACGTTTGATTAGCCATAAATGTCTATTATCAGAGTAGAATATAAAGTTCTAAGAACCAGCAGGTATTTTACGTTGCAGTTTATTTATGTTAGCTATAGTGAATGTCAGCGATATCCATGCGATTTGCAGAAACGTAATTTTTCCTTTCCTCAAATGAAAACATGTTCCTGAACGATCCATTTATGTTCGAAATTTTTTCCTAAAGACTACCTAAACTCAGTGAGCTTTTGGGGTCAAAAGTGTTGCCATTTCATATTTTTTAAATGTAATAAGATATAGCGTCCTATCTCCCATGAACACAGCTTAAGTATTTTTAAAAAAAATCAGATAGAAAATGATTATCAATTATGTTTTCCAAGCATTTAATGTAACATTCCGGACACATTATGCCGTCTGTGTCTCTGCTTCGATACATGCAAAATGGTAGTTGCATTCTAGAGTTGACCTAATACTGAATGTTTTCGGCAGGATTTACTTTCCTTAGAACATTTTAGCGTTTCGTTTTAGCATGCTGTAATGTTAAGAATTTATACATATACATTCATTTCTTTGTATTATTTTAAGTGTAACGGAAACTAAGGATTTTTTTCTGTTGTTGTTTCCATTAAATTCGAACAAGTAAATTTTAAACTTGCTTTTAATTACAAGCAAGCTGAACCTAAACGTAGGATTTATATTTGTTACATTTTAAAGCAAGAATTTAATAGATTTTTCCCTTCAAGAAATAGAGAGGGGGCGAAGGGTGGCCATCTATCCTCTTTAGAGGACTAATTTCGGAATGTTATTTTATTGATTTTTATATGCTCGTAAGTGTTCTCTTTTACAGCAATAATTTTACGGATTTCTCTTTTCTTTCTTTAGGTAGAGAGAGAGATATGTGGAAGGCCATTTGGATCCCTAAACCCCATAAGCTACGAATTGTAGAATACCATCGTCTACCACCGTCCAGGTCGATAGCCTGGCGGAAAACTGAAACTAAATTTCTGTCGAATCCACCAATGTTAAAAAAACTCACGTGCATGCTAAATATCGTATAATTAGCATCAGTAGTTATGGCTAGACGAAATATTTCATTTACGAAAAAAACAAACCGGTTTGCCTAATACATAATTCAAACATAAATGGTAGTTTTTATGCTATTTACACTTACTCAGTTAAGTGCAGGGGGAAATATAAATCAAGACCTAAGCTTTTTCACAGAATAAACAATGTCAGTTTAAGTACAATTCTTGAGACTCATGAATCAAAAGCTTCCTTTTCACTCATACGTTTTAATTATTATTTTTAAGTATGTGCTGAAAATACACGAACCGAACCTTCTTTCATTTCATATCTTTTACGTATTTAGTAAATGCTTGAAAAAAAAAATATATCTCAAGATGTGTTCGTATGTTCCAAAGCTTACAATAATACTGAAGTATTCTTAGCACATGTATGAAAAAAATTACTCCAGAATACGCTTGCAATGAAATCTCAAAGGAATAATGCTCAATATTTACCTAAACCTTCACGTCTTAAGCTAACATTAAATTGGTTTTAGTTTTAGAGGACGTTTTGCCGAGCAAATCTTAAATTCCGGTATATATTTTGAAAATAATGCAAGACTCGTATCATAACGCAAGTTCTTGCTTCTTTTGAACTTTAAGATATCTTCCTTTACTTTTCCCTTGTGACGAGACATTTCTATTTAAAATGCGTTTCTTCATTTTTGCTGTAGAAATATTTGAATAAGTTTAAAAAGTGGTAATAAATTTAGCTATTTTAAAGGTCAATTCATAATTTAGAATTTCAATGTTTATTAGTTTATGTAAAAGGTTAATAAATTCAGGCTATTTTATTTATGAAATTGTTTTAAGCTATTGTTAAGGAAAATACATATTATCTTCCTACCTCTTAATATTTGTAAATCGAAATAAAATAATTAAAACTTGTCGAATAAACAAGTAAAATAGTCGCCGTCGAATAAACAAGTAAAATAGTCGCCTGTAAAATAACACTCATGAAAGGTATTTATCGAGTTATTCACGTGTTTCAATTAACTTTTTTAAAAGACATTGAGTCTGTGCATGGACTTCTACTGCTACTGAAAAAAAAAAAAAAAAATTTATTTCGATCCAAACACGTGTGTAGCTCGATAACCTTTTATGTGCGTTATTTTACAATACTGTTTTATCTTTTAAACACCAGTTTCTTTCAAGTGCTTTTGTTGTTGTTAAACAAAACATATGTTTAACACTTTCGTCAATACTACCACCCATTGGCAGAGGCCACGTAACGTTCTCTGGGTTCCACGAAACGTTTTTTGAGTACTGTACAGCCGCTCCTGTTTTTTGAGTACTGTACAGCCAATTTTTAGCTACTTTCATGTCTATTGAATATCGAGAGTAAACAATGTAAATCATTTGATTGACTCAAACTTTGGTATAGTAAGTGAGATAACGTTATTTTGATGTCACGTTAGGCTTTTAAGTGAAAAGTGTGTTTCTAGTTCGTTGGAAATGGCTTCACGAAATTACAAAGCTAACTTTTTCACAAATAGCACAAATAAAATGATTGCCTCTATATGCGGCATTAATGTAGGAGGGGTTGTTGGCAGAAAAACGAAATCTTCAAATACGAAAACTTTTCCAAACACACTACGATTCTACACCTTTACAGCAGAAAATGCAATTTCGATGACAAGAATACACTGAAAACGTGTGGATTTTCTTCTTGAGCTCTTTTATGGGAATTTTGTCGTGGGAAATGTGGGGAATTCGTTTGTTTCATGTGCATCTATTTTCATTCTCTGAGTTTAAAAACTCTAGAAATGAAAGACAGCAATTTCGTTGGGTTACTGAATTAACAAATTAAGTGGCAACTGTGGGTTATGTTAACTACGGAAACCTTCATGTTGATAATCGAATATGAAAATAATTATTTAAATGAACAAAAATTAAATGTATATTGAATGTATGTGTCATACATGCAAATAAGAATTATTTTGTTGCCAGAAATTTTCTTTTTACATTTTCAAATCTTAAAACACAGCCACACATGTACACTTGCGTTAGCCCTATTCGTTAATCCGAGTTTTGTGGTGTCGGATTTTTGAGGCGATACTTCACTGTTGGATCTTAAGTATTGATCCGCGCATGGTTTAAAGTGAACGTTATCCGTCATTTAAGACTTTTAAAACTTTCGAAACGTCACGGATTTTGTTGACAGTACCAGATGACGCTGCATCTGGTTAGGGAAAAGCACATAGTTCGCATGCGCAGCTCTGGGTAATTTGGAAAATATGTTGCCACATATGCGATGGAAAGAAAATGCAAAATTCATACAGTCTGCTTAAATCAAAATATTTTTAAAGGTTAATCTTTGTTTGTTTTATATTGATAAAATGTTATTTTCCTAATCCTACGAGAGTTAAAAATTACTTCAATTTTTGTGTGATTTCAGCATTTAACAACTTGAGTGACAGCAATGGATACGGTTGCTATGGTTACTAAATGGTAATGTCAAAACTTGAGATGAAATTAATTATTCTTTGACAGTGTTTCTACGTTATGCGTTTCAAACTGCATTACTAAGTTGACGATAAGAAACTTCGAAGAAAATAAGTGAGTACATCATGATCGAGATAATTTCGCAAACATGAAACATGGATTCAGATAGGAAAATATAAATTAACTGCGAGACAAAAGTTTTCCGATATAAGTAGATACATATTTATATATAGTTATATTTAATTATTTTAAGTTGTATTAATAATATCCATTCCCGTGAAGAACGGGTACATCAGCTAGGTTTTGGGTGTATATGTGTATAAAACAGGGTGTTGAAATGTGCATTTCTTCCCAAAGTTGAGAAATTACTTATCTGGTTTACGAGCAGCTATAGAAAGAAAGTTATCGCCCAGAGGTCCTTTTCACAATTCGTCCCTAACCTTTAATTCACGAACGGTGCCAATGTTGTTTTCCCTTGCAATCATGCAATGATGTGAATAGGATGAAATACATTATCTTTATATACATATGTATGGAACATTGAAATGTGTTCAAAGCATCGTCTGCAGAAAATCAAATGCCGAAAATTTCATGCTTTATTTTCTTTTTCTTGCACAAATATATATATTGGCTAAAATCTGGCAAACAAATAAATCACATATCAATTACGGGCGCTAAATTGCACAGTTCGGGGTAAGAAATATATCCGAATGGTCGACGGGCTATTACGTAAATAGTTGTGCCTGAATTGAGTATATCTCTAAACCGTTAGAGAAACAAACTATTCCAAAACCCTACAAAGCAAATTGAAAAAGTTAAGTGTATTTATTTATTTTTTAATTTATGTCGTCAATCGTTATGGCACGATACGAGTGAAAGGATTTGGCAGTTCTGTTTCGATTGAATAAACTTTAATTACGTGGGTCAGAAAAATGTCTGCTTCCTCCCGTACGAAGAACGGTTACTCAGCTAATATGTATATGGAAGGCAAATAATGCATTTGTGTCCGAAAAGTTCTTACAACCAATGCTTTTGACATGATTAACATTTTTCATAACGTATGCTAATCTGTAATTTATTTCGACCATCATAAATGTACACTGATATTCTAATGGATGGTGTGTTCTAATGAAGACTGAAGTTGATTCATTACAAAATAAGTATTTTAAATTTCACCCTATTTCACGTTTCCCACATATCAAACTCCTAACTATTTCAGATCCAAAATATGTACTGCACTGTGTGCATGGAAAGTGAAGTTAGGTCAGATCAAACCAACTGTGGATCTGTTTCATTTCTTCCCCATTTCCATCCCCCCCCTTTTCAGAAACTCGTCAGCATCTACCCTGAAATCTAATTGTCTTTGTGGCGGAGGTTGGAATGTAATTAAGTTACTGGAAGGTGAGAAATTCTAGTGGGATGGTTTTGAAGTTTGTTTACTTAAATTAACATTTAAAATTAAATGAGGTGAAATATTTTAGGCATCCGAATGGCTCTTGTAAAAATAGTACTTGGAATTTTTTTAGAATAACAATCCTTATACGTTAATGTAAGTTTTAATGTCACAGGCTGGTGGATTAATCATTGGATTCACATTATGTGTATTTAAAATTATCAGTACATGTTAGTGTTCAAAATTTTATAAAAATCAAACTTTTTCTTCTTGATATAAAACTTATAATATCAGCATACAGTTCATATTATTTTCATTGTATGTGTTTTTCTATATTTATATTTTTACTTAAAAAAATAAAATTTGTTTTCCTGTTTATAAAAGTTATTTTTAAAAAGTAGTTTTTATGTTTGTTGTACTTACTGGTGTTCTTTTATTGTTCTATTTTCTATTGTTTTTCACATGCTTACATTTGTTCACCTTTCTTTCTTTCTTCATTTTTCCTATATTTTCTTTTATTTTTATTCAATATTTTATTTTTTATCTACCCTCTCCCCACCTTTCGCTTATTCTCCGTGGTTTCTTGCTTTTTAACTTTTCGAATTAGCACTCGCTGTTCGCTTTTCTTTTCTGTTTATTTTTTTTCAGTCCCCCCCTGTCCCAATCTGTGCATGGACTACTGATGATGAAGGACGAAATTTTTTCATCCGAAACTCTTGTACAGAACGATAAATACATTTTCTGTGTGTTACATTAGAAAGTTTTAATTATTCCATGATGTATGCTTATTTCTTTGTAAATCAAAATTTAAAAACTGTCTCACATTTTAATAGCACTCAACGCATCAAAGGAAGCGAAGGTCCTAAAAAGACATTGAAAATCAACTAAATTAATTTTATATAATAGACCAAATGATTTTTTTAAATCTCTCAGTATTTTAAAAAAGCTTAATCGAAAAAACAGCTTTTTAAAGGTTTAACTAAAACATTTCTTAAAATTTATAATCCTATTCACGTGCTAGAAACATCCTTAAACGCTCTTCTTGATTGTATCTACTTTTACTAAACTTTATTTTTCAATCTTTTTAAATGTGGGTGCAATTAACTTAACTGCCTTTTTACTTTCCGATGTTCCAAAGGATAAGATACATTTTCCTTGTTCATTTTTAAATAACCGATACAAAAGTACATACGAATTAATTACTCGCTTTTTTACTCGGCTTAGAATTTATTTAGCATCATTTAATTGCTTATAAAAACAACGAACCTTTTCCCTTTACCATTCAAAATTTGAAACACGCATTTATTATAAGTTTTATATCAGCTATTTCGTATCCAAAGTAATTTGATTTCTCTGTCATCTACATTTTTCTTGCAAAACAAGATTTTTTTAAACGATTTAATTTCAAATGTCATTTCCTACTGAAACCTTCATTAACCCCAATAACCCAGATACAACAAAAAAAAAAGGCATTACCCGAATGTTAATACTTTTAAGCATTTGATATATTATTTCAGATTTAACAAAAAGAAAAACAATTTTTTAATCATTTGGGATGATGTAGGAAAAATCGTATTAATGAAATATATGGAGAAAAGCTTCGGAACACAACAAAAATTAAACTAATCCTTAACTCGACAGATTTTAATCAAAAAGAATCTAAGATTACTTTTGGAAAAAGGAATGACTGAAAAGACGGTTCTTTAGCAAAAAAAGAAGAAGTAATGTTACTTTAATTTCAATTCTACTGACATCTGAAATGAACGCATGATTTTTCATGCATTTAGCAGTTAAACATGAGGGATTGGGAGGTCAGAAGTGGGAGGGGAGGCAGTTAAAAAAAGGAACATAATTAATGTATCTAAGCAAATAACTTCCAAACTTTACTTTTTTTACTTTTTCCACCACCAGACCCCCTCCAATACTCAAATGAAAATCTTTAAGAAAACATTAGTGGCTTTTAAATTAATGCGAGATTGCTATATACTTTCCTCTCCGGCCTCAGCATCTTAATCTAGCATTAATTCGGAAGCCACGGAGGAAAAATCAATGAGAATGTGAAGAAAAGAGGAGAGGAATCAATGAGAAAAAGAATGGGGAGTGAAAGAGAAAAGCATAACAACGTCCTGTAACTCATAAATAATTGAAATTAATTAAAGAAGTGGAGTTTTGAGAAATTTATTATTACTCTGTTGTGATAGAGGGAAAGAATGATAAAAGCTCTTTTTTTTCTTTTGTTGTATTTTTGAAGAAAGAGAAAGAGAAAAAAATGAAATATTCATTAAAAGTAATGAAGTTTTACCACGGATAAAGTTACGGTAGTCAAGAGAATGGATAAGGGGGAAGGGAGCTCACCATGTTTTTATTTTTGCTAATTTAAGAATCATTTTATCTATCTCCTCTTTTTGCATAGTCGTTCGGAGATCAAGTAATTCAATAGTCTCAATCTTATGCTGTGTATAGCCTTAAACAATTAATTATTATTTTTTAATTTTTTGTATAGTATGTTTACACTTAACTATTTCGATAGATTCTTTCTAACTGTACGACGGTTTATCTATGATGTGTTCTTTTGAACAGAAAGAAAGTTTTTAAATGATATGAACTGCTTTGATTGTGTATCAACTTAATAAAAGCATTTCTATTTTTAAAAAATATATATATTTTTATGTATGGCCTCGTTTTTACGTTCTGTATTTAGTAGAAATGTATTGATGCTCTTAAGAATGTGAAATAAAAGATTTTTTAGTCTTTTACAATTAAATTTGGCTTTTACATATTTTTCGATTACAGGAGTAATCGTTTTCAGTGATGGAAAACTATTTTTTGGCCTATCACTTAAGAGGCTGTAAAATTTAATTCATCCATACCGGTAAAAACTTTATGCTATTGCAGATGCATTAATTTCCATTTCTTCAAGATGTTGAAATGCACTGGGAAACCTTAATACATGATTTTTTCGAAATTTATTTATTTGGATAAATGTGTTCATAAATATAGGTAAGCTGTCAGGATGGTTTATCTATGAGTACTACGGACTCCAACATAAGAAATTATCTACAGTCTTTTACGAGTACAAATCTTAAAACGTTGGTGTTTCTTCTCAACCGTAAGATTTCAAAGCTAAACACCCTCCAAGCTTGAATGCATAGAGTTAAAATTTATTTCACGCAACAAAGTTTTTCACAAAAGCTCTACGTTTTACTTTATTGGCCTAAACGATCCTAACGGGGATCGACATCTTAACGATTTATCTGATTTTGATCGAATGGTAAATTCTGCATTACGTTCTGTTCATTAATCGATAAACGTTAGGGATGAGTAAGGCTCACCAAAAGAATTGAGTATTGCATAGCAAAACAGGTCGAAAACTTTGTCTACAATCTCCTGTTACAACGACTTAAAAAAATATGGAATTGTAAGGGATTCTAACCATGATTTGCCAAAATGTAAGTGTGTTTTGAAGAAAGTTCTGAATTAAAATTCGAAGCGTGAATTATAATACATAATGAAAAATGCGATTTTTGGAGAATAAACTTTTTTCTGATGTAACATAATAAGGGATGTTAACTCACCTCAACACCTAACATATTTTTGAATGATTACTGATCAGTGTGAGGAAATAACGTTTTTGGCCCCAAATGGTTGCCTATTTCGCAATCCTTTTGATGTGCCTTAACTCTCTTTAAAGTTTATCGGTCTCTAAACAAAACATTCAGCATATTACTCTTAAAATTACTTATTTTTTTAAAATAAATATGTCTTGTTTGTCTGTAGTTATTCTCTGCACCAATCAAAAGCTTTCCGAAGTTATATCCCCGGTAAACCAATGTTCAATACTACACCTGTAATATTCCCGACGACATTCTAGAAATGCCGTTAGAAAGCATAAAGTGGGCAAAAAATCATAAAATTTTAAAAATATAAGTGAAATAATTAAAGGTTTGCAGGGTTGGTATTGCTGTAGATTAAAAGGATTTTTTAAGACACGAAAAAACTCAAAAAATCAGCCGACGATAGCAGGCGTTGACGCGCATAGTTTTTATTATTTTATCCCCCGTCCGGTGATTTTTCGCAGTTTTTAGAAAAGTTTTAAAGCTCCAGACTTTGGGTGGGCATAAAATCTTTAGGAACTTTTAAATTTATAAAAAACAGAAAAATAACCGGAACTAAGAAAACTGTTTGTTTAGCATCGCTAAGTGATTGGAATTTAACACACACACAAACATATACAGGGGTGTCTGGGGACACATTTTACATTTTTACTACAAAAAGCGTAACACAAAATTTATTTCTTTACCTCTTGTAGACTGTTAATTCAAACAGATTTCTGCTATCGGATAAAAGAGTAAAGTGATTATTTATTTAATAAAAGAGAAATTTGTAAAAGGAAATTTTTTCCCGTTAGAACCTTAGGGATTAGATTAGGCGTTTAATGGGATTTTCCAGGGTTATAATGAGGCCTGTTAATTAAATAACTTTGTCTCCAACATACTATTTATTGCTTCACTTCAAAGCATAACAACAAAAGACACTATTCTATTTTGTGTCTCGCAATATTATCGGAGACAATTTCTCAAGATGCTCCTTGCTCAGTGAAACTGTCTTTTTCTAATGGTGCTAGTAGTTTCAACATCATTAAGTAAAACCAAGATCCATCTGCTTTTTCTGTTTATACAAACTTCATAGAGTCATTTTTCTTTTTAAAAAAGTTAACATGGATTTCCTTGTCTGGCAAATTAATTTCATCAGCAATGGCAACAAACAATTTAGAAGTTTGTTTCCTAACAAATCGTATCAGTACGAAATCATTTAGTTCAGAGTTTCTCAAACTTTTCCTCTGGTGGAGCAGTTTAAGGCTCTTGTCGGAGCACCTGGAGTAAATTAGAGCTACAGTATAATTTTTTGGACGACACCTATAGACTAACTTTTGAGCTATTTATTCATTTTTCCTCTCTTAATCCCGTGTAAACGTAACGGTGTTATTTCTGTAAACCATTTTTGATTCGGTCATTGTTCAAAATTTATAAGTTTTAAAGTTCCTGCTGATTATTGAGAGTACGTTGAGTTCGTTGAAAGTATAATTCAATAAAAATCATTTCTTTTTCTTTGATGCTCCATTTTTTTAATTGAAGTTGTGTTTTTCAAACAATAAATTCAAATATGTACAACTTTCAAAACAAATTATTAAAGGATTCTGGTTTTCTATATTATCGACAAGCTTCTTAGATTCTGAACATATCAATGGAGGAAAATATGTGAGCAAATTCTGTCTTCAGGTAAAACCTTCAATTCTTCATGCAGTACATTGTTCTTGAATATCTGTGTACTCTTCTATTCTCTAAAATCCAGTTAAACTGGAAGGGGAGAGGGAATACTTATATTCCATACCTCTATTTCTACTTTCCAAGAAATTTATATTTTATAAACCTTTACTGTAATAAACGTTCAAACGGACTTTTGTGACAAAAATTGGCAGTACCTGTAATTGTTTTTAATCTACCAATTGGGTGATTGGTAAAAAGAAATACTCAACTAAACAAAATTACATATTAATAAGACTTACTTAAAAATATTTTATTTTATTTCTACAATAAAACTTAAATATAAATTTACTTAAACTTATATGTTAACAATAACGATCATTTATAAAGTGCAGGTACTCCTCACTTTAAGACCAAATTGTATTCTGACTATTATGTCTTTACGCGAATTTTTAGTTAAAGCAGGCAGCTAACGTGGCAGAAAGTATAGCAGCGTTTTAAAAATAATTAAAATCTTTCAAAAAACATTAAATTTATAATGCTTTTAGTTGATAACTTTTAAGGTTTGGTTTTGGTTCGAACACTTGCACAAGACCTTACCGACTTGATGGTCCTAACTTTGGTCGTAAGTGGGAGTATTCCAGGTTGTAAAGTGGGATGTAGCTGATTTTTTAGAAGTATTTTTATGCCAGTTACTCCTTCTTGGTACATTGTTTTGAATAATTAATTTATTACTAAGATTTATACTGTGTTAAAATAAGGCTTTGCAATCTTCTAAAACACTGTGTTTCATTTTTATTCATTTTCATATGTAACTTTTTCCATTGTCAATTATGTTCATTCGAAATACCTGATTTTTCTAGATTACAAATTCATTTGATAAAACAGTAGACATTGTATTAGATAAATAGCAAAACTCCTAATTTAAACTACCATTGCACCACCGTTGCACTAACGTTGCACCAACTATTGAGTGGTACAAACATTAGGAAAGTTCATCTATACTGTCTCAAGTGCATCCTAGTTCATGTCAACCTATTGTCATGTGTTAAAGTAACTCGCTTCTTAATGACAGGATGTTAGTCACTTGTAAAAACACTCTGAATGAAGATGTTACAGGCCTGACTCAGGTTCTAAAAAAATGAATAAATAGTATATCCATGAATTAGTGAATCAAGTCAGAGTTTATATTAATTAATTGATACATATCTTTAATTTAATTTAAAATTGTATTTTTAATGTATGCTTATCTATAGTTCTCTTAAATAGTAAAACCCTATCGGATCATAACAAGAATTTTTTAATTTGTAAAACCTCTGCAACAGTTTTCTAAAACTTTTAATTCATTAAATAACCATACGTTCAAACCATAATTTAAAAAGCACGCATTACAAAAACAGTCACATTTAAATAGTATACTTTAATTTCGTAACGATTCGTTTGTTATTTGCTTTTAAAAACGTGGCAACGTCTAAGACAAATGAATGAATACACGACTCGGAACTCTTCATAATAATCTTCATAGTTTCTTAGATTCGGTTGCTTTTCGGAGATTTAAAGTTAGGCATCATTCATCATGTGACAACCAAATCTATTTTGGGAAATGAGGTAGAAATCATGGAATCTAAAATGGCATATATTAGTGATAGAATAATATGAGAGCAAATTTTGTCTGCCGAAAAAAGAACAACAATTTATCATGTACATGGGTCAGGAATCGGGTATACTTTTCGATAGTATCGGGTATACTTTTCTTAGATACTCAAAGACCTCTTCAAAAAAAAAAAAAAAAAAGAAGAAGAGAGAGAGAGAGAGAACGTGATATTTCATTTCTATTTCCATTTTTCGTAGATTTTCTATTTGTTAAAAATTCGAGACAAAATGAGAGTTTTCCATGGTATTTTATTTAGAAATACAATTTAGATGTAGTAATCGTGTGATAAGAAAATATTGAAAAAGCCATTTTAAAATTTCCAAAACTTTGAAAAGTGTTGATAATTTTGGCTCTTCTGTTTGCCTGTCCTTTCTCTAATTTATGTAAATACTAGCTGCTACCCGCGACTTCGTCCACGTCGTCTTTAGAATTTGGTCCCGACAGAAATGTAGCATGTGTGAATAACAAATAATGTTTGCACAGAGTTACTAAATTTAGATTTTTTTCAGGTATTTGGCGAATAGAGACAGTTATGACAGTATTTGCGAACTGTTTTGTAAAAGAAATATTTATGCTATATGCATGAATTTTAGTCTATGTTAATCAGGAATAGAGCAGCTTTCTATTAGTGAAAAAGTTTGGGAATCGGTTCTGTAGTTACAGAGATACCCAGAGAGCGTAATGTATTAGAATTATTTTGAGTGTTCATGTAAAGGAACTATTTATGCTACATGCATGAATTTTAGCCTATAATACTCAAGAATAGTGTAGCTTACTATCAGTAAAAAAAAGTTTAGGAATCGATTCAGTACTTACAGAGATGCACATAGAGCGTAATGAAATTCTTATTAGCATCCCTGTAAAAGAACTATCTGTGATATATGCATTAAAGGAAGCCTATAACACTTAGGATGCCACCAGTGTCTAAGAAGTTCTGCTCTCAAAACTGCAAGGGGGGAGGTGCCAGATTCAAACCCTGCTCGCGCCTGTCGACCTAGCCGCTCCCAGTTTTCCGTGGTTTTCTAAAAAATCTCGCATAAATACGGGCTAGGATCCCTTAGAAAATCCCCCACAGAGGAATTTTCCATATAGGCCTAGGACCCTAGTGCAGTCAATCGGTCTTAATCCTAAAACAAACAATGATACTCAGGAATAATGTAACTTTTAATCAGTGAAAAAAGTTTTAGAATCGGTTTAGTAGCTACAAAATGTCCATAGAGCGCAATGCATTAAAATTATTTTGAATGTCTTTGTAAAAGAATTATTTATGTTATATGCTTGAAAGGCTGCCTGTATGTTAATCCAGAGCATAAGCTATTTTCATTACAAATTTTTTCAAATCCGTTCAACCATTTTTGTGTGATTCAGTCAAAAACATCCAAACACACAAACGTACACATTTATATTATTGGTAGGATTTGGAAATTTATGAACTTTAAGAAACACATCTGGATTTTTCTTGGTACTTACGTATTATCCCAGCGGTCATTCCCGCCAAACTGTTTTATCGTCAAATGGGTTGCCAAACTGTTGCCAATCGTATTCAAAACCATTAATAATTTCATGTGCCCGGCATTTATTTCGGCAAAAAATCGCTTGTCTTGGCGGACCGCCGGAATAATACCTAAGTACCCCTTTCTTTACTTGTGCTTTTTAATTTGGCGTAAAATCAACATAATTTCCTTGTTTTTCAAATGCATGTGATTTTACAAATAGAATTTCTGCTTTATTTCAAAAGCATAAATCATTTTGTGCGGTCGATAAAACGGTTTTTAATTAATAGTTTGAAAAGTAGTTAAAATTTCAAAATTTTGAGCCTCAGGTGCACTTTACCGAAGTTATGGGCTCAATCATGCTCAAATTTTCAAAACTCTGCTTTCTGTAGTATTGTCTGGAGAACATTCATTTTTATTATTACAGATAGATAGATTCGGTATAAAACTGGCTTAATTTTCGTGGTATTTAATGTTTTTCAGATGCACGCGCGCTTATTTATTGAAGTAATAGCATTCTTGTTAGCTCAAAACATGAATCATTTGATACGGGCGAAACTCGCCAACCATGGCAATGTAAAAACGGTTTTTAATTAATAATTAAAAAAGTAATTAAAAATCTAAAATTCTAATTAGCCTATAACCAACTCCAGAGTCCCCTCTATATCTAAACCAAAATGCATCCTAATCGATTCAGCGGTTTAGGCGTGAAAGCGCCATAAACAAACAAACTCACTTTCGCATTTATAATATTAGTTAGGATTCATCGCCTATAATATTCCTATATCAATTAAAATTCAGAGCCCATTAAAATTCAGAATAAATGGAGGTTTAGGTTCTAATTACTGCACATAAATGAGGGGTCGTTTCACTTCGATAACTGTTCTCTATTATTCTATTTGGTTATTTTGGTCTTCGGGGGTCATCTACAAATTGAAATAGAACCTCGATTGTGTAAGTTCAATGACAACCCTGTCTTTTCATATAATATTGTCTATTTCTTCTTCTTCAACAGCTCGACAGCCCATGAAAGACTTTGATCTTAGAATGTTGTTTCATGCTGAATATTTAAAATCAGTATACCAAAAAATAAAATAATAAAATGCAAAATTTGATACATTTTCAAAAAATAATGTATGATTTGTAAAACACTTAAAGATGACCTTTTAATGTTAAATATAAATTTTAAACTTCATGCTTTAACTTCTAAATTATAGAATATGCTTCATTATACTTTATTTTAAAATATAATTTATAAAATGTCCTAGAAATTCCAACTTACACAAAATACAACTATTTTTATTACATTTTTATGCTAATTATTAATTATTAAATTATATTTAAAAATCTTAAGCTAAAACATACTTAAATTTTATTTTGATTAGAATCTATATATTTTTATTTTGATCAATAGCTAGAAAATATGACTTAATATAATTAAATGCATAGCTTAAAAGACTGTATGTTTTAATCCACCGTTCTCTGCATGCCAATCAAATTTCATAGCAAGGCAACTGAGTCTCAAAAGAACGATTGAGCATACAATGTCTTGTATCGGAAATTTCAAAGTTAAAAAATAAATATATACGCATCTCCTTCAAAAAGTTAAAAATTATACAGAAAGATATCAAACATTAAATATTGGTCTAACTAGCTTCTTTCAGTGACAATTTGAACTCAAGATATGGCATGTGTTAATTTTTTATTTTTATTTTTATTTTATTTATATATATATATATATATATATATATATATATATACATCAGATTTTAACCTGGGAGTGAATGTGATCATCCAAAGCTAAAAAATAAATAAATAAATAAATAATAAATATGTACATATATGATTCTGTTTTTGTGTATACATAGGAAAAGTATAAACGCTTCTGATGACACGTTCTTAAATGTATCGAAAACTCATAACATTTAATATTTCAATAAAATACGAAATTCGTCCACTAGATGGCAGCTCTTCGCCAAATATATTTTATCGAAATGTTAAATGTTATATATGTTTGATACGTTTAAGAATGTGTCATCTGAATTAGATACTTTTTTTTACGTGTTCACAAGAAATTACGTGTACACAACAGAATTCAAGTCGAAATTATAAGTAAGAAAACATTATATAAAACTGATTTTCACATGGGATCGCCCAAAGCTCTTCCTGATCCTTAAAGCGATGTAAGCAGTTTTCTTACGTAGCAAAAGAGTAAGTCCAATGCGTTAATTTATAATAGTTGTATCTAATTCTAAAACACATTTTAGAAACGTTAATAAATTTCTATCTTGAAAAAATTATTAATGGAAACGTTCTCCTTCTGTAACATTTATACTTTAAAACACACAACTTTATTTTTATAGGAATGATTTCTTTTTTCACTCAGCATTGAAGAAAAGTGCATTAATAAAAAAGTAACTGAATCTACGATTCCTAACTTTTAAATCCTGTGGTAGTTCCTTATATTCTGAGCTTGGTTACTTTTGGGAGATTTTTTTTTAAGTTTGGCATTATACGTCATATGACGATCAAAGCCATTTTGGTAAATGGGGTAGAAATCCTGAAATCTGAAATAGCATATATTAAATGATGAGAGAATATGGGAGTAAATTCTGTCTGAAAAAAAAAAATAATGATAACAACAATTTATCATGTACAAGGGTCACGGAATCGGTATACTTTGGATTTCTCAACGTTTTCAATAAAAAATGAAAAATAGACATGATATTCAGTATATCTGTTTTTCTTTTCTGTGGACTTTCTTGTTAAAAATTCATGATATAAATGAGCCTTGTGCGGTTTTTCTATGAAATATAGGGAGCGAGTGCAATTTATTTTTGGATATATCAATCGGACAATCGCAGAAAAAAAACTGTCGTTCGCCGGAAATTTATTTATTCTCGAATGATATAAACAAGTAAATGAATTAACAAGAATGATTAATTACTTGTTTAACGAGCATGAAAGGAAAACAAAAACAAAAAACATGATATTTACCAACTTTATGAGCTAAGAACAAAATATACTGAAAACCGATGTAGAAATCATCGAGAAATACCTAAATAAAATTTTGTAAAATAACACACATAAAATGTACTTATCAAACAGGAAGCAAGTTTCGGACAAAAGATGATCGCTCTTCTTCAGTTAAATAAAGTTCCATTGACTGCAACCACAGAAAAGTGAGTCTTTGCTAGGGGTTTTCTGTTGCTAGAAAATAGCTTAAGTGTTTTTTCAACAAATTGTTGATAAGTAGACAGAAAATAATTTTAAGATCTTTTTGAAAATTTTTCATGTATATGAAAGTTGTGCAATGAAGTTCAGTATTTTACTTGATAATATGTATAATACACTGCTTGACAACTCCTAAGGAACTGTTACGTTTTTCGGAATAATTAAGAATAGACAATGGTTGAAGAAATGAAACTAAGTACATATTTAGTAGGTACGATGTGCATTTATTATAGTGAAAATGGTACAGATATCAGCACAGCGGAGATTTAAAAACTTAAAATAAAAAAGATTCTTGGAAGATTTCCTAACAGCCCCAAAAAATTGATCTTCAGGCCAGAATGATTCAGACATGAGTATCTTAGTAAGATGTGTGTTGACCACGGACACTAATCACATTTCGCATCTGTCCTCCATGCTCCTCACTAAACTATCAAGGGATATTGTCCCCGCCACTCTCAAGGCGGTTTTGAGCTCTTACATTTTTCGGGGAGGGATGGTTCTTTGTGCCAAAAGTCTGCCAAGAGCATCCCAGGCATGTTCAAAAGGATTTAGGTCGGGAGAGTAAGCAGGCTATTACAGCACTCCAAAAAAGACGAACATGATCCAGAATAATCTCTCTGCAAAACCGTTGTGGTGTAATGCTTCCTTGTTCAAAGATGTGAAGCGGTGTTCTGCCATTGTGCATGGTGCCTGCCCACACCATCACGCCTGGGATGTACTGATCACGTTCACCAGCAAACTGTTGTGCATAACGTGTTCCACGCTTTCTCCGAAGTAATTGGTGGCCATAATCACTTGTCCTACTGAAACGAGATACATCGGAAAATATTACTCAAGACAGATTTTGGTTATCCCAACCAACATGTTCCTTACACCAGCATCATCTCTCTCGACGATGGCGTGGTTGAAGTCGGACGAAACGAACAGGCTTCCGTGAATACAAACGACTTGATTTAATTGCCGTGAGATGGTTCTTTTTGATGCATGAGTACCAGTAGCGGTTGAAAGTTTTGCAGCTATCTAACCAGGAGTGTAATTTCTGTTCCTTTTTGACACGAGGGCCACATAGTGATCCTCTAAATGTGTGGTGCTCCTACTACGACCCCCCGGCATGCTTTCGCAAAGCAATTCCACCTTCAGTGGCGTTCTTTAATCGCGAAATGACACTCTTTGATACACCTATTGCAGAAGTAACAGTGATGACACTTTGAGCTGCTTCCAGTCGTCCAACTGCTCGTTCACGATCGTGATCACTCAAATGATGTCTTTCTGACATTTTGCTTAATTATTGCAAGAAATAAGCAGAATTTCAGAGAAAAAACTTTTAGAACATCCAGCCCTATTTTCGTCAAACATCAAACAGCATAAATTTTCGTATGAATCATGAGCTTCAATACACTATCTTTTATACAGATAACGGGTCCTGGTCTACCACGCCCTCTGAATTTGAATTTACTGTTATTGGTCAGCTGTCTGAGACGTAATTTTGCATAAATCACTTGTTCCTTAGCAATTGTCAAGCAGTGTATGTATATGCTCCAAAATATGTAGAATAAAACAAAGCATGAATAGTATAACAAAAGGAAGTTTCTAGACCTACGTCTGAACTAGTGGGATGTTTGGAATTAAAGATCAGTTTGCGTGTAAATGCAAAGCTATGCATATTCTTTAAAAAAGCAATGGATTCAGATGTTTAATGCTAACCGCAAGCGATATTTCTATAATCATGTCTCTACAAGGATAACTGCTCACCAAACATTGACTAATGTAACTAAAATACGATTCTCTCAATTAACGCTCCGTGAAAGCCGAAGAGAGCCAGCTAGTTAAAAATAAATAACTGTTTAACATACGTAAACCCCAAACATATAGTATTAATGCTCTTTCTGTGTGTTTCAACAGAATTGTTTTTAGCTTATTACAGCCAATAATTGATAATCAACTACTTCTAGTTCAGCACTTTCAAAGTTCAAAATAAACTGCTGATTTTTTTTTATGTGTAATTGTATTTCCAGATGCTTTAAACAGAAAAACATATCCAATTTTAAGAAAAGAGACACATGACATCTTATTTTTCAAAAACTTTAAAACAATAGAATTCTAAATTACGGCAATCCTGTACTTATGCAATGTGTGCATGCATGTATATACATTGTGTGAATCTGAATTATCTGAACTCTAAAATACCTTTGAGTATTTTACTAAAACTGAATTTATCGGTTAATATATGATCCCTTAAATAAATATCTTAGAAAAATGTTTAATCTATTCTCTCTAGTTAACGAACGTTAGCCTGTATATTTTCCTCTATAGAAAAGAATTTGAATAAATCGTTTAATGAACTGAAATCTCGAAAACAGCATTATTTTTAAATTAAAAAAGTGGCACTTAAAAAATAACATTTCTCGTAATGTTTTATGCGGGGTGCTTTCTTTAATTCACTTGCTTGAAATGTCCAATATATCCCCTAAAAATATATATTTCCATTTTTTAACGATACATTCTTCCTAAGTAAAATAACGCTCTCATTGAAAAAAAAGTAAATTATTCAAGAAATAAATAAATAATTACGGATGAAAGAAAAAATATTGCATATTCAAATGACTTTGCAAACTATGGAAATAAGGGTTTCAAACTATGCTCTTTTCCCATCATCGGCAAGCATAAATGTGAGAGTAGCTTTTAAATTTCACATATTCAGAACATCTTCTCGAAAATATACTGCTTAAATATTCTTTGGTAACTTTCAATCCTTGCTAAAAGTTTCGATATAAATCACGCATGCTATCCATTATAGAAAACTTCCCTGTGCGAGTTCTTTGTACGGCGCAAGTTTTTGATCTAGATCTTCTTTTGCAATTATTTTAGGCATACATTAAAATATTTCATAACTTCAGAATTCTTGAAAATGATTGCTATCCTGGAGTAGGATTATGATTTTTTTATTAATAAAAAGAATTGCTATGATTGGAGAAATTTTTCTTCGGGCAATTCTTTCTCTGTTTTAAAACTAATAAAAAATATATTAAGCCTTTTCTTTGAATAAGTATTTTTTTAAAGGAATATATTTAAATTTTCTTTCGTATTCTTTCATTCTTTCCAATATTGTTGGTGGTAGTAGTTTTATTTTATTCGTTTGAACATTTCTATAATAATTCTAGATAATAATGATAAATCAAAAGGTAAAAAATAAACATGTTTAGACAGATGCTTGTGGGAGTTAAAAAATTTATTTTGAGCTTCACAAGTTGCACTATACACTGCAACAAACAATAAATGTGTATCAGCGGGAGACTCAGAATAAATTCTTAAAAATGTAATATTTTTTGAAATAGAATAATATTTTCATAAAGCTTAATAAATGTCACAAGCAGTCCCGGACTGGCCAGGTCGGATGGTCGGCGATTGTCGAGGGCCGCCCCGGAGAGGCCCCCAAAAATGGATATACTACTTTATATTTAGAGTAATTCGGTATATATATATCAAAGTAATGTGATTATTCATTTCCCAGTCATCTTACGTCTTCACACAGTGGCACAGCGGAGGACCTCAGACACCACGCTGCTCTAGGGGGCCCTAGAAAAGTCAGGGGACCGCAAAGCTCTAAAATAGTTAAATGTAGTTTTTAGGCACGTAAGCCTAATTTTCAAGTATTTTATATTCTAATATTATATTCGCTCTAAGTTCCTCCCCAAGAGGACCCTTTTCAATCTCTAGCCGAGGGCCTTAAAGGAACCATTATGGACCTGGTCACAAGTGTTTCATTTATTAATCTATCTAGTGCAGATTGTGAAGATATATTTTAATTATTTTTCATCCATACAATGCAAATAGTTTCAAGACATATTCATTGGTATTCAAGAGCCATGAAAAGTCAATTTCGATTGAAACATGGATCCAAATGTGTGATTTGGACAAAATACACTGATTTCCAAAAATGTAGGAAAAATCACAAAAATGGCTATAACTCGCTCAAAAATAAGCCAATCTGTATGAAATTTGAATATGTTGTCAAATAATTGTTACTGAGTCAAGCTGCAATAGGCAAATTACTCGCATTGCAACTAGAATAAATTAATTACTAGAAGCATAAAATTGCATCTTTGAGATTAAACCTGCAACGTTTGCTGTAACTGTAAGCTAAGAAATAGTCGATAGCCAATTAGTAGCAATGACCTCCAGGCATTATTTGCCAGAAGAACTGCGATGGACAGCTATTGGGAAACTAGAAATAGGATAAAGTCAGACAAAAGTGGCCAGGTGGCTAAATGTCAGTCTGCCTGTGGTTCATAGACTTTGGCAACAATTTTGAACTACAGAATGGGCATCCAGGAGGTTCAGCCAAGGACGTCCAACTGTTACGACCCGCACCGATGACAGACATATATCGTTATGTGCACGAAGGAATAGAACCGCAACTCCGGCTGAACTCAAATCCTTCCTTGATGTAACCACAGGAAGGTTGGTGTCAACTTCAACCGTGCGTAGAAGGCTTCACGAAGGTGGTCTGTAAGCGAGGCGACCAGGCAGTTTGCGTGCCCTCTCGCCGTACCACAGAAGGGAGATTTTAGGTGGGCACATCAACATGTCCACTGGACAACTAAACAATGGAGGGCTGTTCTGTTTACGCACGGGTCCAGGTTTAGCCTCCAAAGCGATAGTAGGCGTTGTTTGATTTCGATAGAACCTGGAACCCGCTATCATCCATCAAACATCCGTGAAAGAGATGCATACGCAGGAGGCAGTGTCTGTGTTTGCGGTGGTATCTCTTTGGGTGACCGCACAGACCTCCGTGTCTTTCCACGTGAAACTGTCAGTGCTCAGACCTATAGAGATGACATCCTTGATGCTTATGCGCGCCCTTATGCCGGGGCAATAGGCGATGATTTCCTGCTTCAGGACGACAATTCCAGACCGCATAGGGCTCGCATCATGGATGACTATTTTCAGCAACAAACAATTCAGCGCATGGAGTAGCCAGCTAGATCACCGGACCTGAATCCTATCGAGCATATCTGTGATGCTTTAGAGAGACGGATAGCTGCTCTCAATCCTCCTTCTGCGATCCTTGCTATGCTTTCAACTGCATTTCAAAAACAATAGCTCTGTCTTCTAACAGAACTCATCAACCGCATAATTGACAGCAGCACACATCGCGCTTTGTGCTGTGTTACTTCTAGGGGAGGTCATGTTCCGTATTAAAGATACTTCTCCCATACCAAACTGACACATCTAATTTGTTAATTTTATACATATGCCAATTTCTATAATACCACAAGTGTCTGGTAATTTCTTTTCATGTTATTTTATAGCTTATTATCTGTTATACACTGTGGGCGAGTTTCATTAAATTCTATATGTAACTTTTTGAGTAATTGTCATTTTTGTGATTTTTCCTTAATTAATGATTACCAGTGTATTTAAGTATTTTTGAATTGACCTGCTTTCAAAAGACACTCCCCGAACAAATCGCTATCGGTAATTTTTCAGTTTTTATTTTAACTGTAAAATTCCGTATGGTACCGAAGACCTTCAGTTGTGAAATGCGTTCCTCAGCTAAATACGATTAAATTAATGAAGAAAGCATAAATTTCACAAAAAAAGAAAAAAATGCTACCTCAGGTCGATAGTTCTTGTTGGGCATTACTTCGTTCAGTTACAATTTGCACCTGATACATTATGATTATGATTTGTTCTTCGATCGTAATTATGTATTATATAGCACTTCAGGGCGTTTTTAAAATATGAAAGTATTTCAGATTGTTTTTTTCCTCTTTTTCTTGTATTTTATGAATAACCTTAAATACTTGTATCGTTTTATCTAAAATTAAGTATCCATTATCACAATTTATTAAGAATGAGCATGGAAATTAGCTTTCTGATTTCTGTTTGTCTAGTAAAAAAATAAACTTTTGGTGTAAACGAATATTTTCAAATGCATCAAAAGTTATTTTGTCAATTTCAGTTGTTTGATTATTTTTATGTGAATAATAAACTAAACAAACTTTTAAATAACTCATTGACTTTCCATAATATTTTTTGGACTTGTATTACTATACAAAATAGCAGATAATTTCTCGGTTGTCTTTTTTTTACTTTCGATTACATGATCAAAAAAGGGGATTGTTTTTGTCTTAAAATAAAATCAAAAATATGCTAAATAAACAAGATATTTATTAAAGCCAATACTCATTTGGGACGAAACTCTTCAACACTAAATTTTAACCTCCTCGCGTTCGGAAAAAAAAAAGTTAGCTATTTAATCACAACCAGCGGTAGAAAAAATCGATTACTTCATCTTAATTACCATAATCATGTTTAAAGACAAATTAGTTTGCAAAAATCAATTACATTTTTTTCCTTACTTTTTCTTTAGCTATTGTGCTTGCATCTTTTTACAGAGGAAGAATGGGGGTAAAAAATATTATCTGATCATATTTTCGGGGCCCTGTTTTATCTCTAGGAAAAGGCAGGGGATTCAGACATTGCACAAAAATATGATTTATCAATATGCAGAGATAATCAATAAAATTTATTTTTGGTGCCGATAAAAAGGTGAAAGTTGTTGTAGATAAAACTTATTGTACATGCATAAGCTTTCTATGAAAGTGGTTAAAGTAAGAGTAAAAAATTTAACAAGAATGTAATTTGGTTATACTTCTCCAACACAATTAGTAAAAAAGCAAGGTTTATTTTTTCTATAAGCATTCAATAGTTCAATATATGCAATTACTGAGATCTTTCCTGCACAGATATGAATGTACTTTATCGTTGCGTTTAAGACTGGTTGTTAAAAAGTGGATGAAATCAGACTTAAATAAATGACGAAGAACCAGACTGCGGTTTCAGTAGGAAATACAAGGATTTACTTCTGTCACCGTAGTAACATCAAATAACAAACAGTAGAGCCTATCACTGCTTAAGAACCAAACGTCTTTCATCAAACTTGCAAAACAGCTGACCCTGCATCTTAACATGGGTTTCACGCATTCCCTTACGTTCTTCCAACTTCTTTCAAGGCGTTTCTTAATCGAGACATTTCCGAAAAAGAGCATTGCTAATATACGGAAAAACAAACTGTACTGGGAGCCATTTTCGCCACTCGATCGGCAGAAACTAGTCTCCAGAATTCACGTCAGCTTAGGGCTATTACGCTATTTCAACGAATAGTATTTCCCGCATGTGGCCCAACTCCAAGCCAGGAAGTCAGATACCCATGTTTATGAGCAACGATGGACAGAAAAAGCGTGTTGTTGCCACCAGGTCTTTATAGTGAATGGATCAAAGCAATAACATATTTATTTTTCAATCACTGCTCCTAGAACTTATATATCAGCTGTTTTGTTTGCCTCAATAAAATATATGTCAATGTACATACAGTACAGTCTTGATAATTCGGCGGTCGGTTAGTCCGACCCGACGAATGATAATCCCTTACAGTGCCCTTCCGCTCAAGATGGCATCTCGCTAGTGATAATGTCTTAATGCTTTAACCAGTGTTTCCCAACTCAACTTAACCCCCGGACCACTTTTTCATTTCCAATTTACCCACGGACCACTTGTAAATGACTTCCTTCAGTTTCTTTCTTAATCCCCTTCACACACAAAAAAAGAATAAAGAAATAAAAAACTTGTTGTTGCACAAAATGTTAGAAATGTATATATTATTATTTTTTAATGAATTATTAAATGGAAATGATTTCTAACAGCCTTATTTTCACGAAAAAATTGACACGCGAATTAATCCAAACTCGTTTATTAAAGTTGTCGGTAAGATATCTTACTGATGACATTTTAACTCTTGTTTTAGAATTTATCCGCGTGTTAAGTCTTTGGCGAATAAAGCCGCTGGTGTTATGCGTTCTATATCTGGCCTCCTGGGATTGATATGTTTTATTAGCACGTTCTTCCTCAACTAGCTGTTGGATTCTTGGAGAAATACTTTTTGCCGTTTGAAAGGATGACAATAATAATAATAATTATAATAATAAAAGTGATACTCTAAAACGACCGTAAACAATTCCGCTTTTGTCTTTTTACCTGATGAAGTTGTAAAGACACAGTTGATTTTTAAACAATCCCTCTAACCACGGACCACTTGGTACTTGTTCGCGGACCACGACTCAGGAACTACTGGCTTAAACGTTTACAATGGTGCATTTTTGATAAAATTTATAAATCAAAGAAAAGAGAAAACAATGATTATTTTTCATAGCCAAATCCTATGCCTTAGTTTTTATTGAAAGAAAAAATGTGTATTATATCTGTAAATTTTCTACATTCTCGATAATGTGGAATTTTTTAACAATCCGTCAGTTGTCTGGTCCCATATATGTCCGATTCTCAAGATTGTACTGTATATTATTTTCGATGAATTTTGTAAATACTACAAATACATATACATACCTATGTACTAATTTGAAAACAGATGTTGATTGTGACTAAAGTATTGATTTATCCCGTAAACCACTTATGGTTGACGGGATAACCATATGTGGTTATTGGCCCTCACCAACTTTTGATCCGGCCAGCGGAATCTATCAAAATCCCATATAAATCCAATTATACGGCCCACTACTTCCCTAACATCACAGAGTTGGCTCGTAACTTACCGAAGGTTGTCCATACCGGCCGTAAACCATTTTTAACATAGGACTACGGTCCTTCACAGCGCGCACTATGTAAAAGGTGAAAAAAATTCTGCCTTGTTGCAAGTTTTAATATTACTCCATTAGTAAAATAACAAGGAGAGCCAAGTTAACTGGGTTCACTGTTGCATGAGACTGGTAAACTGTGCCCTACAATTGACGTCATATTCGCAGTTTATGCGATTTTAAACAACTCTATGAGATGACACACTTTGACATTTATACCGAGATTAAAATAAATAAACTCTGGAGCATTTAAATATCTGAATGAGCAATGAAGTATTTAAATATTTAAACTGGGCATTGAAGGGGGGAAAAAGAAGGTAAAAAGTTATTAGAATAAGAAATAGGTAGTAGATTCGTTAAGGTAAACGGATTAAAGCACAAAATGCCATGTCAATAAGTGTTTGTTAGTTTCATCAGATTTCAATTAACTAAATGTTAAGTTTCATTAGTTGTAACTAAACGTAACATTAACTTTTAACATTTAATCCTGCGTTAATATGTTCCGCGATAATTTGAACCGAAGAGAATACGTGAATGTTTTTTCTTCCAATGGCGCCACTTACCATGTCATCGGCTACACCAAGGCCGGAATTGTTGGTCACTTTATTATGAAGGTGCCCTATTGTTGGGCAAGAGTTATTCCCCATGAAGTGACAGACGAATTAACCAATTCCAAGTCGGGAGTCGAAAACCCGATCCCCTGGAAGTGGTATGCGGTGCACTAACCACCGTACATCCTGAGCAGAGCAGCCAAGCATTATAATCATGAAAAAATTAGACTTTGAGATTTTGGTGCATTGACACGTTTTGGGTTCGTCTAAATTCATTTATGCTATTTTAACGAGATGTATGTATGTATGTACGTGTGGGTATATGAGTGAACACGATAGCTCCTAAATAGTACATTCCATGGAACTCAAATTTGATATATATGTTATAAATCACCGTCACATAACCGGTATCGATTTTAGCGTGTATAGGCGTTCTAGTTTTTTACAGGGCTCCGAAAAAGATTTCTTTTACATTATGGCCAATGGACGGAAATTCTTGAGAGTGGGCTAGTGCATTCGATTGATCACAAGTTGAGTATGTGTATTATAAGTCGCGGTCACATGATCTTCATAGATTTTGGTGTGGGTAGAGTTGATAGTTTGTTCACGAAATTGCAAAAAAATATTATTATTACTGCCCGAGCCTGCAAATCAATTAAAGTTAACTATCGTGTTAATAGTGCATTCAATTGACATCAAATTAGGTACGCATATTATAGTTCACTGCCTTACATACTGCTTAAGTTTTAGCGAATGTACGCCCAACAGTTTTTTACAGGCCTACAAAAAAGTATTCTTATACATTGCGGCTTATACACTCACACCCTTTTAAGTGCACTAGTGCTGGAATACTAGATCCGATTGAGTTGAATGAAATTTATTTAAACGCTTGGTAAATATCAAGTGTTCGGAAAGTCGAGTGGAGTCACCCCAGATTTTTAATACTGTATGAGAGATACATCGGCTATATTCCTCTCATGTTAAAATAATAGAGTGTACAATCCGCATGTGCCTTACATTACAAGGCACAGTTTTAAGATTATAATATTAAGCTGACCATATGACCGGGAGATATGCTTCTGAACCCAAGAGGGTTGAAAATGCATAGGCGTCGCAGGCCTTGGCTCTTATATGGACTGATGAGCAACTGAGATTTTTTTTACATTTTCCAACAAAGTTGAAACGTTTTTATGAATTCTACTTGTCGCTATTTGTATTCTAACTGCTATGAATATTCATCCTAAAATTACAAGTTATTTCTACGTATACTATTGTTTGTTTGTGTTCTTGCAAATCTACGCATGGGCTGTCGCCCACGATGAGGGATGCCTTGGTCGGAGAACTTCCCGGAGTTCTAAAGCGTATTAATCTTAAATCTGGAAAAAAACGACCAAAACTCCATTCGATCGACAGCTACATGATGGACCAGAGTGCTGGGCCTTCATACTTCAGCGTCTACCATGTTCAGTGTCTTATCCACTCGACCATGGTTGGGCCTATTCCATTGAAAATGATGCTGTTGTTGTCGGAAGAACTCATAACAACTCTAATGAAATCAAAATGTTAATAGCTTACATTTATTTTTATTGTCTTTCATTGTTCAAAGTATATTTTAGAAACTTTTTCAAATAAAATCAAATAAATATAGGTTTATGAGGCTCATAAAACGATGATAGCGATCTTTGAAAATGTCACTTGTAGTGTCAATACTTCTGATATAGGAGCACACGAAATAATTCTAATACACTACAAACAGTGGCAATTTAGAGATATTAATTCATTTCCAATGCAATCAAATCAAAATGGTAATAGCTTACTCTCCAATAAAAAGAATGGATATTACATTTGTCGCTTATTTTACAGACTCCCGCAAAACCGCATGAATATGGTTATACAGCATTTTAAGGTTATGTCCAAATTGCAACAAACGGCTTCCACATTTAACGATTACCACGTTTCTATGCGGTTTTCAAAACTAACAAAAACACCCTGTGATGCAGTTCATCACATATTTTTTTGTAATTAGTTCTGATTTTTCTTTCTCTATTATAAATTTAATACTCTTTACCAAATTTTTATTTGTACATCCTTCACTGAAAATTTGTAGAAACTCTTTGTGTAATATTTATTCCAATCGCAGGGAGTATTAAATTTAGAAAAGTGAAAGGAAAATGGGAACTAATTAAAAATATGTGATGAACTGCATCGCGCATAAAACAAAAAAATCAGTTTAAAAGCTTAATTATTTAAAAACTTCTTAAGTGTTAACACTGAAGATTTGAAAGCCAGTCTTGAAGTAAAATTAGTTAGAATCTTCAACGATAAAACACATAAAAAGAATGCCAAAGTAAGGATGTTTCCGTGGGAGAAAAAATCTTCCCTTCTCAGTTGCGGAAAAGCACCATCGTCCACACACTCAAGAAAGATAGAATTCAGAATTTTAGTAGAAACCTTCCGGCCTGTTTGGATGATATAGCTTTTGTGCATCTGAAGAATCTTATGCATCTGCAGTTGAAAATAATACAAGAACTTCCCAAACTTTCAGGAATGTATTGGTTTCTAGAAAGTTTTTTGGAGGCATATGAAAAAAAACATGAATTTAATTAGGAGTTAAAAGCTAATATTACGTTTCCAAAAGAATTAAACTTTTTAGTGAGTCAATTTCTGAAAATGTTAGGCTAAAAGGTAAATAACATTTAAAAACTATTTACTTAGATTTTTTAACAAAAACTATTAAGTAGTCATTTTTTCCCACTATTTTTCCTCACTGTACTCTAGACCAGCGGTTCTTAAACTTATGTTGACCGAGGGCTTTCTTATACAAGGTGTTTTTTACGGGCCTTATCCCAAATCTGGGCATTTTACCCTGTTACTGAAACTTCTGGCTCAATAATCTCGTTACAACAATATTATAAGATTGGTTAAAAGTGTGATGTGTACAGTTGCCAACTAGTCAGTGATTTAGTTTTTATTTTATTTTATTTTCACCAGTGTCGGGTGAACAAGAAAAATGTACAGAACAAGATGAAAAAAGGCCAAATAGAGGTGGCAAAAGTCTATTGAACCATACGGTCTTCTGCCTCCCAATATCGCTCCACAATGCAGCCGAGAGCAGCGCTGGGCTGCGGAGTTGGATGTCAGTCCGTCTCTTCCGGGATGTCACATAGCATGCAAAACGGACTATCCAGAATGTCAAAACGATGGAGATGTCTCTCAAAGCAGTCATGTCCGGTAGGCAACCGGATTTGGACACAGCTCTATCCCTTGGTTAATCAGGAATTTCGTGAATTTTATTCCACAACATTTTGTGGGAATTTCTGACTGAGAGTTCACAGTTATGTTTGCTCGGAACACATTATCTTAATTCTTGACTTAATTGTAGTATGTGACATCTCTGCATTTGATGTGAGGAGAATCCCAGCCCCTTTTTTAGCCAGATCGTCTTTATCATTACCCTCGATTCCGCAGTCGCTTGGCATCCACTGCAGACAAGTCTGCTTATAGTCAATGGAAATATACAAACATAAAAGCAAAAGTGTAAGAAATAATATAAATTTTAAATAGTTTTAAAGCAATATGATTTAAAATATCTGAAAAATCACTGAAATTATATAAAAATCACAAAGCACAGTAATAGTTTTATGTTTTATTTATTGTTTTAAAAACATTTTTTGTTGTTCTTGTTCCGTACTCCTTCACTTTTCATAATCTTCTTGAACTGTTTGCAACCATTTTGTTGATCACGGGTAAAGACTGCGAGGACTTCCATAGGTCCGCAAACCACAGTTTAAGAATTTATGCTCTAGACTACTGATTTGGGCCATACTTATTCAAACTCAGAACTCCAGATCAATCGCCGAATGTGTAACAACAAATTATGCTCCAATGGCGCAGGTTATCTCCAATGGCGCAGAAATACCTATTGAAATTGTTTTTGACTTGTATTGTGTATTAAGGCAAAGCTAGTCGAAAGTTGTCTGCCTATGGTGGGGTGCCTTGAACGAAGGACTTTTTAAGGGCTTCTAACGTGTATTCACATTACATCTGGAGAAAATCGTCCAAGACTCTGAATGTTGGATCGATTGCCACGCGATGAGCCTGAACCCGGAACCTTCACATTTGAGTCATCCACCATGTACAGTGTTTTATCCACGTTTTGTCTTATTGTTATGCATTTACGCAAACACTTATTTTGTTGGAAGTTGTTCTTTAATTGGTGGGTTTGGTACGATTTTTCTTCTTTTTTTTCTAAGTTTTACATTATTTATTTACGCATATTTCATTCAGTTTGATAAATAAAAGTCAAGCTGTAAATGAATTTATGTAAACGAAAACACCATAAACAAACTTTAGAAATTTAATATATTTAAAAGTAAAACGCGCAGTATAATTTAAGAATAGTATGTTTTCATCAGTTATAAACTAGCAACAGCTTAACATGGCTAAAAGCTTTGAGGAAACAAAAACTTGTGCTTAAAAAAAACTTATACATAGATAATACAGCCTTTGTTAAAGAGAAAAAAAGGAGGGGAGGGGGAAAGATATCGCCTGCTTCATGTTTGCTAAAACCCTCGAACTATTTTTTTTTAATTTTTTTTCACAAAAGATAGATAGCAATCGCTCTTGTACAACTGTGTTCTGTCTCACGTTTAAAAAGGAACGACGGAAAAAATCTGTTATAAAACAAAGATTATCCGCAGCTTTAATTTATAAATAAAACTGTGTACATCGATACAGTGTGCATTCATTCTATACAAAGTTATCTCCAGCTTCTTTTTTTAAGTTCAAGGAAATTTCTTACATTACAAAGATCCGCATATAAAACTCTTATACGATACAGAGAAATAAAAAAAAGTAATATTTTTTACTATCGGTCGATAATGGCTTTTTGTGTCAATAGAGTAAAATGCATTTTCCAAGGAACAATAACGGTAAATTCAATGAAATGAAAAAAAAAAAAAAATGAAAAATAAGAATCTACCCCCTACCCTCTTTTATTACGGCTTGCAAACCAATAAAAGAAGAAAAACGACGATACATTTAATCAATATTTTACACTCCAATGTATTTTAGGGCGACATAAGAATTTAACTGGCATAAATCCAGCATGAATATAATTATTCTTATATGTCGCAGATATTATTGACTTTTTTCAGTACTGTTATATACTTTATTAATGTATTCAATATTTTTTGAAAGCAAAGAGATTATAACATACTTTTTGTCTTTTATTTTATGTAATACAAAATTAGCTTCAAGGATATGCAAAATTTTATGTATTGATTGTATGTGATTTCTTCTTAACTGTGAAGGACGAAGTATTTTAATAACATGCTTTCATGTTGCATCTGAACAAAATAATTCAAAATAAATTTCATTAATAATGTTCTTTTTTTTCTTAACTATTTTTAAAGCTATAAGTGGAGGTAGCGTCCGACGAGAGCCTGTTTTGATCCCGAAAGTGTCGAAGATTGCGCCGTTTTTTAGCCGAGCCAAAAAGTATCACTTCGCTCGGCCTTCAGTTGCCAAGGTGTTGTAAGCGTAGAGGCAATCTCGTACCACCTTACACCCCCTCCCCCCGAGAGTACTTACTAATGATGTTCCAGGCTTTAGGAAATATGCCACTCATTGTGGACTTTCTGAGGTCGCTGCCACGCGTTGTGGACTTCGTGTTCGTGTTGTGTACCACGCGGTGTGGGCTTCGTTGCCTCTCGTTGCGGACTTTGAAAGAGCAAGCCGAGCGAGAGATCGATGGTGTCTCTGCAGGCGCCATCTGTCGCTGGAGGCAGAAGGAGAATGCGTGTTCATTGTCCGGCGCATCAATGAAGGGAGCATGAGTCGGGAGCCCGTTTCGATCCCAAGAAATCCGCATGGTACATTGCGGCGTTTTCCAGACTAGATAAAAAGTTCCCCTTCTCTCAGCCTTCAGTTGCCGAGGTGTTGCGCGCACGGAGGCAATCTTGTCTCTGCGGTGGAGCTAAGGTGACTTCGAAGGATTTGAAACCGGGACAAGTTTTCAGTTCTTCGGAGCGAATTTTTGTTGTTTTTTTAAGCTTGTATGACTAGTGGAACTTATTTTTTGTGCTTTTAGTGTCGTTCAATGAATAGTTGAAATATTTGGCCTCATGGTTGCAATAAATTTCGATTACCATTCTATGTTTATCGTTGCGTCGCTGCATGAGTTTTTGAATTCTCTCATTGTAGCCGCTTCTTGAGCTTTAACGCTACAAAAAAAAAAAGATGAATACAAGATTTATATTTGATAACTCGGAGAAATTTATTTTAAAAGTTTATTAAATATATTGAATGTACCATTCTCTTACAAGAAAAGAAACTTTATATGTGCACGTTTTACAAATGAGTACTTGAAATATTTCAGTTTGAGTACTTTCATAAGTATAAAATTGAATGACGTCAAAAATTTAAAAAACATTCACAAAAATACAACCCTTTTACAAAATCTATCGAAGAACAGAACTTCAGCATTATTCAGTTGGAATGATACAACTGAACATTGAAATATATCATTAACAAAAATATTCATATAAAATACAATAAAATATATTACAGAATTTGCTGAAGGAGAAATTCCTGGTATTATAAATATGATTACAAAGTTTTAATGGCTGACAATCTGACTGATGTCGCATTAATGAAACATTGTACAATTGTACTTAAAAATAAGATTGAAAAATAGCTGTGCGTTACTCTAGAATTCTAAAAAACTTGGAAGACTAAGATTAAAATATCAAAGTGTCAAAAAGCACTTCTTAAAAATAATAATAATAATAATAATAAAGACTACGAATTTCGTCGAGATGAACAAAATTACTCAGTTCAAATATTTAGCTGGCAAATGCCACATTAACAAAAAGTATATATTCAAATAATATAGATACGAATATTGTACAAAATCTATTGAAAAGCAGAACTTCGGCATTATTAGGGTGACGATTCAACAAGACCTGATTAACATCATATTAGCATAAACTACCCGCAAAAATCTTTTATTATAAAACTGACAAGAAAAAACAACTTTCTCTTTGAGTTGATTTGGGCTCGTTATAGCTGTAAATATCACATTAACAAAATTATTTTCTTTTAAAACAGATACATGTTCTAGGCCAATGATATTATTCAGGTGCATTCAATAACTGCAAATTTCAAAAGTGTATGCAGGTATCAGATTCAAAAAAGAAGCTACAGAAAAATGAAAAAAAAAGACATTTAATATAAAGTTTTAATTTAAAAGAGAGATAGAGAGAGAAATCGAAGAAAAAAATTTAGTTGTTAGGGGTATTCGGTGAATTCATGAAAAGGGAACTTTTAATGCACTTTACCACAAATCATTTATGAGTGTTTGTGTGTTTAACATGTATTTCGGATTTGTGTGCTTGGCCAGAAATCCGCTTATAAATACACGTCAGAAGGTCAACACAAGGGAGGCGAGGTGCCCTCCGTGGGGGTCTTTCTAAAGGTTAATCACCACTATTTACTCTAAGTTTCGGAGAAAACCAGTGAAAACTTCGAACGGTTAGGTCGTCGGACGTGCGCTGGGACCCGAACCCGGGACTTTCACACTTCGCCCGTCTACCATTTCCAGTTACTTAACCACTGTGCCATGGTGAGGCGAGTTTTGACTTCAAAACTACGTCAATTTTGGAACCACTATACCTTAAGTACAATATATCTCTAAAACTATTCGATGAAATTTGACGGAATTCGGCATGCAGGTACTTTGAATAGATATAATTAAAATAACGAACAGATTTGTCACTGAAATCCAAAATTAGTTAATTATAACTAATTTTGTTTATTTAGAAAGGCTATTTCTAATTTTTCCATAAAAAGTTTTTTTTTTATTTTTTTATTCTGATATAATTTTGACATTGTTTTTCGTCATATTAAACTTTAGTTACTTTCCTTTGAAGAAAAAAAAAGAGCTTTTAAATGCATTTTATAGCACTTAGACTGCTCGCAATCAATGATATGCAATAAAACAATGATCAGAAGTTTAGTTAAAAAATAATAATTAAAACATTTTTGAACATTTTGAATGAAAGAAATCATGTTCTATAATAATGTGAAACTTCACGTTGTAAAAAATTAATAACAAATATACAGTAGTTTGAAAATGAGTAGTTTGAAGTTTCATTTTCCTTTGTTTTGAATGTGTGCCCCCTTAGTACAAAAAATTTAACATGATTTTTATGCTTAAAAATATTTTCTGCTTAGTGAAAGATCTATTTAAGACGAGTTTTGCTGTTCGTTCATACAATTTAAATTTTAAAATATTGCATGAAATATTCCATTATCCTAAAGTATATTTCAGGACATTATTTCATGATTTTTCCAGAGACAAAATTGAATGAATTGCACTTTTTTCCGATCGCAAAATACCACAGGAAAGAAAAATTGTCGAAGAATCGACAAAATAGTAATTTTTCAATTTAAGCCTGTCGTACAATTCAAAAGATGAATAGAAGCGAATGTGAATTGATTTGTGAAAAATATTGGTTGGTTAATTTTATTCAAAAAAGGTTCAATAAATTCACTTTCCAGCTACTTAGTCTTTATATATATATATATATGTTATATTCTCAAAATATTTTTTAATGTAATAAATAATGTGTGAGGTGCTCTTAAAGTTACGTTACTTTAGGTTTTTATACGATTATTTAGAACTAAATATAAAATAAGTATGTTTTGATAAAAAGACTTGCATTCGTAGTATTCATCACTTTTAACTCAAATCATAACATATTAATGTAATTTTGAAATAGTCAAATATTTGAATTTTCATCGTTTTATATGAAAATGGATGAATTAGGAACATTTTAATAAAAATCCCGTGAAAAACATTTCAATTAATTATGAAGTTTTGAAAGAAATAGTTGCAGTTCTTATAACGAAACTACAGCAATTACTATTTTTAAATTGATTGCACAATATGAGCGTACACTATCCCTGTGATGACTAGTTATTTAACAGCAGCTGATGAAAATTTAACTGCTTTTACACAATTTGTAAATACATAAAAGGACCAATTGTAACATGGGAAATTTTGTGTTTATATACATAATTATGCAGAAAATAGTGATACATTTTGTGATTTTGAAAAAAGTGATACTTCTTTCTCTCTCTCTCCTTTTTTTTAAGAGAAGTTTCCCTGCAAAATTATAGCACATCATTTTAATCAGATGTTATTTTTGATATTTGTGTAACAAGTTTTAAGTTAATTCATAATAAACTCTAAAGCCCACATCAATCCTTTTCCTACGTTCAATGTTCAATTCAATCATATACTTCGTTCAACTTGTTCGACTGTTTCACTCAACTGGTTTGGCTGGAAATGGAATGAGCAAATCTGTGATGTCACCGCAGCCTTTCCATTTATTTGCCTCTGATTGGTCTGTGGAAGAAGTTGAACAAGTTCAATGAAATATCGATTTTTTCCCAGACCGGCTGGGAAAAGTTGCGGATGTTGAACATAAATATCGCACAACTCTTTTCACCCAACTGTTGCTGAAAATAATTGAACAAAAGTGTTGCTTGAATTGAAGATCGGGAAGGTGTGATATGGGCTTAAATCGAATGCAACTATTGCAAACGGTGTTGTCGGTGTACAGAGGTCAACGGTAGTAGGCGCAAGGGTTGCCATGAGCTCAGTAACCTTTGTCTTAGCCGCCTAGGTCCTTTCGATCACTTAAGCACTAATTGCAGGATGATAATGATTACTCTGGAGCTCTGAGTGACGCTCAGATAATTGATCGGTCCTCTCGTTATGTCATGTCTCTTAATACCCATATCACTCCTTCTCCTACGTTCAATCTTCAATTCAATCAAATATTTCGTTCAACTTGTCCGATTATTTTACTCAACTGGTTTGACTGGAAAAAGGAATGAGAGAATCTGTAATGTCACTGCAGCCTCTCCATTTGCTTGGCTGTGATTGGTCTATCGGAGAAATTGAACAAGTTGAATGAAATACTCAATTTCCCCAGACCGGCTGGGAAAAGTTGCGGACGTTGAACATACATATCGCACAAGGCTTTTCACCCAACTGTTGCAGAAAATAGTCGAACGAAAGTGTTGCTCGAATTGAAGATCGGGAAAGTGTGATATGGGCTTAAGCCCGGCACCGCTTCCTTCTTGATGCAATGTTCGCTCATGGTTCACCAAATCCTGCTAGCATCATCTAATAATGTCAAAGCTCCTATCCAAATGTCGAGCGATGTGCTGATTAGACCAATCGGCTTCTTTGAACCCACAACTAAACGTCATTCTCTTAAATGATGACGTTTGCGCAGATTGCTCGAGCACCTGCATCTGAAACATAGTTACTGTTTATCTGAGTACACGGAATGAAACTGGGAAAGAGTTGATGATCCTGGAACTAAAATTTCCCATCTTTAATATCCTGCCAATCGAGTAGTTACAATGCACTACAGCTTTACATGTGGGTCATTCTATCTCAATAAAAAAGCTAAAAATTAAGATAAGGTTAAAAGAATGTTTTCTTCATTACAGCATGAGTGATAGGATCATAAATAAAGAAACAATAGTGCATATTTTGATACTATATTAAATACTGGTCATTTTGGTTATTTAATAGCTATGATTAAAGTAACACTTGGTAGTTTCAAAACTGCGTTGGTCACATCGAGAATGTCATGTTAGTCACATTGAAAATATCAGCATTTTACTAAAATTCATAATTAAACAATTGCATAACTGTAAAGCTGAAAAAATTATTTTAAATTTATTTTTTACAAATCGGTCATGAAAATCAATTTCATTTTCATCTACAAATATCGGATACCATTGGCGGTCCATGTTCGTTCATTGTCCACCAAACGTTAAAAATTTGTATTTTTTGTCAAAACCCGTATTCATATCAATTTGTATTCAGTTTGAATTACTCATTCTAGATGCTTCGTTTTATTTATTTATTTATTTAATTTATTTTAGAGTGTATGTATAATTTGTATGAAGTGCTTCGGGTAAGACTATATAGATAAAGAATGATCTGCAGTATTCTCCTTTTTATAATATTTAATGTAATATTTAAAAGTACAACTGTAAAATGCAGGTAAAAGCATTATAAATAGCTGTTGAAAATTACAAATCTAAAAACTCATTGCTTTTCGAGTCACCACAAATAAAGTTATTGACGTTTTAGGTTTATATTTTCGTCGCTCACATTATATCTCTCATAGGTACCTAACTCCTAAAGATGTTGCTGTTAACAATAAACAACAGATATGAAATTTAAAATAATACGATTCTATACATTTCCAAGCAATGATAGAAGAAAAATATTCAAATTTGTAACTATACAAAATGTACAGTCTACACATTTTCTTTGTGTGATTGCCATCTATGACCTATTCCACCTTAAGCTGCACGACTTTCGTGAAAACAATGTCTACATATTACGTTTTTGAATTAGAATCACAAATTAAAACTTCTCTAATATTTCCAGTTCGTCTACAGTAACAATGATTACATTCTACTTTCTAGACACTTCGAGTAAAATTACGAAATTTTACTTTCATTTTACCTATAAGGTAATGAGTATGTTCGTAATATTGACTTTGCGAATTATTAATAGCTTTAAATAAATGTATCTTGGAATCAATAGTAAAAAAATAAACGTAAAGTTAACATCGACATACTTCCTGCGATCGGTTTCAAAGCAGTCTAATGCATCAATTCACTTTACGACAGTTATCAATTAATGTAATTAATCAAAATCAACAGTGAATTATCTAAAGGTTCAATAGCAGAAAGTTGATCCAGTGAGACATGCTTGAAAACAGCCAAATCAGAACAAGTGGATTAACCAAAAGAAAATAAAGAATACACAATTCCCTTTAATAACCCCTGTTTTTGACTTTCTCGAGTGGGTTAGTTTTACCCTTGTTTTAACTAGCAGGTAGCTGCTTAATGTTCTCCTATAAGGATTCTGATTCAAACATGTCTCACGGGATCAACTTTCTGCTATTGAACCTTTAGATAATTCATTTCAATTTTAGAACTCATGACGGTATGTTTAAACTATGTCGAAAACTTTCTGATAATTTACACTTTTAAATTATACCAGCTTTATTTCTCCTGTTCAAATTATAGCTATTCTAGCATTTGAAAAAATACTCCCTCCTCTGAAACAATTATTTGGTTGTTCATTTATTTCAATTGGCTGGCTTTCACGTAATTCGAAAAAGCATTTAAAAAAATCTTTAAAGTAATAATAAACCTCTATCAGTGTAAATGGGATTAGATACATCTACAATTGCAATATCTTGCTTTAAACTGCCCCGCAAATCTGAGGCTATTCCTGTAAATTTAATTAAATTGAAACAAAATATGCCTCTATAGGGACTATTAATAAGAAGCGTAATCACCGTGTTATTCTCATCTTAACAAAAAAAAAAAATATATAAATAAATAAATTGGTTGCTCTATTATTTACGTCGCACTAAGCCCGGGTATCACATACCGTTCTCCCAAGGTATCCTCAAATGGCTGGAATAAATCAATTATTTAATTCAAATCCTAATCTTTGTTAAAATTAAATCAGTAACAATATATTAACGTTTCATTGTTTGGTTGGTCTTTTTGTTGCTGTTATTGCTGTTCTGTTTGTTGCTCGCTAAATGACTAGAAAGAACAAAGTAAAATAAAACTGAATAAAAAAATGCTTATCTGTTTATTCACTTGATTGGAATTTAATTCAGCTGGGGTTTAGTGTTTTGTTATCGAAACAAATAAAAATTCGAAAACCCTAGTTTCTGAATAGTAGGCGTATTGGTGTTGAACGATTCTTTTTCAGCATAGATTTCATTTTAACATGTAAAATGCTGCGCTATTGATGTGCATTTCAAACTGCTAAATAATTTACTTAAAAGAAGTCATTTAATGAAGCAGTTTATAAATGCACCGTCGATCATTCTACTTTCAAAAGTATTGAATAAATATAAAGGATTTTTATTATCTGGAACAAAACCGAAAAAGTATTCCATTTCGGTTTGTCTACCTTATCGTGCTCCTGCATCGATTACCTCAAAATTTATTAATTTTTTATCTGTACATTGTAGCTCAGAAAAATGAGCTGTCTCAAATATTAGGCTTATGTTAGGTGTTAACTGAAATCTTTTTATCAATTATTTCATATTATTTCATTTTTGACTATACCTTTCCCCTTGTTGTTTTTTATACTCATAGTGTAATCTCATAGCCTTTGGTGTATTTTTAACAATCAGTTTTAATAGTTCACTTACTTTTATCATCAAAAGCTTTAAATATTTATTCGACTAACCAAAATAATTATAATTATATGATTAAGTATGTAATAAAAGTTAAAAAAATACAAGGATTGTTCTGTCCACTGGTATGCTATTTCAATTTTTCAAGTATAATATAAAATTAAAAAAACATTTTGGATAATCGATTTTTAAAAATATAAGTGTTTATGTATAAAATATGAAGTTTTAAAAAATCTAAAGTGATATTTGATTATTTGTTTGCTCATTTATGTTGGTAAGTGTACATTGACTTACATAACTTTTCTACATACTTAGAACAATTGCAACTTTAAATTGTTATTTTATACTTATTTTAAAATTACAAAAATGTGTACCCTGGGTATATTTTGACATTTTGAGCAATTGATTTTAATTGCTCACTTGTTTTTAATTGAAATTTTTATTTCTGCAATTTTTCGATTAAGCAAAAGAATCAAAATTACATGCTGCAATATACATCTGTAAAATCTAAAGTAATATTAGTAATCTAAAGTAAATTTAACAAGGGGATTATCTCGACACTGACGTAACCAAAATTGAATATTTCAGTTTTCAAGTCTATTGTAAAATTAAAAAGTATGATAGTATATTTTAAGAAATCTGAATATCTAAAGTGAAATGCAAAATTTTAAAAAATGAACTGCCTGAAATTCGAATTGTTTAGTTTAAAACTACAATCTTTAAAATAATAATAATAATGCTGTAGAAATCATATTTGGCCCATTAAGTTCTTATGATTTTTTGCTGTTTATTTAGTAGCTGTATTATTCTACAGATATTTTTAAGTTATTTGAAGTAGTTAGTATCAGTTCAATATCTGCCTTACTTTTTTAATAGGAAATTTCACAACTTGTTAGACTACACAGAAAAGTTAAAATTACATGATAAAATATCTATTAAAAGTAAAACAAGGAGGTATTCTAGCCGCTGGCATACCAGCTGAATATTTCAATTTTCAAGTCAAATGTAAAAAATAAAAAGTATGATGAAAGATTTTTTTAAAAACCTGAATATTCAAAATGAAATACAACATTTTAAAAATTAAACTGTCTGAAATTAGTATCGCTTTTCTTCTCTAACAAGGGGAGGCTCAGATGTTGGGATCACCGATTTTTATGAAATGTTGATGGGTTATAGGGGACCCATAGTAAAGTAAAACCTCTAAGAATTAGCTGCCAACTCTCGTCTATTTTCGAGAAAATTCCCTTTACAAATCTGATACATTGTTATATACCAGGGGTGGCGAACCTTTAGGGATCAACGTGCCATTTTTTTCTAAAGAAATGTTGAAAGATGCCATAGACGTGACGTGCCGTTAAATAATTTTGACTTAGTGTGATTATTGGAAAAATAATAAAACTAAATACTAACAACTCAAAACTCTTTATTTACTAACAAAAAAATACGATAATATGTGTAATTCATATTAAAATATGTGTTATTTTTAATTAAAAGGCAAACCGTTTTGATCGGTGGCGTGCCCAGAATGTTCTGTCGCGTGCCATTGGTTTGCCACCCCTGTTCTTGGCAAATCGTTTGCGTTCTCGGTGGTGCCGTGGATCCTCAGGTCTCAGGTTCGAATTCAACTCACTTCGTTCTGCTTTTTCATTTTTTTTCCCTCCCTTAAAAATTCATAAGACAGTTTAAAATGATTATGTTAGAAATATAGATAACATATTTTGTAAAACTGTAGTTATAAATTGTTTGTTATGTATATATTTGAAAATTTACTTATGCTTTTAGGACGCGAAGATGATCGTTTTGAATGACGCAATTATTGTTTAAAGTTTTTCATTCAGCTAAAACGTTACACACATGTAATTACAATTAGAGATTCGATATAAATGATAAGTGAAGCCCTTTTCATATGTTTCAAATATTTATGATTTGATGTAGGATGCAAAATGCATTTAATTTTAAATTTATCAAACTTCTAGAAAAAATAAAGAGGGGTGTCACCATGGATGAAATGCAATAAAAGAAAAGGCGAAACAACTGTATTTTGAAATCGTATGTGAATCTACGACTGCTCCGCCTGAAGAAGGAAACATTGACTATGCTCAGCCAAGACCCTCAGGTGTACTGTCTTTTTATGCTAGTGATGGTTGGCATAGAAATTTTATTAAGAGAAGCAATTTGAAAAGTGTGATACTCGATGGTGAAAGCGCTTCTGCTGACCATACTGCAGCAGAAGACTGTGTGAAAAATGAGTTCACTTATTGCGGAAGGATTTTATCAGCCTGAGAAGGTGTTTAATATAGACGAGACAAGCTTGTTCGGGAAGCGAGTGCCATCTCGTACGTATTTATTTAAAGATGAGGGAAAAAAGCATCTGGGTTTAAAGCCCAAAGCACCGTGTAACTGTAATTATTTTTGACGATGCAGCAGGCTTTTTGTAAAAACCATCTTTGATTTATAAGTCAAAGACACCAAGGCCTTTGAAGAATAAAAATAAAGCCACCCTGCCAGTTCATTGGATGCACTACCCAAAGTCTTGGATACTAAGCACCAGGGTGGAGAAGACTTTTCCGATATCAAGGAAGAGGATATCAACGAGCTCATCGACTGTCATGGTCAAACTTCGTCACATGCTGACCTGGCAGAGCTAGTTAAGTCTGCAAGTGAGGAGGAAGAAGATGAAAAGGATGAAGATGAGCCGCCTGCCTTAACTTTTGAAGTTCTTAGTAAAATGAATACATATGCAAGAGAAATTCTAAAGCTGCGTGAGACGCATGACCAAAACATAATGCTTTCAATAACCTTCGCTAATCGTCTTACATCTACGATGGCACCTTACACAACTTTTCTTGACTTAGAGAAGAAAAAACTACGGCAACCAAATATAACATCCTTCATGATAAAGAAGTCTGAAGGTACAAGAAAAACTCCACAAAAAGCCAAAGCAGAAGTTCAACTGGCCACTCTTTCTTCTTCTTCTTCTGACGAGACGCCAGATATGCAGGCTGACCACTAACAACGATTTGGTCAGCTGCAGTGCATTAATCACCATCTACTTCATCGGGCTGTGCAGCTATCATATTTTCACCAATATAAGAGTACAATTTGCATTACAGTGCAGCAAGTGCTGCACTTTTTTATTATTACAGCATATTGTACGCACAAGGGTTGTACTTTATATTTCTCTCTCTCATTGATCATTAATTTGGTGCATATACAATGCTGTACAGTATTACGTGTAATAACACTGCTATTTTTTTAAATGCACTATTTACTCAATATTTTATGTGGGAAATGGCAATATGTAATTAGAAATTAGTTTAAAACAGTTTAAGAGATGTTTATAAGTGAATGTTTATATTATGTTTAATGGTGTTTATATTATGCGTAATTCGGCGGCTATGTGTTGACAGCAACTACAAAAAAAGTATCTTATTTCTATTTTTAGGATATTACATTAGCAGAATCATATATATATATATATATGTAGATAGATATATAGATAGATCGATATATATATATATATATATATATATCATCATCCTTATTCTGCATTCCATATTAATTTTGATTGTTGCTGTTGTTCGTCTTTGTTTTTTTTTTGTTTTTTTCTTCTCTTTAAAGTAGTTGGCTGTCTTTTAGGCAAGTTATGCACAGACTGCCAATCTATCAAAGTTTATAAATGCATGTAATGTTCTTTGTCCCTATTTGGTCGCTTTGCTGGTATTTCATTTTGTCTATTTCATACTTTTAAAAATTCGTTAAGTTAGCCGTTTTAAAAAATTCGCGGAATGTGATTTCCATCAGTAAACAGGGGGAAAGAGCGTTCAAATCGTATTAACATTAGCACTGCACCAAAACTAATAATTCTATCAAACAATTTGGCTAAAATAAGTGAATAAATAAATAAATTTTTACTTCTGAGAATCTTTGATAGATACAAAGTATAAAAACTCAATTACTTCTTAAAAACACGATTTTATCCTTTTGTTTATGTATGCATGACTGAATGTATGTTGACAATATGTGAGCGCGAATGAAACAAACTCCTCAATATTTTTTTAATGCTTGTAATAGAATTTTTTTTCAACTTTTATTCAATATTAGAAACAGCATTGTTTCCTGTTGTGTGCTGTTTTTTTTTCGTTACTTAACTGTCAAACAGCATTTCTATACCAGATTTTTTAATAGGTTTTATTTTTCCTTCAAAGCAAGAGAGAACGTATTTTATCTGTCGCGAGCAGATTTCAGACGTTTGTCAATAAATGCTGTTCGTTACGGAGCAACAAAAAAGGTACGCTGCATTTATTTTATTTTATTTTTTATTTTATATCTCAGTTTCGAAATTTCTGACACTAAACCGTTTGAGCGCATACATAAAACTCACTGGTTAGAAAATCCCACAGAAATTCTATCTGAATGACTTGATACAAACATTACGATTTATTGTTATATTTGCTTATTTTGAGTATCCATTTAAAAAAAAAAAAAAAGATATTTACTTTGAATACCTTCTGTCGTCAAATTTCACAGAATAGCACTGAAAAAAAATGGGGGGGAGGGTGGAGGTTTTTTGGGAATGAAGGTTTTTTTTTCCTTTGATCTATTCATTTTAGAGCCCATGTATGAAATTTTGGAAATTTTGAAACGATGATATGTGTGTGTGTGTATGTGTGTGTCTGTCTGTCCAAGAAGATTAGTAGAAATCAAGAAAGTCAAAAGTGCTCCACTTTTGTAGGCACTTGTCACGTTGACACAACGTGCATATTTTTTAATGAAAAATTATTAATACAAATCCTAATTAATATTGTCTAAATTTAAACTAAAAATCTATTCTAAATTTAATTTAAAAGTTTTTAACAATAACTGTTTTTTAAAGCTTTCAATTTTCCTCTTAGCCTTCTCAATTACAGCGCATTAAAGTACTTCTAAAGCATTTCCCTCTTATCAGCTGCTTTGAAATAAAATAACAGTTGACGCCAGTTTTCTCTCCTGCTAAAAGAATAATAACAACACTTCTTCCCTCGCATATGTATTCTCTGCTCCGCTGAAACAGATGTTTGCGGTTTTCCTCTGCTGCGCAAGAAGCATATTGCTCGAACAAACACCTGCTAAAATTTGTTCTAGAAAGATCGAGCTCCCTTTTTCTATAGCAATAGTCTAACGGTCATTCTTAAGCGGTTGGAGAGTAATTTTTGATGGGGCAAGCCACTCACTTCACGTGAGGAGGCTTTTGCCCACCGACACGTAATATATACCGCGCTGCACGGTCGAATATACACCGGATGCGAATATACACCGACACGTAATATATTCGCATCTATGCCGATCACTTTATGGTGACGGAGGCGTTCGCCCACAGAGGTGCCAGGCCGCAATGGCATCAACGCTGTATTATTTTTATGAAGATGCTTCCCCAAGTCATCATGTTTTTGTATGTGTGTTTTCCTCAAGTTCCTGTGCTGTGTAAATGTGCATCGTTTTCAAATGTTATAATCCTGAAGCCCTAATTTTTCGAAGGTCTAAATAAAAGTATGTAAAAAAAAAAAACTGCTTCAAGTGAGCTTTCGTCATTTCAGTGAAATTTGTTCTTTTAGCGTAATACATGTGAACTCTGATGGAAATTTCTTATGTGTCGTTTTCGTTTGTGAAGAAAACTAATCCTGCCTACAAAAGAATAGATCTCGTTTCTCGACAGATGAGTGCGTCTCAAAGTGTGCAGTGAAATCTTCATGTTATTGTGATTTTTAAATTAATTTTCTAAATGCCAAAAATTTATCGGATGACTACGTGTCCCATCATCTTATCGAATTCATGCCGTCGTCGTTCCGAGGCACTACAAGTTAAAATTTTTCACGGCCCTACCTTTTGGATTATGCTTCACAAGCAACCTCTTTCGTATTTACCGTAAATATAAGTAACCACCTCTGGTTCTCAGCAACGCAATGCATCAAAATTTCGCCTGACATATAAAAATAAATACTTTCGAAGTACCTCAATACAGCACTGATTTCTGAAAAATCTGGGGAAATTAAGGCTAAAACAGGTGTATCAGGATAAATTACATTAAATTATTTGTGTTGTTATCTATCAATAGAATTTCAAAATTAAATCCTTCAAAATATGCTTTACTCTAAACATAAAAATATCTAATAATTTTCTAGGCAGAGATCGAAAATTTAATTTAACTATGTGTTCAGTCACAGAAAATCAGTGAGAGATGTAAAGGAAAATCACAGAAATTCTGACGACTATTTCTTTGGTAGACGCTGTGCAGTTAATGTAAACACACTCGTGATTACAACTTGAAACAAATCTTTGTTGTTTGCATAACACTAACTCATTTTAGCATAGTAAGTTCTTAGTATGCAATTTAAAGTGTGTGGACCTGTTCTGTCCTGAACTCTCCGTCAGCCTTGACGTTTTTTGTACTAAATGCAAAAAATAAACAAACACATTCCAATCCCCCAGCTCAACATTTAAATTCGTCTTTTTATTTCTTGTGGTTGGTGTTTCTGTTTTACATATAGTTGTGTTCTACTGAAATTGGAGAACTTGCATCAAAATTATTTTGTCAAGGAATAAAGGCAAGAACTCATTTTAGGGGCTCGTGGCCCGGTTGGACTGTGGGGCAATCGGGCATTTTTTGATAAAATGCAGTTTTTAAACAGCTCTCCAGAGTATTAAAATCTAGAATAATCTGAGTTTTATTGAATAATTTATATTAGAATGATTGATGATTAATTTCACAAGACCATCTAAAAGTAAATTACATCTTCTATGTATAAAGAGTTTTTCAGTTTTCTGAAAGCCGATACCTGATACAAGTACGAGACTATTTAATTGATATGAACGTGGTAACGAGAGATAAACGCAAAAACTTTTGAGAGCTATGAACCATATCATTACCCCGTTATCTCTACACCATATATATTCATACTTAATATACGCAACAAATTATAAAGCTCAACATCGTCTTCTCTCTTTAAAAAATAAGGGATACCTTCAAAAGCACTTTCATAAAGTCAGTGGATTTTTATTAAAAATGCCTCATAAAACTTGTTTCATCAGAGATGTGTCATAACTTTTTTTTACATCGGCGAATAAATAGATTTATGGTAATGACACATTTTATGGTGGATAATTTTATATCAAGTAAAGAATAGCTCGCAAGAATAGAAATTTAAACTTTGGTAAAATGGAGTTTTATGGAGCATTAGAATTATTAAAAACATACTGTAAAAAGGATATTATTGTGAGGTTTCCGCTGGGTTATTTTTTAATAACTGATTTCAAATAAATATTTCCATTTACCCATGGGTTTTTAGTAATCTAGTTTCACTGTCTCACAAAAATTTTATAATTTTTCTAACTCTGGCAACTCATGTTGCCCGAAAATAATAATTATTTACTTGATTTCTAATTACTAATTCTAGAACAGCTGTTTCGAGAATTACGTTTTGGTTAATTATCCGCCCTTACCTTAATTTCACTAGATTTGCTTCATGTCTCTGAACAGCTTTAAATAAGTTTTTTCTTGTGTGCTGCGCAAGCGCAAGGCTGGGTTCCAGCGGAACACTCATAGACCCAAGTTGAGAAGCAACAATCGGTATAGATGGAGGGCATCACTGTCACATCTTCAAAAGTGGAAGCGATCAGGTTAAACCTGATTCGAAAATTAAAGCGAACTTTTGCAACTTGAATATTGTACAAACCATGAAGGATACAAACGAACTCTATCAACGTGAAACTATTACAAAACTACAAAACACTTTCTAACACGATCGTATTTACTAATGCTTAAACTACAGTTTACCTATTCTCTCTCACTGATTCGGCAGACCAATGCCGAGTAGATAAAACATTTAGCTTTGATGGCAGATGGCTGAAGTGTGGAGGTCCAGGATTCTGACCTACCGCGTGGTTATTGATCTAACGGTCTGGAGTTTGGGGCAGTTTTCACCAAATCTAGCGTGAACTCACGTTAGAACCCCATAAAATATCCTCCACCCAAGGCAACTCCCCTTAGCCAAGTAGCCCTGGTGCAGCCTTGTTTTAACCAACACAATCAACCAACTCTCAGTGACTCGGTGCAGTGAATCCCCTTTCTGTGTCCATTGTTGCTGGAATCTTTGAATTCTCCTACCGTCCCACAGTGCATGCACTCTCGTGCAAACATTGGGATTTACCAAACGCGAGCATATTTCCTTATTGCTATAACTCCAAATCATAAAAATACACTTTAAAATACAATTTTTATTTTCGAATTCAGGTGTTTTGATGTTTTTTAGCAGTCATTATTGACAAGTTTATGTCTTTGAATTCCTATTGCAAGCATTTTTTTTTAATTGTGAAGTTTCTATGTAAAACGCAAGGTAAATAATTTTTTGACTTTTACGGATAAGTCTGGTTAACTGATAATTCTGGCAAAAATTTGCAAACAAGTACAAAACAAGTGGTCCGAGTATTGAGACCGATTACAAAACAACTGGTCCGAATATTACAATCATCTATCAATCAAAAAGTTGATCCAAAAGTTCGAGGGAACTCTCGGCACTTCAGCCAATTGTGCAGAATTCTACTATTCGTCTGCGCCACATCAGAGCCATTGGTGGCAAGCATATCGAACACGGCATGAACTAAATCGGAATATCTGTGGTTACTTTTGAAAATTGAATTAAAGTTTTGAACTCGATGGCATTTGAATAATTTATTTCTTATTTCATGTAGCTCAGTAATTGAACCAGTGAGAAAGAAAAGGGAATAATTTTTACTTTTTTCTCGATTGTCAACAGAAAAGGTTGCTTTTGGGTTGAGCACAAAACTCACAATTGGGTGCAAGAACGCAAACATTTTCTCCATTATCGATGGTAGATACAAAGGATGTAGATGCATAGCTCACATTCTAAGCTTGAAAGTTAGGACTTGGTTCTTAGATGCAAAAAAACTTATAAACAAATATGATATATCGGTACAATTTTTATGATATGTTTGTTATTACAACTACTTGCACATAATCCTGAGCCTGTTATAATTCAGATAAAATTAGAATTTAAATCTGAATATTCAAAATGTGAGTTTTTGCATCTACACCCTTCATATAAACATCGAAGAAGTCAATCCAAAATCAAAGGGAATAACTATAGGACATTTAGATCAATAAAACCCAGTTAATATCGTAGAAAATGCATTACATATATATTTGCAATAATGTAGGTATGAATGCTTCCTGTGATTTATTGTCTGTGCAGATTTGAATTAAAACAAAAATGAAGGCACAAAACAGGCTTTTTTTTTTTTTTACTCCTCAAAACAAAAATTGATAGTGTTATTCATTTTTCCTGCTCGTCGGTTCAGTTGTCACCCAGTATTTCTTAATACACCCGCGGAAAAAATGTTCTGTCTACTACAAATTTTTGTTGATTCAACAAAACTTTGTTTGAAGCTATTTCATTTTGTTGGTTTTTAACAAAATCTTTGTAAAATTAATAAAATATTCCATTTTATTAACAAAAATTTTGTCAATTTAACAAAAATATGTTTTTAAAATAGAGCCAAGCAAAATTTTGTTCGATCAACAACAACGACAAAAAAATTTCGTGCAACATTGCTATGTGCACCTTACCTCTAAAATTTACTTGCCAGCCTGATTCCGAGACAATGCAAGTATAAATTTTTTATATTTATTTCTTCATTTATAAAAAAAGAGAGAGACTAACCCCTTCGGTATAAAAGTTCACCGGAGCGAATGACCAGATAAACATTTTTCCATCCGCCTTTTAACAGGCGGCGAGCACAATAGAAGGGGAGATGAATAGCGAGAAAATGAATTGAATTTTATTGTCAAATCGATTTAATTTTAACGAAGATAAAGATTTGAATGGAATAATCGATTCGCTCTGTCCCGGGAGCATAAATAAAGAATGTAGACTCGGGGATCGATGATAGATAGGTTTAAAACGTTATACGCATAGAGAGAATAGAAAGAAAAAAAAAAGGAATTTATATTTTAACACGCTTGAGTACTATGTTATCATAAAAGTTTTATTTTCTCTCTGGAGTAAAATAAAATATTTAAAGTTCGGAAATTTCGCATTTTTTATGTTTTCTGCTGAGATGGTATAAAAAAGGTTTACTTTGGTAAATTTTTAATGAGCCTTTTATTAAGAATTGCTTTGAATATTAAATGGGAGTTTAATAATCAGTTAGCGATAGCTTCTCTAATGGGGGGGGGAGTGTGCCAATTATAGTTTTTAGATAAAAACAGTATTTTTAGATCGGTTTCTTGATTATTTATTGTTTACGTAATAGTTTAAACATATTAAGTTTGTTGTACCTTGTAATTCAAGGCTCTTGACCATAATTAAAGGTAACCTAGATTATTTTAGTTCCCCAATGTAATTAGTTAATTTGATCTCAATCTGTGCTATACTCTGTAACGGAAAATAAAATTCTACCGATGATGAATTTTTCCGAAAATATTTCAGCATATTACAGCGTAAAACCTTTATAAAATGTCTCACTATTATCAAAAGAAAACGCATTCTTAAATTTTTAAGTTACGTAAAAAGCTTAGTTTTATTTGTGATTTTGTATAGTACAGCTTATGAAGACTTCTTAATTTTTTTTTAATTCTCGACATAATTAATTTAAATTGTGATTGTTGGAGACTTGATTGTTATTTGACTGCTAGTCTTTATATTAAAAGAAAATCCTTACTATCGTTTTTATAACTACTTTTTAATGAATAGCACAAAAAAATGCTTGCATTTTCTTAGTAAGGTTAAATTGTTAAAAGAACTGCACTATATAATAGGACGAGAATTTGATTGATGGTGGTTAGGTCGTGGGGCCATATCCCTCTGGATTCTTATGACGAGCAGCGCAGGCACTACCTCAGATCTTGATTTCATAGACTACCAAAGTGTTGCTCAAGTTTCATGAAAAATAACCCCGATCTTCTAAAAGTGCACTGTGTAGTTAATGGAGAGAGGAATTCTGCACGATGAAAGTCGGCGCACAAAATAGGATGAGAAGACATTCGAATGATGCCTTCTACTTGTATTTTCTGACATCACATTTGCTTCATGTGGGCGAGCATTGTCATCCATTAGCAAAACCTCTGTGTCAGAAATACCCCTGAGCAGTCTAACTTGGAGTTCCAATGCATCGTCAACGTAGCTCTGAAGCAGTTACAGAAACTCCTTGAAAGCCATGCTGCTCGGTGCGACCCTTTGTCGCGATTCCTCCTCAAACCAAAATTCCGCAGTCGAAGAAACGGGTTATTCAACTCACAAAGGAACGTAAATTGCACGTTCCTTCCTCTCTCCAGATAAAAGCACGTCTAGAATCAGTGTTCAGAGTATATCTGAACTCCTCAGCAAACAATACTCGTGTCCAGTCTTCTTAGTTCCGCTGAACGTGACGACGGCACCAATTTAAATAGCTCTCCGTGGAAGATGGAGCAATGTGACGCAAACCATTGGTTTTCTGTCTTACAGTCTAGTCTTATTAAGTCTTCGTGCCGTAAAAGAACGCCTAGTTCGAGCTGCTGTAGCAACCAGAAGTTTTAAGCCAAATGTCTAGCAGTCACTTTGCTGTTTCTTCGAGACAGAAAACAGTCTTTGGATGCATGGTTGATCTTGGGCGCACTTGATCTCATTGTCTATCAACTGATCCAGTGCTTTGGAAAGCGCATCCAAACTCTTGATATGACACTTTAAGAGATATTCAAATTTTGGGCAACCTCCATTCGCATTTAACCTCCCTCGATTATGTCAATGATTCGTCGCTTTTCACCTTTACTTAAGTAGTGACTTTGAACCATAACTAATGAATACTGATCACTCTCAGAAATCACTTTAAGCAACACCACATATCGGAAATCCACCATCATCATTGTGCTGATTCCATTATGCACCACATCGTCAATCACCAAATTTGCAGATTTCCAGCGATAACGTATGTGCGATAGTGCAATTTTGTGTTCAATTTCATTTAATTAACATAAATAATTGCAGCATTGGGAAAAGGTTGCAATATTAACTTAACGGTGAGGATATTTTTTCTCGCTATTACTTAAATTTGATGACTATATGAAAATTGTATTAAATATTTTCTTTTATTATCAAGATGCCTTAACTGTTAAATCGCAAATTAGCGAAAAGAAGTGTTGGGAATGAGCAGGAGGAATGGAGCTTGCGGTAAATGACTACTTAAAAAAAATTACGATCAAAAAGCATATTTAAGATTAATAGTTTTTTTCCCATATTTTCCCATTAGGGAACTTTGCTGATTCACCTTTTTTCCTGTCACCCCGCACCCCGTTTAGGGATGGACGCGAGACGTAAAATAGTCATGTCTCTTCTCGCAAAACAGCCGAAAGCATTGCTTTGTCTCGCAAAATCCCTATATTGTAATTTTTAAAATGTTTGTCTCGTCTCCCAAAACAAAAGCAGTTAATCCCTGTCTCGCCTCGCAAAAAAAGTCTCTACCCCCGTTTAATTAAGTTTACAGAAGAAGAAATATTTAATTAAATCAACAAAACTTTTGTTGATTCACGAAACTTTTTGTAGATTGGAATAGATTTTTATTAACTCTATAAATTATACTATTGATTTAACTACATAATATGTGAACGAAATACGTATTTCTTTTTCGGTGTAAATTACCAGATAAATTGGTATTTTCTTATTTTTATAAGTGTGAAACATTCTAGCCTCGTAAAGAGTAACTCTTTAAGCAATCTATTTACTTTAAAATCCGAGAAGTAAAAACATTAAGACTAATAAGAAAGTCAGCGCAGAGGATTACTCTTCTCTAGTAAATTTACAACTATCAGATGAAGACAAAGTTCAACCCATTGACTGAAGTGACGAATTTTTTACTGTTGAAAAATACTAGTTCATAGATATTTAACGATTCGAACATTTCTGAGTGTATAGTCATACACACGACTGGCCAGAAGTATAGTAAGTTTGAGAAATCAATCATACTTTTCAAGAATAAGCCGCCAAAATGTCCAGGAAACTCACCAGGTTTAAATCTCATTGTGAATTTATATAGGGTGGCCCAAAAAGGTGGTAACACGGTTTATTTTTTTATCTATCAGATATAAATGGTCAATGTAAATTGAAAAAATGTTTAAAATAAGGTAATAAAAAACACTACCTTAAGAAAAATTATTCTCGTTAATTTTCAAAAATTTACACTTTTTTAATTTGCATACGAACCCCATACAAAATTTATTAAAATGTGCCCCATGCATTAATCAAGTGATGTACAGGTTTTGAAAACTATGTCCTAAAACGTGTCAGAGATATGAATATAAATGTATGCTGACTTAAACCTCTTTTCAAGGGCTCTCAAAAGGAAAAAATCACGACGGATGATTGCGTTTCAGGGGTCCTGCAGAAATTACGGAAGAAAATCATTTTTGCTCTCTAGCAATTTTTATATCACCTCATTAGTGTATGGGACACATTTGACTAACTGGGAATTTTTCTGTACGAGGATCGTATGAAAATTTAAAATTTTTAACTTTTTGAAAATTAACGAGGGCAATTTTTTTAACGAAGCCTTTTTTTCTTGCATTATTTTGATTTTTTTCCAATTTACAGTACTATCTCTAACAGATAAAGAATTAAAGCGTGTTACCACCTTTCTGAGATACCCTGTATACTGTATAGTATCAAAATTATCCCAGAACAAAACGAGAGGTTCAGGACTCAATAGTTAAAGTTTTGCTCCGTGAAATACCAAAAGAAGTGTTGTAAAATCTTTTGGATTCCATAAATAAAGCAGTGGCTGCTGTGATCAAAGGCAGAAGTGGCACAACACCATGTTAACGGTGTATTTTAGAAAAATCGTATGATTTCGGTACATAAATACAAATGGACTGATTATGTCAGGGTTTAAAATTTTTAGGATGTTTCTTCACAAGTTGTACTAAACAGTGTAAGTGATAAACCTTTAACAGTTACCATATTAGAAAAAATTCTTAAAATTTTGCAGAACGTGCCACTCTTTGAAAACTTTTGCTGCTCAGTTCGATGTTTGAGATTCTTTTTTTCTTGCAAGTTTCATAAAAGGCACCGTTTCTTCACTTTTTCCAGTGTGTTTTGCAGCCTATAAAGCAATGATAAAATAAATAAAAACCTTGTGAAAAAAGCACATTTTTTATTTATTTTATAATTTAGCACCAGTATTTTCAGTGGGTTTTTTTTTTCGTATAAAGCAATAGTTTCTAACTTCACTTAACCACTTTTCCATTTCCAATTTACCACGGACCACTGGAAAGAATTCTTTCCGGGGAGGGAGGGGTGATAAAACCTTCCCCCCAAAAAAAAAACTTTTTGCACTAAATGTAATGATAAAATGAAAAATTCAAAAACGCGCAGAGAATTTTATTTCAACTCACTCAATGATGCTGATAATAGTTAATCAACCCTGTCTTTACAGGGTGTCCCAGAATTATTGGGACAAATTCTGAAGGGTGGTAGGGCACGAGATAAGGATTCAGAATCACATAGCAATGTGGAGTCGGAAACGTATTTTTGTATCTGTTAATAATCACATTGAAACAAGTGCTGAAATAATAGTGAACTTTTCGACCCTTGTTCATACAAAACTAATTTATCTTTCGCAGAAAACATGTGACTAAAATTAATAGTTTAAAGATTCTATTTCATTTTATGGATGAAATTTTTGAAGAAAAGCTGTTTTTCCGAAGTGATTATTACCATGTAAAGAAAAGCGTGGTTTTCGACCTCACATTGCTATGTGATTCTGAATCCTTATTATGTGCCCTACCCCCGCATACAGTTTTTCCCAATAATTCTGGCACACCCTGTATACCCTTGTAGCTGAAGGCAAACGCTTGGCTGAGATGCTAAAATATTTTATCAAATTGTATTTGATATTGTGCCAGCCCGTATTTTCCCTATTCTGCAAGGATTATGAAACTTTTTATTCTTTTACTTCTCTAAAAACGACCGTAAAGAAATACGCTTTTTGTGTTTTTACCTCGTGAAATTGTGAAAACACTATTTTTAAACACTCTCTCACTCGCTTTTTTAGAATTTATTCGTGGATCACCAGTAGTCCGCAAGCCACCAGTTGGGAATAACTGCTATTAAGTATCATGATGAATTTTGTCGTGCTCCTACTGCAATTAGTTTATTTTAATTTGTAGAGAAAGAGAGCGAGGCAGATTTTGTTTCTTCGAGATATACTCTTCATTTATTATTTTTCTGCTCAGAAGAACGTGAAAATTTTTGCGTATTCCATTTTATTCAGGGAGATCAAAATGGATTTCGATTATGAATAACCTATTCTATATTTTACGTTTTTTTTTTTTTTTTTTTATAAAATTCAATAATTATTTTTTTAAAATAACTTGATCATATCTTGTCTTTAAACAAATTTAACACAATGACATTAAAAAACATCAATTGAAGGAAAAAAATACACTATTTATTTATTGGGTTGTAAGCTTATTGTTGAAAAATGTTCGATTTCTCAAACTTGTAAAACGTATGACCTGTAAAGTATACTAACACACCTAAAAATTGTTAAGGGATTTCTTTATTAGATGTTTTTCATGATTTTGGAAATTTATCTTGCTTATTTTTGTTTGAGGCTATTTAAAAATTGCCTTGACAGACTTTTAAAAAGCTTTTCAGTTGAAAATTGCTTTGAATACCATATGCAAGTTTATCAATCAATATGGGGTTGCTTCTCTATTAAAGTTTGTATTCTTATTAGTTTTCGGATATTAGTTTTCGAATATTTTTATTTTAGTTATTTGATTTTATTTAGAAAAACTTCTTTAATATGTTTTAAATAAATTCAGAAATACTTTTACAAACCACTTAGCAAGCATTAATCCATTAAAAAAATATTTCTAATCCTTGATTATTTGCTTATCCGGGTATATAGCATTATGAGTATATTGCCTGTCTAAAATTTCTAGTTTTATAACCATGTTAAAAGGCTCAAGAATAGCTGTGCTTCATTCACATTGTACTATCATAGACATAAGCGTAGCGTGACTTTTTTTCCACGTGGGGAATAAATATCAAATTTATGTCTAGTAAACTGAGTTTGTCTAATAATTTTCTTTAATTAAAAATTTTTATTCATACGATATTGCATTTCGAAGTAAAATTGAATAATGGCGCACACATGCAATTATTCTAAACATTAAGATAAAAATAAACAAAACCCAAAACATTATTACTTCGAATAGCAATCTATCATTTACTTATGTACATATATACAATACATTTATGCAATATAAAACATGTTTTACGAAGTACCATTTACTAACTTTTGAACTAACTGATACAGCCTAAAGAATATAAATGAAGAATATATATTTTAAAATAAAAATAATAAAAGGAAGAAGTCTTCCAGCGTGTACGAGTCATATAAACCTCTTTAAATGAGTATTGCCTCCGATTTTAATCGTGTATATCCCATCTGGAAAGAAAAATATTAAAAGAGGAATTTATCTCCAACATTTTTGAAATACCAATCATTTTCGATTTCGAACAGATTCTCTGTACGGGAATTTCCTGCCATCTACCGGTAGCATTTCGTACTATTCGAATTATTTTGCATTTTAGATTACATGAAGAAATTGGTTTTTTTTTTGCAGTAAAAATTGTATACTCACATTTTCAGCGTGTACGCTTTTATATAAACTGAAAATAGAATTTGAGTATATGTTATATTACATTGAAATGGATTTAATATTTATTTAAAATAAACAATTTCAGAAACTACGTAAATTATAAATAATTAAATTTCTTGATTGATAATTGTTTTTCAGATTTACACGTATAACATCAAATTCTTATGCGGAACTAGAACTTGATATTTGTTCTATTTCATTATGTAAAGTTTTATAGATTTGAGCCCACAAAAAAATCTGTTAAGACCTTCAACAATTTGTTTCGATTTTAACTGTGGGGCACCAACCCCCTCCCCCTTCAAGATCTAAAATTTTCTGAGCACTGCCTAAAATTTCATTTTTTCTAAATTTCACTAGTAGACTAGAAAATTTTGAAACAAGAGATATTTTCAGCAAACTGCAAAAGTCTTTTTGCTTTTCACATTCTTGGATAATTTCAACATTCGGTTACGTTTATTTGTATACATGAAATACTGCAATTAAATACAATTTTGCATATGTTTTAGTGCTTATATTTTTATTTACATTTATCGTCCCGCACACGCAAAGACGGATTAAATGCAATTTAGTGAGAGGGGTCGGGTAGTTGAAATTTCCTTTTGTCCTTTCTATAGAATTAAAATAGGATGTTTTATATTTTTTAATGTAATTTCTCTTTCCTCGGGGGTAGCCGTTTGCTTCCTCGTCCCCCCCCCACCTTAATCCGTCAGTATCCACGTAGGCGGGGGTGTCCATCTTGACCCACCAGGGCAGCCCAAATGTTTTCATCAAACTATAGTGATTATTTTGTAACATTTCTTACTCTAAATAGAAAAACAATTGCTGATAATCCTGAGATTAATAAGTGGCTTGCAAATTCAGAAATGATAAAGCTATATACATGTTTGGGATTTTAGCATTTTAAAATATACACCTCTTTCATGCTTTCTCGAAATAGCTATGTTATGCTGAAAAGTAAAGTTTTTCTAGAAAAGTACGCTTTAAGTGGTGTGTTATGACTACATTCAATAAGATGAACTCCAAGCAGTATTACTTGTGACCTTTTGCATATTTCATTTTTCTTTGTCATGTACTAAAATATATTTTTCAAAACGTATGAGCTTAAAATTTTAGTTATTTCAACTAGTGTTATTTAATAAAGAATTTATTAGGTTTCTATTATGGATTGGAAATTGCACAATCAACCAAATCCTTAAATTATTCCAAAAAACAGCCCCAGAAAATATAGAGACTGAAGAGATGCTCGGGATACAAAAAGGAAATGTAAAAGAAAAGTAAGATAGTGGAATAGCGTGAAAAATAATAAAGTTAGTACATACTAAGTGCTTATGTTTGTATTGTTATTAGTTTAAAAGAGTCGATAATTAAAATTTCTTAATCGATGCCACCAGAGTTACACCTGTTACCCAGGTGGAACTTTGCTTACAAAACTAGATAGGTTTGTTTGATACGGGATCTAATTTTCTTAAATACCTAAAAAAAAAAAAAAAAAAAAAAAAAAAATACATAATTTGGGGGCGCAATATTCAAAGTTTGGGAATCGCTTCCCCTAAATGATAATAATGATAAAGTTTTCTTCATTAAATTTATGCATATCCTGGAACACGGAAAACGGCAATTTTCTTTTCGAGTTCAAGACAAACTGTTAATATTTGAACTGAAATTCGTATAAGATGGATAACAAATGAAATTATCGATACAAATCCTCTCGTACCTACAGCATACATTTCATTTGTTTTGCTTAACAGATAACGCAAATGTTTGTCAAAGTTCCAATAATAACTCAGATTACAAAGGGCTAATTTTATTGAAATTTCCTTTACTGGATCCCTTCCTATCATTAAAATTTTCAGAAGGAAGTTGGGGGGGGAAAAAGTGGAAATGGGGTTCTTTTCACAAAAACTTAATTGTAGTAATATATCAGTAAAAAACAAAAAAGATAGAATCATTCGGTTTTCTATCTAAAATTATTTTTCCAGAGTTTATATCAACGATAAAAATCCCTTAATCGAATTTGCTGAGAAAAAAAGTATGCGATAAGGATCTTCTAATTTCGCGAACGAAATTCTAGAAATGGATTTATATATATATATATATACATACATATATATATATATATATATATATATATATATATATATATATATATATATATATATATATATATATATATATATATATATATATATATATATATATATATATATATATATATATATATACATATATATATATACATATATATATATACATATATATATACATATATATATATATATATATATATATATATATATATATATATATATATATATATATATATATACATATATATATATATATATATAAAATTTAAAAAACGGGGTTAACAAATAAATAAGTGCATTAAGAAGTCTCAAGAATTATCTTTTTAATACCATGTCAATTTTCTGTTTGTCCAAGAGTTTTAAAGTTTGAGGGTTTTTTTTCCTATGTCTTTATTATGTTGTTTTAATAGGGTTTAATAATTTACTTATTAAAATGTGTAATATAAATTTTTCGAAAACATAATATTTATTTATGTGTAAGAAAGCATCCTTTAATAATAATTTGAAAAAGTATTAGAAACTAATAATATTTTTAAGGGAGTACTTGAAACTTGGAAATTTAGTTGGTTGGTTCAAGGTGAATAGTTAATTTTGTTTGTAAAATTATTGCATAGGAACTCTATAAAAATTCTCGAGGGCTTGAACAAAAATTGAATTTATATCTTTCATCGTTTTTAATTCAAATATACTGTTTTTTGTTTAAGGAAATGCACACTACAACGAGGAATACCTTGGGTTGCGGACTTTTTAATGCTTCTAACGCATATTCACGTTACATCTGGAAAAAACCGCGCAAAACTCCAGACTCTTGTTGCAATAGCCGCACGTTAGGCCATAATGGACCAATTGATCGGCATAAAATTCCAATACCAAATACATCAATAAAAGAAAAACCAGCGTCATAGCTGTTCAAACTAAATTGCTTGCTGCACATTAAATCAAAAAGGCAAATGACGGTGGAAATATATTTAAAATATTTTTCATTCACTTTCGTACTTAATTTATATTTTCATAAATCAATACTTGTCCTTCAGATGTTGGTGATAAATGCTCAAAACAGTCAAACAATTCAGTCAAGATTGCATTTAGACTGGTGTAGTTTTTTAATAAATTAATTTTTGAGGATAAGACTTCCCATTTTCTTTAATTTAAATTTTTGCATACAGGGTCAGTCTAAAGTTTTATGTTCCTTTGATTTTTAATATACGGTCCTTATAAAATGTATGGCATAAAAAGTAATTGCATGTCAGAGAGAACTTCTTTAGTGCAGTGCAATTTAAAAGCTATCCCTCTGATTAAACAATTAGAAGTCCCGGCATAAGCTTTCTAATGTCTTTAACATTCATTTTCTTTTCTTCTTAAGCGCTACTGCCTGTTACAGGGGGGTCTTCCCTTTTCTGCGTTTTTCCTCTATTCGTGAGAGAGTTATATTTTTTGTGGGGAAAGAATCATCAGATCTATAAATATGGCCTAACTATCTATACGGAAAGCCTTTACTATTTTAAAGATGTTGGAATTACACTGCTGGCCACCCAAATTGCAACACCAAGAAAAACAAGAGATATCACAACAAAATTTATTGTGTAGATAACATGTTGACCAAGTAACAAATGATTAAATTTACAGCATTCTATGAAGCGTGGTTCCTGCCAAAATCAGTACCCAGAGTAGCCGCCGTTGTTGGAGATCACAGCTGCCACACGCCTCGGCATTGATTCAAAGAGACTTTGAATGTGTTCTTGGGGTACAGCAGACCAAGCAGCTTCCACACGTTGCCAAAGTTGATCTGGTGTGACAGCTGGGGATGAACTCTGGGTCAGTCGTTGAGCAACCATGGACCACATGTTTTCTATCGGCGAAAGATCCGGAGAGCGCGCCGGCCAGGGAAGCAATTCAATCTGGTGATTGACGAAGAACCCTTGGACAATGCGTGCCACGTGTGGCCGTGCATTATCCTGCTGAAATATGGCTGTTGGCAAGCCCTGAAGGTAAGAAAGGACAACTGGCTCCAACACCTCGGAGATGTAGCGCTGGCTGGTTAAAGTACCGGCAATGCGTACTAGAGGAGTGCGAGAGAGATATCCGATACCGCCCCATACCATAATACCCGGTGCAGGACCAGTGTGACGGTGCATAATGCAGCTGTTCAGCATCCTCTCTCCACGGTGTCTCCAGACTCGAATCCGACCGTCGTGGTGTTGCATACAGAAGCGTGACTCGTCAGTAAAGAGAATTTCATTCCATTCTGTCGTCCACATCCTTCTTTCATCGCACCATTGGCGGCGGAGACGTCTGTGGTTCCGCGTCAGAGGTAGACAAAGCAACGGACGTCTTGCGGACAGACCATTCTGCTGTAAACGACGTCGAATGGTACGCGCAGACACTGGATGATGCGTTACAGACTGAATCTGCTGTGATATGGTTCGTGATGTGACTGAGCGGTCCGTCACTGCCATGCGTACAATCTGCCTGTCATCACGTGACGTGGTGCACTGAGGTCGATGCGGTCGATCACGTCTGTCCGTCGTACCCTCCTGCACCCAACGATCACATATCCGCATCACAGTTGTTTGGTTTCGTCCAATACGACGACCGATTTCCCTGAAAGATAACCCACAATCTCGGAATGCCACTATCCTTCCTCTGTCAAACTCGGATACTTGATCAAAATATGATCGTTGTTTCCTACGAGGCATAATTTATCGTTTTTTTGAAAAAAAAGCAAGAAAAACACAATTGCTGTACTTGAAACCGTCGAAATCTCCAAGCCTTAAATAGCGCTTTGAGGTGGCGCCACAGGCGCGCTTGATGTGCGTCTGCGCTGAAATTCTAATCATTTGCATATCTCACCTCAGCTAATGCATGTTGTAAATTTCATATTATTTGCATGCTTCCTTCAGGGTGTTGCATTTACGATGGCCAGCAGTGTATTATATTTCATATAGATTTCACGATTATATAAGATTCTCCATAGGTTGTTTTCCTGTAAGGGTCCGAAGATTTTTCTCAAGATTTTTCTTTCAAAAATCAGTTGTAGATCCTCCTCTGCATTGTTAAGCGTCCAGCATTCACATCCGTAAAGGGACAAAGGTCTTATCAAGGTCTTATATAGATTTATTTTTGTTTTTATACTAATTAATTTATAAAATTCATTTTAATTCATGGTAATTATAAGGCATCTACGTAGAATTTATATACAATATGTTTTAGTTGGAAAGTGTTTCATAATTGGATGAGTTCTTTATTGCCTTTTTAATTATTTTTTTAATGTCCTCTAGTTTTGAACCAGCAACAAACTCTAGACATAATCTTTCTATCAAATTTAGCCAAAATTTAATGAATTTAATTTCAACTGGATTACTTATTTTTTATTGTTATATTTTAATGTTTAACTCAGTGTAATGTGGCATGTGACTCTTAAAAATCAATTTGCAGAAATAATGTAAAAGTGATTAGTTTTAAAATTTTTAATCGCATTTGGAATTCTCTTGTAGCACAATACTGAAAAATTAGATTTTAGATTACGGCCCCTGTTATCATACATGCCTTGTGCCTTAATTTAATTGAAATAAAAACTTATTGCATGCAATTTTTTGTGAAATTCTTATCATTTCATCGTACTTAAAATTTATTTTCACTACGCTGACTTGCAACTAGCCGAATTCTCAAAAACTATAATAGAAAATGCACAAAATATTTCATTGAATTAAAAAGATTCATTTTATGCATTATATATAAATTATTTACTGTGGATCATCCTTTGATTATAAAATTCGAAAGATGTTATATATATATATATATATATATAAATGTAAGAACTTGTTTTAAATAATCGATCTTACTGTATAACTAAAAGCATTCAATTTGTTATCCAAATCGTCTGCGTCAGATTTATCATTCACCGACTGAAAGTTATAAATTTCTTCGGAAATGAATTGCTCAAGTTTCATTTTAATATTTCAAATTTATTTATGGCAGATTTCAAATTTATTTATGGCAGTACCTTAACATACAAACAAGCTGAAAATATAACTTTGTTTCTTTTTTTGAATGTCATTCGAAAGATATCCTGGAATTTCGAAAGTTAACTAGGTTTGTAAGTTTAAAAATATTACATAACATGGTTGATTAAAACTCCTTGTAGTTTTTATTGCATATTTTATGAAATCATTGAATTTTAACCAAAAAAATAAAATTGCATAGTCTTCTGCATATGTATGATAAAATTCAAAGGTGTGATTTATTACATAAATGTTTTACTTTCATAAAACTAGCAGATTATCATGTCAAAAATACTTTTGTTTAGTTTCCATCTTTCTCGATAATATGAACTTCGGTACTCCAAACACTCTAATAATCCGAAATGTGAAAAATATAAAAAAGTCAGTATTTGGAGCGAAAGTATATTGAGGGACGAAGATTTGTACGAAGAACCAAGACCGTGTAAGATTATACGTTCTTGGAATATTCAAAAATTCCAATATTCCTGAATAATTTCAGGAATTACTTTTGTTCAAACATACGTGCAAATTTAAAAAAAAAAGCTTTGCCGTTCATTTATACAGTAGAGTCTTGACTTACACTGTTAATAATTGTAGTCCATATTTCACCATAAAATGCTGCAGAGATAGCTGCACCTTTCGTTGGAAAAACGTTGAACCATGATTTGCTGCTTAAACTGATCAATTGAAACAAATCATGGAGAAAAGTTTCTTAGCAGAAAGGATGCAGATAATTTAGCTCCATTGTATAGTGAAACGTTGAACTACTTCTATTAACGGTGTATGCAATGCATGCGTTCCAGGACACTTCACATAAGTGCAAATGTCCCGTTGTGAGATAGTGTATATAATACGACTTTTTGAAACAAACACACAGTTGTTTCAGACATTTATAAACACCACTGAAACCGTTTTAAACCATTCTCTATCTATATATTACCATTTCCTATATAAAGTAATAAATAAAGGTAGGTTTAGACCGGGACGGTTTGGGTGCTTCCGTCTTCAGTGATACTACGAAGGATGGAATACAGTTCACTGATTGGCTCTCTTCTTCAGTAGCAAATCACGAAGACCGTGATAACCCTTCAAACCCGCACCTATGTTTGCGCTTCTTTTTTATAACTAAAAATCCGGTGTTGCTGCCTGAAAGTCCGCGTTAATTCTGAGGTACGTTGCTCGTGAAAAGCTCGCGTAATATGTCATTCGCGTAAGATAGATCGCGTTGTACGTGAGTCCACTGTATGTCGTTCTAATTGAAATTTCTCAGAGTACTTTTATTCCTTTCCTAGTTTTTGATTGAGGTAAGGAATAAAAGTACAAGTTCAGATGCTATACACACAAATATTTTACCCTGTTAATAGCCGTATGTTCCTCAAGCCCCTTCATTAATGAGAAACGAATTATATCTAGCAAAGAGAGAACAATATATTTTATAATGGAGGGATCATCCATTTATTTTGGAATTGATTGACAAGTACAAACAAAACAATCCAATAACTTGATTGTTTTAGTTTGGAAACGAGCATTTCTTAACCATAAACCCTCCTTTAATCGGTTGCCCGCAGTTCATATATCACAATCTATCTATTACATAAATAATAAGTACTATACAACATAGTATTATTACTTTAACTTCTTGTATACCCAATAATAATAAATAGTTACATTGAAATTCTTTTATTGAACGTACATATTGAACTGCATAGGTATTTTTTTTTCGAACATAGTGTTCTCGAAAATCTAAATTTTTCAGTAATCTGAACAACATTCTGCAGCATTCATGTTACTTAAACAGCATTATAGTTCAAAAAAGGAAAAATTCTACTGGTCGCTTATACGTCGCTTCAACTGAAAAATTCCTCAGAGCATTTTTTTTTTTTTTTTTTTTTTTTTTTTTGATAGACGGGGAGGAGTAGTCAAAGTTTAGATATTCGTTAGATATTCGTATTTTATTCTATCAACTCAGAGTAGATTTCAGCATCCTGAAATTTTTTTCATAAAAATTAAAAATATGAATTGTTTTTATTGCTCTTGAAATTAATAACACTTTAGTGCTGATAAAAAATACATGAACATTAATGGGAACATGCAGAAACTTTTCGTAGAAAGTTAATGTTTTCCTTAAATTCGGAATTCTTTACAAATATTTATCACTCTACTTATTACAGCATAATTGGTTATACTTTAAGAAAATCATTGAACTGCGTTTGGTATGCTCAAGATCTCTATCGGTTTAGTCGTATTTTCCATGGACACCACACCAACCATTATACTACAATACTTATTGTATTTTTAATTAGGATAAAAGAAACTGTATAGCATTGTCTCTTTAAGAAACAACTCTGACTTCATTAATCTACTTGTATAATCGACATAATAACAAACTCCTCACTAGAACTCCCCTTCTTCTATAATAATTTGCTGCGGATGATTAATTATTGACTTTTCCTCGTTATTTATCAATACTCTCTTCTTTAGTCAATCTCGTTTATCCAACTGATAATTTAATTATTCAACGCAATTCTTCCATTCGCTTTTGTACGAATGCAGCTCTGGAATGGCGACTTCGATGGGAATTTCCGCTTGCTATTCTTTGAAAAGATTTGGTAATAACTATATCCAGCAAGTCAATAAATTTTTAAAAATACTCAACACAGCTGGTGTTAAAATAAAAATAGAAAACTTTCTTAAAACACAAATATACGTAAACAATGTCCGTGCGTTTGTCGTAGGAAAGTCCGCCGTTTGCGTGGTTTGGTGTCTTGGCAGATTCAGAAGGATCTAAACGTACGTATGGAATTACTTACTTGAATATATGTACATTAACAGTTATTTATTTTTATTACGTCACTAAAGTTTTTGGAAAAATTAGAAAGCGGATGTACATATTGTTTTACTTTGTCTTCTATCTAAACCCTACAGTGCATACTGTAGAGAATTATCTACACTTTCATTTTTCCATAACAAAAAGATTACTTTTGTAGTTTTGTCTAAAATATGTATTTAAAATAAATATAAGACAATTATGGAAATAAATTTTTATTTTTAAAAATTTATAGCAACATTATTTTTGAGCAAATAAGCGTGAATGTATAGGATGTGCATCCAGTTCGCTGAATAAATTCTCCCCCTGTCTCCCCCTGGCGTTGCTCGAACAGCCGAGTCATTAATGACTATGTCATTTTATCTCTCACCCCCTTTATTGAAAATTGTCCGAAAAATGTGTCCAAAAAAAGTGACATAAAAATGCTACATAATTTCGCATATATTTAAATACTATTAGTTCAGAACAGCTTTAATCTATTGTTACAATATTTCGTAAGCTGTAGAATATGCATCACATGTATTTTTCTATAAATAGGTTACTGTCATAAAAGCCTCGTCAGGGGGAACCCCCCTGAACCCCCGTAATTTTTTAGTTTCATTATTGCCATATTAAAACGATATTAATTGACTATGCCAGTTTATCTCACATCTTCCCCAGCAGCACACTTACGTTCCAAATACGAACTGTGAACGTTCAGTTTAAACGTTCACGGTACGTAAACAAAGAAACGCTCTACTAACGTCTATGTGTCCGGGCAGCCGACGCGTTTAAAACGTAGAAAACCGGTCCAAATTATGTACTTCCCGAACTCATCCAGAACCATTAAATGCTTCGGTAGGACGTTCACACTGTGTTTAAATTATGTTTTCTCGCCCAGATAGCACAGCAAATTTGCATCAATCTTGCAGTAAGCTGGATTTATCAAGTCAATAAACTTGGATTAAGCTTGATTATTTCAAGCGTGCAAACTTAATGCAAGCTTAAATCAAGTGTTCAAGTTTACAATTGCCCAACTTGCATTAAGCTTGACATAGCAAGATTGATTTAAACTTACTACACTCTAAAATATTTTCCAAAAAAAATATTCCTAAATACTTGGGGCGCCGGTCGCCCCATATATTTTATTTTTCCACGCATCTTACCCTCAACGCTGAATCCTCAAGTTATTTTAATCTGTTTCCGTCTAGCGTCCGCGACAAGGATCGATCTCCGGACGTAAGGTGTGCGAAGCAAGCGTCCTAACCACAATGCAAATCCGACTCGAGGAAAAATGACTAAAGTTTGAAGTGACTGTTATGGTTGTCACGCCGTTGTTTGGTGAGATTGATCAGTATTGCCCATGCCGAACTACATCTTTTATTTTTCCATAGGATAAATCAAAATGAAAATAAAGTTATATTTCATTTATATACTCTACTACTAGGGAAATAAGCATAATATAAACTTAAAAGCAGCACATGTTTTAAAACTTTCAATATCGCGACACTCATGTTGGGCAATATTGGCCAAAATCGAGACAAACGACTGACTTTGAAATCAATTTTCTAGTATATTTGTATTTTATTTTGAAGAATTTCAATATTTGGAAATATAGAATCTTTTTTTTTAATTCTATGATCAGGTACATTTATGACTGATAATAAATTATTTGTTATGTGGCTTTCACAAACCAAGCAGTAATTAAGCTGTATTCAAGCTTGACAGATCAAATGACTTAAATTCGGCGGGAAAATATTTGCTGACTCATTTTTTTTTTGTAATCTCCAAGCTTGTTGCAAGCTTAAAATGAATTGAACTGTCAAGCTTGCATTAATACGTCAAATTGAAAGAAATGTCAAGCTTGATTTAAGCTTATGTGCTGTCTGGGAGTAACACAAATCGTAAATTATGCAAAAAAAAAAAAGAAAACGACGACCAATAGCAATATCACGTGGAATGCAAAATGATTTTGCCGCTTGATTGCCCTCTTCCCTTGCGCAACTCAACGGGATGTTGACAAACAGGTGTCTGTAAAACTTTATTAGACGCCAAGTGAACGCCTCATTCCGACGTTTCAGTAATAAGAAATTCAACGCTTCTAGTAGAACGTGTTGTTAAACATTGCTTTTAAACTTAGTACCAACAGTATTTCTGTTATGTGTTGAGTGTGACGATTTATGAGCACTGCTTTTGAACGGTTTCACCAGCACTTCTGACGCACTTCAAGTAGGACGGGTTATCAGGCATAACTTTTGAACGGTATCAACAGCACTTTTGTTATACGTCGAATAATACGTGTTATTAGGCATAGCTTATGAACGGTAATACCAGCACTTCTCCTGCACGTCGAATATAACTTTAAAACGGCATCAATAAACCCCTGTTGCAAGTCCAATAAGACGTTATTTTTCACAGTTTTTGGCAAAAGATAGCTTAGTACAATTTTAGAACGTTATACAGAACGTACAAACTTCACCTGAACGCTTTTCTTACTATTCTGAACGTTACTATATGTTCATAGAGCATTCTGGTGCTGCCTGGGTTTGGTGTATTTCGTTTGGTAAGCCTATGTTGAAATTTTTATGATTTTAACCAATTTATAGAAAAAAAAACATGGGATGCGTATTCTACAGCTTCCGAAATATTGTAACAATAGATTAAAGCTGTTGTGAATCAATAGTATTTAAATGTATGTAAAAAATACATGTGATGCATATTCTACAGCTTACAAAAAATTGTAACAATAGATTAACAGTTTGTGAACTAATAGTATTTAAATATTTGTAAAATTATGTCGTTTTTGGGTCACATTTTTCGGACAATTTTCAATAAAGGGGGTCAGAGATAAAATGACATAGTCATTAATAACGTAAAATTTGTTGACCCAATATCACGCGGTTTACAATTTAAGAAACGAGTTTGAACAAGTCTGAATTAATGCAAGTTTTCGTTTTGTGATGTGACGCAGCACTAGACAGACACGAAGTTGAAAGCAGTTTTCAGTAAAAGTTCACGTCTTTGCAGGCAGTTTGCGGTAGTAAAATGCCGAGTTTGACCATCGAACAGAGGATTTTCATTTTCGGCTGGAATTTCTAACATTCCTGCTGAAATTTCGGCCATCATACTGCGAACTGTTCATTCAATTTTGGTTCAACTTTGGCTTCGATCTTAGGCTTCGACATATTGCTGCAAGTAATGGGAAGCACTTAGAAACTCTTGTGCATTAAACCGGAATGAGTGTACTTACACATGAAGTAATATATATATATATATATATATACAATTGAGTTTTTATTTAACAGATCCGTCGACAGATGGCGCAAACTCATAGAATATCGTTAAATGATGCAAAAATAATGTCTATAGGTAATTTAACGTCTGCTACGCCTGACTTGGATAAAGAATACACCTGAATAAGTTTTTGAAAGTTTCTTTTAGTTCGAAATGTGCATTTTTCTGCTCACCTTTTTTCCATTCTATTCCTATTGTATTATATCCAGAAAAAGAATGTTAGAAATAGCAACTCTAATTTTCTTTTATCACTCTCATGAACAATGATACATGGAAGACGCATGGTTTATGATACGTTTTTGATATATAGAACTTTCGTGCGTATTTAAAATCTGAAAGTGTTTAAGATTTTCTTACTTTTTTTTTCTTTCCATTTTTTGATAGCGGCCAATATATCCATAAGCTCTTCAGAATTAATATAGGACGAAAATAATTAGTACCTTTTTGTAGGTTTTTATCATTAAACCATCTTATTTTTTAACCAAGGGCGGCCCCACACGGCAAGCAAGGTAAGCATTGCATCGGGACGCTGGCTTCGAAGGGGCGTCATTTCGAACTCAAAAACTAAGTAGAGCATAAAAGGGGGCGTCTTTTTAAATTCAGCAGGGGGTTCTACTAACCCTTGAACCGCCCCTGTTTGTAACCATCTTAATTTTAAATTCCATTAAGAATCTGAGAGATTTCAGTACCAAGGAAGCCAGTATTCTCTCCCAACAAGATTTATTAAGATGGTGAACCAGCTGGTGGCCGGAGGCGGCTAGTATATATGTATATACTAGCTGCGTGCCCGTTCTTCGCAAGGTAGGAAACGAAAAATTTCCTCACATGTGTAATTCGAATTAATTCCAGTGATGTGGAATTTAGAAAAAGCAAAATTATTTCACTCTTGACTTAAAATTTGCGTCATATATGTAATAACCTGAGATCATTGCAATATAATGACACACACACACACACACAAAAAAAAAACTATGTTAGCGTCATTCGGTATCAAAAAAGTGAAAATGGACCGTTTGCAGTGAACTTCTCACTTTCGAAATGTCTTATTTCCTCAGACATGCTGTCTTTTAGGTTCACGTTTCAGCGTTAAATACCTCAGACACTACATGAAATGGACATTTTTTTTTTATTTTAAAAATACGTCACCCTCTCTTGCAACCATTTACAAAAAGAAAAGAGATAAGAGATAAGACTGCGCTATTTATAAAGGCTTTAAAATTGTTTTTCTAGATTATGCAGTTTAATTTTTCTTCTCACAAATAAATCCAGTATTTATAAAAGGAAATCGAGCCAAGCAAAGAAACCGTCTGCTCGCGGGACCCGTTTTTATTTATTTTTTTCAACTGGCAATTTTAATCATTGTTACTGTATCCATGACAACCAAACCGCAAGATATCAAACCGAAACTCATAAGCAGGTACTACTGAAATGAAAATCCTTCTTTACTTAAAAATTCGTAAAAATTCTCCTAATTTATATTTTTCCCCCGTTCTTCTTTTAAAAGTGGGCGAATTGTGTGCTCCGTCTTTTGCCCGAATACAAAAAAGTTATGAAAGATAGAATTCAAGAAAGAAAAATCGCTAAAAATCGGACAAAACATAAAATAAAACATTTTCTAATTCGAATTTCGAAAAAATCGCTTCGAGGTGTGTCGAGACCCGTCTTGGAGAATTTCCGTACAAAATTTGGTAGGTCTACGATGACCCGTTTCGGAACTACGCGAGACACAGACAGACAGACAGACAAACGGACAGTTTACACTCTGTTTTATTTATATAGATACTAGCTGCGTGCCCGTTCTTCGCACGGTGAAACGAAATATTTCCTCACATGTGTAATTCAAATTAATTCCAGTGATGTGGAATCTAGAAAAAGCAAAATTATTTCACTCTTGACTTAAAATTTGCATCATATATGTAATAACCTGAGATCATTGCAATGTAATGACACACACACACACACACACAAAAAAAAAAACTATGTCAGCGTCATTCGGTATCTCAGACATGCTGTCTTTTAGGTTCACGTTTTAGCGTTAAATACCTCAGACACTACATGAAATGGACATTTTTTTTTAATTTTAAAAATACGTCACCCTCTCTTGCAACCCTTTACAAAAAGAAAAGAGATAAGAGATAAGACTGCGCTATTTATAAAGGCTTTAAAATTGTTTTTCTAGATTATGCAGTTTAATTTTTCTTCTCACAAATAAATCCAGTATTTATAAAAGGAAATTGAGCCAAGCAAAGAAATCGTCTGCTCGCGGGGCCCGCTTTTATTTATTTTTTTCAACTGGCAATTTTAATCATTGTTACTGTATCCATGACAACCAAACCGCAAGATATCAAACCGAAATTGATAAGCAGGTGCTACGGAAATGAAAATCCTTCTTTACTTAAAAATTCGTAAAAATTCTCCTAATTTATATTTTTCCTCCGTTCTTCTTTTAAAAGTGGGTTAATTGTGTGCTCTGTCTTTTGCCGAAATATAAAAAAGTTATGACAGATAGAATTCAAGATGCAGTAGTTTTTAAAATATTTTATGAAAGTCAGCGTCAAATTTAATTTTATTTGAAAAATTCCCAAAAATCTGCAAATTATGTTACACAGTCCGAACAAACAGTTTGTAAAAGAAAATTTTCTCCTCTATACGATGATGTAACTATCGTTTTCTTGCGAGTGCAATTACCGGCGTTATTATGTATTACGCAAGAAAAATCGCTAAAAATCGGACAAAACATAAAATTAAACATTTTCTAATTCGAATTTCGAAAAAATCGCTTCGAGGTGTGTCGAGACCCGTCTTGGAGAATTTCCGTACAAAATTTGGTAGGTCTACGATCACCCGTTTCGGAGCTACGCGAGACACAGACAGACAGACAGACAAACGGACAGTTTACACTCTGTTTTATTTATATAGATAGATAGATGCATATAGATAGATAGATAGATAGATAGATAGATCAATGTTTACTCCTGAGCAATTCAACTGATCACTTTGAAATTTAGTACAGATATGCAGTAAAACATAAAAAACATAGACTACGTTAAAATTCTGAAAATATACCCGTTATCCAATTTTCAACGACTTTTTGTTATTATCAGCTCTAGAAAGTTCAGTACCCGAAACTTTAACATTCTAGAAAGTAAGAGAAAACGACGTCACCTTGATATCACGGGTTTAAAATGAACTGCAACTCCTATTATGATTATAGGCTGAGACGTAAAACTGATTCCGCTGTCGTAATATTATATACTAGTATTTGATGTAAATGTTAACATTAGGAGTTTCGTATTTATCAGTTTTGGAAAAATCTGTTCTGCTCGAATAAATTCCAATTACCTGTGCTATAAAAATGCCTGTGCCTCCTCCCGCATTCATAGTCGGCCACTTTTAAAATAAATATGGAAAACTCCAATTAAAACTAAAGCGTGGATTTCTAGTAGATAAAAATAAGATTTGAAAAGAAAAAGGAATTCTACATTTTTAAAGATATTTTAAAAATTCACGAGATCTAATCTGTAAAACACGTTCTGTACGAATGATGCACTATAAAAAATGTTATTCATCCAATTCATATGCTCTGTTTCCTTAAATTAATAAAACATCCCTCCTGAGAAAAATTTCACTCACATTAAATCATAGATGATTAAAGTTATGCTGGCACTGCCTTTCCTTTTAAAACCATATCAAAAGGTAAACATATGTGACTTCTGAATATTTAATGGTTAAATTTATGCATTTAGCCATCTAATTATTTTTCTAGAGTTTCTGCATTAAAGAATACATGAATTTGTTTTTTGCATTTACTTATTTATTCTGATATAAGTATGCGGTATTTTTTCACTCGGAGAACTTTAATCTCTGTTCCAAAAACTCAAAGCTATTTTAAATGCATGCTATGTTTAGCATAATTATTTAATTCCATTCCCAGAAAAAGATTATCTGTTTACTTTAAAATATACGGAATTATGTTGCTTGAAAATATCTGGTTTTTCTACAGCCGAGTGCTTTTAATTCATTATATATTTACCTATTTACATTTGAATGTTTATCCAAAATTTTTCAAACAGTCGCAAGCCAATAAAGTCGTCGGAATTATTCAAACAGTGGGAAAAATAACAAGATAACGACGCTGCAGATATCTTTTTAAACAGAAGCTTGAAAATATTTTCACATTTTAAATTGAAAATGGCAATTAAAACCTTTTTTTTTTTCTTTAAAGGTAGCGGCAATTCTTTGTCTTCAAAAATGCTAAGTTCCAAGTACGCGAAATCTCGCTAACATGCAGAAATTAGTGATGAGTTATGTTTAGGAAGATATTTGCAATGCTTTAGTTTGGAAGGAGCAAAAAATAAGGCGAAAAATTGTAATTAAAAATTAAATTGCTTTTATTGATCAAACTAAGCTTTTGGTACCTTTTGAAGTACGCTATTTTTGCTGCTCTAATGGTCTCTTCGAAGCAGCAGAAATTATCACAATTTTTGCTTTTTCTGCAGTCGAAATTTCACGGTTTACATTTCGGCAAAAATGGGAAAATCTTTTGATAAAGAATCGGTTTGTAGATTAAAAAAATAATAATAATAACGCGCTGAAGGTCTTTGAAGTTAAACGAATTCAGATAGTGCTGGAGATCTTCTCTTTTCTAATATGCGAACAGTAATTAAAACAGTGGCTGTTGAGAAGAGTTGTTTCACGTCTGCTTACAAATGGGAATTCCTTAAGTGATAATTTGAGAGTTGCGGTTGTGAAAAAAACTAATAAAAGAACGTGTATTTAAGATTTTTAAAATGGTACTCATTTCACTTGTAATAATAAAGTGTAAATAAGATACTGAAACCTTCCATTTTAAATTTTTTAGTGAAACGATTTAATTTCACAACTGAACGGTTAAAAATACTAAAATGCCTTTGAAATAAGATTGTTCAATTTTAAAAGAGACATTATGCCAATCAGTGTGCATGGTTTTGATTTAATCAAAATGTAAAATAAAATTAATATACAGAACACATTAGAACAATATTAAATTATTCAACCGTTCTATCATAAGTCAACGCAGAACCAAATCCATAATAACTTCTTAACCACAAAGAAGTGTCTAAATGTTGCGTTGGTCACTTCAATGAATTCAAAATTCTCCACATATGAGACCTCTCACTTACGCGACTCTCAGTTATACGACTCTCTCGGTTATACGCGGAGTTCACCTTATGGGAAATAATGTTATACTTCTCTCAGTTATACGACTCTTATCGCACATGTACGACGTTTTAAACGGTTCTGGCGATTTTACATTTCTCACCCAAGAATTATTTTTACAATCTTTCAAATACAAGTAAAGCACATTTTTTTTTTTACCTTTATCTTATCGCTACTGTAAAAGTGTGTAATCAATAATTAATAGCATTTTTATCTATGTTTCTGTGTTATTAATGATGAAATCTATTGCGTGAGAGTGGTTGCATGTCTAATTAAAATGATTATTCCAAGATAGCTTAGAAGCTTTCGAAAAAAACTGACATTTTCTCATTTCGTCGACTAGAAACAAACTAATACCACTTCATTTTTGAAAAAAAAAAAAAACTCCTGTAAATCTTTAAAATAAACATAGCGATGAGTAGACTATGACGTTGTGAACATTTTTAATAATTTGTGTTTCATTATTTAATTTATTTTACAAATTTTGTTAAAAAAATTTCTTAGAATTTGCAACTTAGTTTTTAGTATAGATAAAATAAAATCCCATGCATATACAATTTTTAACTTGAACATTTTTAATATTAAAAATGTTCAAGTTGAAAATTAATATGACGGTCTCACTAATACGACTCTCTCGGTTTTACGACTTTTTTCTGTGGTCCCTTCAAAATCGTATAAGTGAGAGGTCACGGTATTAATTTAAGCTTAAAACAAAGTTGCTAACTATTTTCAACTACCTTACATCCTGTATTAAGCTTTTAACCTTTTGTCGAGCGGTGGCTGAGCCGTGATACCACCTTATTTCAGCGCTTTCACGGCTCGTCGCAAGAAAATACAGTTAAATGCTCCCAACGCTGAAAAAGTGCAGCCATTGCCATCGATCCATTTATCTACCAACATTGTTGGTAGTTAAATGGATAGATGGCAACGGCTGCACTTTTTCAGCGTTGGGCAGTATTCGTGACAATTCAAGCACATTTGTCTAAACAAGCAGGTCACGTGTCATAGGCGAGATTTGAAAAGGGTCGCAGATTTTCATTGCGAGATTGGTGTAGCGGAAGGTGCACTTAACCTATTCGAAAAGATAGGATAACCGCGATTTTCCCTTGGATACACATGCGTGCTAGCGCGTAAGGTAGGGTGGCATTCAAAGACCCGAGCAACGATGGGTAACATAAGGAAGAATCGCTGTCGCTGCGACCTTGTAACGATGGGATCGAAAAAGTTAAATAGTCGATAAGACACTACAATATTTATTCTAAATAACTTTCTTCAGAATCTAAATCTATGAGTGTTCTTTCATTTTCATAATGAACTCTCTCACTACAGAAACCAATATAGATGGTCAAGCTAAAGAAAGTTTAAAAACAACCATACAAATGAGATGATTGTTGTCGTTCCTACTGAGAGGAAGAGCGCAGTTTTGTTGTCTGGTATAGGCGACACTTTACCTGCACTCTCAGAAAAACTCGTCTTTATACACTAATGTATTCCTCATTTTTCAACGATTAGTTCCCGTACTCTATGGAAATGGGATACTTCCGTGAATTCTTCTTCCAGAAATCTGAAGAAGAGGGAAAAAAAATTCGCTGAATCTGAAGAAGTTACTTCAGTTGGCAGGAGAAAAAAGAAACGGATATTCTTCGAATACAGGGAGATATTCCAGCAGCACTGCTACCTGTAAAATGTACGTGAATTCAACTGCAGGTGCGCCACTAAATTAAAACAAATGGGCACAAATTCAGGGAGCAAGTTTAAAATTTTTAATTTAGTAATTGAAAAGCAAATGTTTATAGTGTACCATCCGTTAAATCCACTTTAGATTTGTATGGTTACTAAGAGTCTGAAAGTTAGTTATATTTCTTAGCGAATATTTAAGACAGCGTTTCTCAACCTGTGGGGTGCGACCCCCAAGGGGAGTGCAGAGCGTCTGCAGGGGGGCGCGAGAATAACCAAAGAGCAAGTAGTGCTGCATGTTTTTAAAAAAATAAAATTCTTACTTCTTTGTTCTCATTTTTACTCAATATATCCATTTTGCTTAAAATGTTCATTCAAACTTTACTGATAACATTACTTTGTAGAAAATTCGACTAAATGCTCATTGTTAAAGATTAAAAAATTGAATGTATGCTGAAAAATGTGAGGGGGGCGCCACCGTAAGTTAGCCTTTGTTGGGGTGGCGCGACGTTAAAAGATTGAGAACCGCTGATTTAAGACATTCTAATGCAGCTCTACGTAGCTCTTTCCAAACAAAATCTTTCATCATTCTGATTGTATTGATCAGCTTAAATTCTCTGAAATGCAATCTTTAAGCATAAAAAAAAGAATTCCAATTGACTTCAAAATATTTTCTTCCTGGAAGCGAGCAGCCTTGCTTTGATGCACGACATTTAATAGCGAGCATGTACACCCACTTAAAAACTACCACGCAGAAATCAATGTTAGGCGGATGGATGCATTGTTCTTTCTTTGAAGTTTATATCGAAATTCTGTGACCAATAAACTCAGTAATTTGGCAGTAATTCGTGTAAAAGGAGTTCCTTGGAAGTTTGTAACTGTTTTTACATAAATATTGAATTACCGATAAGAATTTGACATGCTTTTTCTAACTGACAGGCCGATGAAATTTTATTTTATAATTCTCTCGAATGATTATAGTTTCCTTTGGTAATTACACGACAAACTAACTCATTTCATAACATTCCCAACTTCTGTGCTAGAGAATGTTTGCAATAGTTAAATTCATAATAGTTATTATCTTCGATGTATATTCTCCTTCGAATATTTTTCTACTGGTACATATTTAACCTTTTGAATTTTAACCCTTCAATTTTGAACCACATGCTTGTCACTTTTCCAGTTTTCGAAGGCACTAGTAGTATAAAAACAAACTTCAAAAGTTAATTTTATAACCAATTATTCATTTCCTAAAATCTATACATAAAAATATGTGTGGGATTCAGACATTATTGATTCCATTTTAATAATTTGTGGAAATCTAGTATATTTATTTGAGAAAGAAAAATTAGAAGAAAAATCTGAAATATTTTCATATTTTAAATACGCACTAAAGTACTATATATTAAAACAGATCATAATTCGTGCGCCGCCCAATTTTTTCCATTTGGATTAAGTTGGAAAGTGTATCATTATCCATTAGTGTGCTGTATTTTTCTTCCTTCTTCCACAAAACACTTCTTTGGAATTGACGATCTGATCATTCAGGCAAACGACAGGTACTGTCCTCCAAAAAGAGGTGGTCGTCACCAGAGGCGCAGCTGAGAGGGAGACCTCAAAAATTCATCACATCATCTATGGACTTCAAGGAAGTCACTCGAGAAATAATAGGAGATTTCGCTCACGAGTCGAGCTATGACTCGAAGTTTTGTAATCCTGGGAAAGGCTGTTTCCCCAAATAGTGTAGTTTATGTATACAATAGTACATAGTTTTAATATAAGTTTAATCCAGAAAATCTGACTTTTTCTTCATTTAAGAATAAAAATCTACAAAAGTTTCCTGACAAAGGCTGTCAGGTGGAAAAAGCGTCATTTTGTGGATGCTGAGTTACGACACCACAAAATAAAATAAAATAATAAATACTTGACTTGACTTGATCCCACAGTCCAGACGAGTTGAATGTGAAAGCCAGACAGGAAAAGTCACATATGATGTGAGCAGTTTCAAATCCCCGGCTGACCAAAGACCACTGTGTACATGCGACAAGTCTGTAAGTCTGTGTAAGTCTGTAAGACCGTATGTATTCTCGCTGGATAGGTCGGTAAGTAGTGCAGAGGTGCGAATTAAAGAATTACTTTTCCGACAAGGCACTAAAATGCTAGAAATAGAGAACGCCTACTCTCTGGAGAACACCGAGTCTGACGTTTATAAATTTTAAAACAGTTGAGAAGAACTGATTTATTCGCCTTTTAGAGTAAAAATGAAACATAGTGTGTGAACTATGCAGTAATGTTTAACTAGTTTAATATTTTCAGAATTGAAAAATGCAAAATGTATTTGGATTGCGTACATGCATATGGGTGTGTTGGGGAGGAATGGAGTGAGGGGATACCATTCGAAATAGAGATAACTTAAAAGTAAATTTTAATATATCATTTTCGTAATATCTACACCTATATGGAGCAAATATAAGAACGATGGCAGAATTTATTTCAAATGTAATTCACTCAATATAGAATTTAAATGAGATTAAATATATAAGTAGGATATTAAAAAATAAATAGCATTCAGACTTATTCAATCTCGTGTTTGCAATCTATTTTCGCCGGTAATCTTTGGGTGAAGAGAAGTAATTCTCTGAAGCACTCGCTTTAGAATATCTTCAAAACTCTGCTTTACAAATAACCATCAGAATCTTAAATAATTTCTTAAAGGCATTGTAAATTATACTTGAAATTTTACTGATATTTAAATGCTATATACAGTGAAGAGAACTATAATATCTTTTTTTTAACTCATCCATTCCTTTTGTAAACGTGACAAGGGATTTGGGGAATATTTTGTGAAGTGTGCTGGGCACAAAAAAAGAGAATTTTTTTACATTTGAAATGATAGAAAAAGAATATTTTTTCCTCGGGTTTTGATGTAAAGGAATATGGATGATTTCACATTTCCTTTTCATCACACATCTGTTTTGCCGTTAGAAAAATATGAGAATATTCTATTAAAATAAAATGCTCTGAAAGCGTTCAAGTGTTATACAATCGTCAAATTTGATCTGCAATAAATGAAATTTAGTAATGGAAAGAGTTAAAATGTGATACGGATATAAAACTTTCCACTGTATGCATATTTTGTTATGCTTTCGATGGTTTTCTTTTACTTAAACAGCCGAATTATTCATTTGAGAGTATTTTCATATAAAACAATTCAGAATAAGTGAAGTTTATTGGTGTAATGGTTAGGGCAGGGTAATATCTTGTCGTGCCACGGGTTCAGGGTTTAATTCGTAGGCTGATCAAGATTGACTTAGCCTCTCAGCCCTTGAGTTTGTTGATAAAATGAGGACCAAGCTTACTTGGGGATTAAACACTGGGGGATCCGCGTCAGGCGGATCATCTGACCGGGCCAGCTTCCTTATTATGGAGCTGCTTCTGCACCCGTGCAGGCTTTTGCGCCACGTGGGGTGTTGCGACACTTTAGTTTTAAGTATACAGAGTAATCTAAGTTTAAAAATATAATTATGTTCTCTTCTTAATCATCCTTAGGTCCTTAATTTTAATTCAGTGAACCACGCCAGAGCTTTTCCTACTGTATATGATTTCTCTAACATTCCCATCAATTATCTTACCATGATTATTTTACTATAATCTAATAAGTTGAAATTTTAATCCAAAAAACTGAAGTTAAATGAAGTCTTGTGTGAAGTTAAAGCAAATGTTGTCAATTCTTTACAATCGTTCGGACAAGTTCTATTATAATGTAAAGTCTTTTCGGTTTTAATAAAAATGAAGCTATATGTTTGATATCGAGCAATCTTTAAGTCTGTTTAAAAAAAAAAATACCGTCCCCTGATTGCTGAACAATTTATTTTATTTTGTTTTTTAACTGAACATACAGGGTGGTCTAAAAGAAACTTCCCTGTATATGAGTGCCTAGTGGCTGACCTGTTCAACCAATCGAAATGAAAGTTTAGATATAATTATTTGAATGTATGGGATCGAGATTATGATGATTTAAAACAATAAACCTCTCACAGTTACGGTTAGAGTGACAAAATTTCGAAATTTTCGAATGGCAACACCCACTTTTTTCGTGCTCAAATTGATCAGAGCATAGAAGAACCTTAAATGGCGTTGGAATGAGACACGTATGACGTAAATTGGCGATATAAAACATTTGCAAAGAAGAGCATTGTAAAGAACCAATCACAATAAAAGGGAAGGTGTAATTCAGGCACTTTGCATAATTCGCTGGGCTAGGCAGTAGAAACACCAATCACAGAACACTCTTGCAAAGTACTGCTTGTGATATAAGCAGTCTGGGAAGATTGTTTCTTCATGTTCGTGCTAATCCGTCTCGTTTTGTTCGAAGCAGGTGACACTTTCAGGGAAACAACGAGGTGAATTGATAAAGCTTTTTTTTTTTTATCTGAGCGGAGAAAATGCTGCGAAAGCCTTTGCGAGTTTACTGTCGAAATCATAAGCTAAAACGAGGCCCATGTTCCCTAAAAAGTTTACGTAATTTGGTAAAGAAATTTGAAGAAACGGGATGCACACGTAATAGACCGCAATCCTTACGACCCGTGTTCCTGTTGAACTTGTTGCGGCAGTGCATAATACGATTACAGGTCCATTGCATACAGCAAGAAATGTTTCCCGCAATTTGGATGTACCGAAAACCACAGTTCTCTAAATTCTGCGCTCTTTTCTGTGGATGTGTTCTTATCGATTCCAGGCGTTGGCACCTGGAGACAACCAACAGCGTGTCGACTTTGCTAATTTTTTCCTTATCAGATATGATGAAGATAGCAGGTGGCCGCTGCGTATATTATGGAGGGATGAGGCACATTTCATCCTGACAGGGAACATAAACTCCAAAAACTGCATTCAGTGGGCGGAAGAAAATCCTCACGGTGTGGCACCAGTGCCTTTATACGACAGACACGTGACCGTGGGGTGCAGCGTCTCAGGGACATTCAGTCTGGCTCCTTACTTCTTCAAAGAAGTCACATCCAGTGGTATGTATACGTGCTCCGTCACAGATCCTCGGTATAAAGCAATGTTGGAGAATTACGTAATTCCAGAATTGCAGCAGCTAAATGTCATTAATGACATTGTATGGATGCAAGATGGTGCTCCTCCGCACATTTCCAGAAGTGTTCGATAAGTGCTGCAACAGCACTTTGGGGATAGAGTCATCGCGCGTACCTTTGCAGTTTCGTGGCCACCTCGTTTCCCCGACCTCACTCCGATGGATTTCTGGTTCTGGGGTTATCTGAAATCAAAGGTGTACACATCAAATCCCCGGAATTTGTCAGACTTGAAAGATGCCATAAAACGGAAAGTTCTACTAATTCCTCCTGCCATGATATGTTATTGACAATCTCCCGCATGCAAGGCGTTATCGTCAGGCCACGGTGGTGACCAACGTGGCCAAGGTAGCCACGTTGAAAACTAGTAATTCGAATAAGTCCCTCTCCTCTCTTTTGTTATCATTGGTTCTTTACGATGCTCTTCTTTGCAAATGTTTTACGTAGCCAATTTACGTCATACGTGTCTCGTTCCAACGCCATTTAAGGTTTTTCCATGCTCTGATCAATTTGCGCACGAAAAAAGTGGGTGTTGCCATTCAAAAGTTTCGAAATTTTTTCACTGTAACCGCAACTATCAGAGGTTCATTGTTTTAAATGAAAACAATCTGGACACCATACATTCAAATAACTATATCTAAACTTTCATTTCGATTGGTAGAACGGTTCGCCCACTTGGGACTCATATGTAGGGGAGGTTTCTTTTAGACTACCATGTATATCAGACATGTTTCCACACAAACTGTACTTAAGCAGTTTATAGACAACAAACCTATGTTTTACGTAATTTAAAGGGGAGGAAAGCACGATTTTCTTTGAAAAACTGGCTGATGCGCACTCCAATCCGGGAAATACAGTAAGATATATTTTTTCACCCAAATATTTCATTACACCTGGATATTAATAATTTTCCAGAGTGCATATCGCAGCATGTAAATAAACTTTCTAAATTTTATGTCACAGTCTGATGCTTTTATATAATGTTCAATGATGCATAATTATATCTTAATGAACAATTTTTAGACTCGGTCACTGGGGATAAAAATCTAAACTTTCTTACGATATGTATGTACGGACACTGCAAGGAACCACTGCATACTAGTGACCACTGGTCATTCTTAATTCTGTTCCACAATTGTTAAACAGTCATTTAATTTCATTTGCTAATAACAAAAACTTCTAATCAAATCTCGGGGGAAAAACATGAAAGACAAATGTCGGCAAACGCCTTATTTATAAAACATTTTACAACACAATATTATTTGCGCTTATATCGAGGCTTAATGAAGGTTAGCCTGTTTGCTCACATCTTTGCAATGACAAGATGGAAACAAATCACCGTCTATGCCCGTCGTTGCTTCCTGGTAACGACGGGATCCGTATACGGAAGGTTTTGTAAAATAAACAGAGATTATGTAAAATTTAAGGAAGATTTCTGTAAAGCATACGGAAATAAACTGGCGTCCTAGTTAACTGTTTTTACAGTAAATTTGACAGACTTTTTTTGCACTATACACTAAATATTTGATATTTTATTTTCTGTGTAAAAAACTGAAACTATGAATATTACGAACGCTATTTTCAACGGAGGGTATCATTTTAAAGATTTGATTAATATATTAGACATACTGGAAAGTAATAAATACTAAAAGTAATTTTTTTCACATAAAATTCAAGCAAACAAATTTTCAACAAGTATTTAATTACCTAGAATCTGTGCCTAAACATAGGATTTATATTTGTTTAAAGTGAGAAATTTATAGATAATTTTCATTTCTAAGAAAAATTCCCATCCTCCTCTTTTTTCACCTCAGCCCTCCTTGGAGTATTATATTCGAAATTTTCTGAATCGATTCGAATGAATCTAAATCGAATCTTAGATGTTCATAAGCGCTGTGTTTTACATCAAGATTGTGATCACGCAAGATATCTAAAAAGAACATTTTGGCTTCCTATTCCCCGTAAGGTACGAGTTTTGGAAAATGCCCTCTAATCTAGCACCTACGGTAAGACATACGTGCCAAATTTCATATTATTAGCGTCAGTAGTTTTTTCCTAGGCTAAATATTGACATACGAAAAAAAAAATGTTAATTTCCGGTACATCTAATATATTGTTATTTATTTATTTATTTATTTGAAATAAATTAACATCTTGGAAATGCTTTTTAAAAAGTGACTGCAGATGGGCAGTAATATTTTGCGTTTTGCCAAAGCTACGCAAGGACTATCTGCATACGACGGGGATACCTTGTTTGAACGACTTTTTGAAGGGGTTCTAACGTATTCACATTACATTTGGAGAAAACTGACCTAAACTCCCGACCGTTAGATCGACAGCTGCGCAATAGGCCAGGCCAAAACAGTGGATCTTCCCACTCCAGTCGTCTACAACTTTGAGTATCTTATCAACCCGGCCATGGTGGGTGTGCACTGGCATTGAAAATCTTCGGCTCTCCCTGTAAAAGGCTATTAATTTCATACATGCCGTTTCATTGTAGTGTATAATATGAATACATAGCAATAACATGCATGAATTTCCTGGCAATCGATTCACATTTACGGCAGTGGATGACGAACAGACAGACAAATTGAAAAAAAACTTTTAAATTTGGTTGCAAAGTGTTAAAAATGGCAACGTATTCTCCAGGGTGCTTGAAAATAAAAAACGGAACAAAAGGTATAGTACCGGTATACTACAAAAGGTATACTACCGGTGTGCTACAAAAGCATAATAGTACTGGTATTACAAAAAAGTATGATGGCGGTATATTACAAAAAGTATAGTACAAAAGCATTAGATGCTATGGCCAAAAACTAGCAACCTCACTTTTGGTAATATATAGAATAAAAACTCTTTAGAACCTACTCAACAAAAGAATACTCGAACACGAAAACAGAACGAAGAATGTTACATACAATATGAACGAACAAGAAAGAAATATTTAATTAGTTTTCTTTTTCGAAAATGAAAAAGCCACGAAAAATAAAATTCGAATTGTGCAAGAAAATCAGAAACGGCGGAAACGCCGTTCGCATGATTACTTAAAAGTAAATTTTAATATCTCATTTTCGTAAAAGGAATGTCTAATCCAAGAGAAAGGAAAATAGATGTATAAAAACGAAACAAACCATTTCAAACTAAAATAGAATTTAGATCTTTGATTAAATGTATATAAGTATACGATATTAAAAAAATAAATAGCATTCAATATTATTCAACTCTACATTTGCAATCTATTTTCGCGATTAATCTTTGGGAAAGAGAAGTAATTCTTTCAAGCACCATTCTTTTTAAATATTTTGAAACGGAGCTTCACAAATAACCATCAGAATTTTGAATAATTTCTTGAAGCTATTGTAAATTATACTTGAAATTCTCTTGATATTTAAATGGTTTTTGTAGATATATTGAGGGAAATTATTATATCTTCCTTTGCGCATCTATTCCCTTTGTAAACGTGACAGGGATTCGGGGAAATATTGTATGAAGTGTGCAGGGTGAAAAAAAATTACATTTGAATTGATAGAAAGGAAGGTTTTTTTCTTCCTCTCGCTTTTGATGCAAAGGAATGTGGATCATTTTTTACAATTTTGTATAACTGTTAGGCAATATTAAAATAGTCTATAGAAATAAATTGCTCTTAGTACTTTCAAGTGTTATAAAGTGTCAAATGTAATCTGCAGTAAGTGATGCAGTTTAACGTACGCATAGTAAATTAAAAGGTGGTAGGAAAATCTAATTTCGATCATATTTTTCTTATACTGCTTTGATCGTGACACTAATTATCACAAGGCTATGCTATAATTTTAAAAATTCAATTTATTCTGTAGATAAATGTTATTAGTTGTAAAATATTCAATACCTACTGTTAATAGTTTTTTGATCTTGGGGCATTATGGACTAGACGCTTTTTCTTACTGAAGCGTCTAATAAATAAACTAGTCTAGGTGTTAGTATAAATATTTTACAGTGTTTGGAAAGGAGTAAACAACATGTGTCAAATATATATAATAATAATAGGAAAACCGTCTGAGTTCTGACGACGGAGAAAAGGTTTCGCATATTCGTAGAACAATTTTAATGTGCGAAACATAAACTGTCGGAACAATTGATCGGGTCAACCACTTCAAAAGAAATAACTTACCACGTACACCCTCTAAAAAAGAATATTCGAGTAAGACATAAATTTCCTATTTTAGATTTGCTAATAATAATTCAGTTTTTGAAAAATGCACAACTTGACCTAAATATGGAAAGTCATATTTATACAAAGCCTAATTCACATTCCTTGATAAATAATTTTTAATATGCGAACCAACGTAGGAAATTTATCTCTTACTCAAATACTTTTTTTGGAGGGTGCACCATAAAACATTCCCCAAAAGAATGTTCAGTGGAGTAAGTAAATAAAACAAATGGAATAATAATCAAATATACGTTGTGCTGGACTTAAGTAAAGAATACGCATCAGCTGAACTACGACCGAGAGTGTGAGATGAAAAAGTCGAGAAGACTGGGGGCTAATGGTACGCAGGGCTAATGGGACAAAACAGTTTGTGTGCAAAATAAAGTATTTCTATGAAAAGTTTGTTTGTCACAGAATGGGTACAGTAATACTACATTTTTGAACAACAACAGGTCAACCAATGCAGTTAAGTATTAAGCCTGAGAAATCATTGTTGTTTCCAGCACATCAAAGTAAATTTTAATTTTTATATTTAATTACATTTTTTAATCATTTAAAATAACTTTTATTGAATGGATAGATTGTTCAAGATAGAACAGATATAAAGATTATGGTAATATAAATCGCGCATTGTGTGATAGAACATGTGGTTTTCTATTCTTGAAATTTTTAGTTGTTATACTGTGGGATCTACTGGGACTGTTGATATCGGGACTGATGGGACTACTGAACAGACAGTAAACCAGTTATTATTTTATTTTAAAAATCCTATTTTAGATGTAAATCATGACTCAAAGTTGTTGAAAATTAATGAAGTCTATAATTTAATTAATTTAGGCCTAATAAAAATTAATTGGCCTTACAATATGAACTGTGCAAAATTTCAGGCAGTTTTGTAGACAGTAGCATGTTTTTACAGAGCTCATCAATTGAGTTAATATGCAAATATGGTGTAATATCCAAGAGACGTTCCAAAACATTAAATATAAGTGACTTTGTTTTAGTTAAATTTACAGGATAGCGAAAGTGTTCCATTACATCGGTATCATTAGTAAGAGTAGCAATGATGAAATGCTTGTGAACTATCTAAGGGGAAAAAACTGACTATTTTAAATTCATAAATCCAGAAGAAAAGATAAGCATTGGACTGATATTGCTGAAATAGTGTTAAAATTGGCACTACCAAAAATTGACAGGCAAACTATACGATCATCTACAGAGTTTTTTCTTTCTCTATATGACCTTAAATATTACTTCGTAAATAAAAAAGTTATGAAAGAGCATTGGTATTAATATTTTGTAATTAGGTAGTTTCACATGTACATAATTTAGTTTTTATTTCTTTATTGGTTTAGTATAAAATTTATTTATTTTTATTTGTCCCATTAGCCCTGCACATAGGTGCAAATGGGACTATGATATAATTTCAGAAATGGATTTTTTTTTTTACTTTTATTAATAGGTCTTTAAAAACACATTAATCATTTTCGGTAATCACATGTGCATGATTTAACTTAGTATAATTTATTTCTAAATATCTGCATATTTCACTGAAATATAGCTTAAATTTAAAAAAGTGTCCTATTAGCCCCGCTCTCCCTTACATATTGTTTTACCACCAGCCTTTCTGAAGCTTGTTGGAACTAACAGTAGGAATAATATATACACGTAGTGAGTAGTTTTGTTCGCATTCAGTAGGCTATTTCTTTATTATGACCTCTCAAGTAATTGCTGTAAAATATCTATGTACAAAAAGGTATGTTACAGAAGATGTAGTAACGTTATATTATAAAAGTTATAGTACCGGTATATTAGAAAAGGTTTTGTGCATGTCATATCACTAAAATTATAGTACAAAAGCATTAGACACTATGCACTAAACTAACATCCTCACTTTTAGTAATATATTGCATAAAAACTCTTTAAAACTGGTCTTACCTCGCCATTTTCATTTTGGCTAAATGTACTTTTTATGTTACACCATGGAAATGTAACAGCCATTGAAACACGATTTATTTAAAAGATTTACATACTGCAAAATGTTTATTCTTCTGATATTGTATGTTACACAGATGAGAAATTTTAACTTCTCCACAAACAAAATATATTCGAATAAATAGAACAATATAATAGAAGCTGACTCTATCCTATTAATTCATAGCAGTAGGTTTTGTTGCATATACAAAATAAATATTCCAAAATTTTGCATTCTGAAAATATATGCGTGTACATGCATAGTTACTTCAGTAGATTTTTTTTTAATTCTTACTTCAGTAGATTTTTTTTTTTAATTCAGTCACCGAATTTTGTTTCGAGCAAAAATATACTAAATCCACAAATGCACTTTCGATTATTGATTTCTATCACTAGCATCTGAAATGTTCACAGCCGCTTATCAAATTAAAGATGGAATTCGAGATATCTGTACGAATTGGAAAAATTTCACAAAACCCCATTTATTCTATAAAAACATTCTAAAATCATTCGATCAATATTCAGATGCGAAATTACTTTCAAATTTTAGTCTTCAATAAAATAAGGAAGAATTTTTATTTCGGGATCTGATATAGATGAAAACGAATTCATAAAAATATCAGTTACTTAAATATATACAACAGAGTAAGCTACGTACCAGTACGGTTGCATTGATTTTTTTAAGACATTTTGATTACGCATTCTTGATTACACATTCAAAACGAATTGAAATTTTTCTAGTTACAGTTCTGTCCGATGATCACGAAACGAAATTTTACTTTATCCACACACAGTGTATAGTGTTTATATTATCGAAGCACAATTCTATATAACTGTCTGAATAGTTTTTATTTCACATCAGCTTCCAAGAAATTAATCACTTTCCGATATTCTGGTATTAAACTTGAAAATTGGAGAACCTGATATATGCATTTTCTGGGTAATTTACTTTAGTCCGAAAAGATATCAATGTCTCTTGATGTCGACAGTTGAATGACCCCCCCCCTCACCTTTTACCTCTAACATATTAAGTTATTATCACTGCCAGTTGTAAGTACTGGGGATCGCACTACATGCACCCATGGAACTGAAATGAAATAATTAAGAAGAATTATCGATTTTTACTACTTTTTATTTATTTTTCTTGTGTGTATGTGTGACGTTTTCTCATAAGCTATTAAATAATATGATTTTTAATGCTTAATGCTCAACGATTACGTAAAGGGGTTAATTGTGTATTATTAATAAGGCCGCATTGAATCTTTTTGCAGCGAATTTGATAACGATTCTTCTTCTTTCACTTCGACTACATTCTCCCTCTGTCATTCAAAATCTAACATAATCAACGCTGCCATTTTTCGGGAATTGAAAACCCGCTCTTACACGAATTCCGATGCAGTTTTTATCACTTCTCGACAAAATTAATCACTTTCCAATACGCTGCCGTTAAAGTAAGTTTTTAAAAAGCCTTGTATATACTTTTCAGGAGGTTTTTACTTTCATGCGAAATCATACGTATTGATGTCGGTTGGTATCGACAGTTAAAAGATTTTTCCTTCTAAAGATTAAGAAACTGTCAATGCTACTCAAAAATGGTGTTAGGAGAAAAAATAATAATAATAAAAGAGCTTAAATGAAGGAACTGGTAGCGGTATTCTACTTTTCAAGGTTTAATTTTTTTTTAACTTTTTTTATGAATTTCTTCTATTTTCTTAAATTAATTTGCCGAAAATTGTTAAGTGTAAAATTTAAGAATTGAAAGAATGTTATTCTATTTAACTTGCTACATTGTCTTAGTTTTATTTGAAAATGTACACTTTTTCTTTAAATATTTAATTTTTTGTTTTATTTAGACCACCGTTCTTGATATGCTCAGTTACAGTTCAGTTCGATTAAGGTGTGTCCCACCTAAATAAAGCCACCGTGATTGTGTACTGTAACTGGACACGAAACAGATCGATAGGGATGAAGCAAATATACTTTGTATTTGTGTGTGTGGATTTTTTCTAAGTATATTTGCTCTAAGTATTCTATAAAAACATTCTAAAATCATTTGATCAATATTCAGATGCAAATTACTTTCAAATTTTAGTCTTCAATAAAATAAGGAAGAATTTTTATTTCGGGATCAGATATAGATCCCGAGGATCAGATATAGGCTTAAAAAATTCACACACACAAATACAATGTATTTATAAAGAGCAACTCACTCCCTGCCCCACCTGGTCAGGAAAAAAATAGTAAATGTATATAAAAGAAGAGGAGAAAAGGTGTGCTTCGAAATAAGCCACTACTGTTGATATCCAATATATTCGCCATGTACGCTATATATGACGCTATGTGATATGCTATTTACTAATCAGTGGAGGTTTGGTTTGTGTGGTTATGGCAACGCTACGCTACTGCGATCTTCCAAGGATAGGGCTGCCTTGGTAGGAGGAATTTCTAAGGGGTTCTAACGCGTATTCACGTTACATCTGGAGAAAACCTACCAAAACTCCAGACCGTTAGATCGACACCCGCGCGATGGAACCCGAACTCTTAACCTTCACACTTTGGTCGTCTACCATTTCAGGGACATAACCACTGTGCCATGGTGAGGCAATTCCTGGAGGACAATAACATCAATAATTCCAGCATTCAATGAGGATTCCAGCATTCAATGAGGAGGGCCTTCAACTCTGCCAAAGACTGAAACTGTCCGACATTTGCGTATTCATCCCTACCGAGGATACACCATTCATTTTTTTAAGGACTAAGATCAAACAAAAAGAACAGAATATTTCATGATATGCACAACATTATCGAAAAACTATTCCCAGAAGGATTATGCAACGTGAGTTGGGACGTTGTCCTGTTGAAACATCTAACTTCGGCAACCAATTCTCCTTGTAAATGGCAGTAAATGGGTTTCTATCATATTTTGGTAATTACTAGCTTTCATAGGACTTGAGGTAAAAGCCAAGTTAAGTTTACATCATAGCCCTCATCTGAGACCATAACACAATACCACTGGTCCTTCCAGGTTTGACGATATTTGGCCAAATCTACTCTTCTTTGCTTGTGGATACTTTTTAACGCGAGCACTGTTTCTTCTCCAAAAGACAAGAAGGATGAGGCTCATTTTATGATGTGGAGAGGCTTAAAATGTGGTAAAATTAATCAGCCCGCATATAACTAACCCGTATGAAAGTTAGTAATTACCAAGAAATGATAGAAACCCATTTACAAGGAAAATTGGTTGCGATGTCTGATTTTTCAACTGGACAACGTCTCCATTCACGTTGCAAAATTCCCATGGTAATGCTTTTTCGATAATGGGGTGCATACATGAAATGTTCTGCTCTTTTTGCTTGATCTCAATCCCCAAGAAAATAAGTGAGGTATCCTCAGTAGGGATGGATACGCAAATGTAGAACACATTCAGTCTGTGGCAGAGTTGAAGGTCTCCATTATTGAACGTTGGGATATTATTGATGTTACTGTCCACCAGGGATTAATAAATAACATACCACACAGTGTATTCTTAGTCATATGTAAACATGGCGAATATATTGGCGATTTACAATTGTGGCTTAATTTTGGCGGAACACTTTTACTCCTCTTCTTTCATACACATTTACGTTTTTTTTTTTTTTTTCTTAACCAGGTAGGACAGGGAGTGAATTGCTCCTCGTTAATACGTATTTGTGTGTAGATTTTCTTAATATATTTGTTTCATTCCTATTGATCTGTTTCGTGTCCATTTACGACCTACAATCACGGTAGCTTTATTTATGTGGGATACAGCATATCTGCGCATTTGTTATGTCTCCGTTACGCATTTGAGAAACGACTGACTTTTCTTAACAAAATCTACTCTTGACGATATTTTAGACAAATATTTTTAATTAAAACATTTTCGTTGATTTTAAAATATAATTTATTGATTCAATTAAATTATTTAGTAAAATATTCTAAAACTATCTAAAATTGCTTAAACGATAAACAGGGTAATTATTTTTTTAAACCCATTACATGAACTCTTCCAGGTCAAATCGCCCAACAACACACACAGTCAAAAGGAAGTTTCAGATATTGTTGTTTTAAGGTATTATGCTAAAATTTGGGATTATTTGAAAGATCAGAGTTCTTACAGTTGAGATAACACTGAAAATTATTTTTTTTTCACATAATTTTCTAATAGCAACACCTGCTTTTTTATACACAAATTCGTTAAAGCAATGAAAAACCACAAATGACATTGGAAATTCATATATTTGACGCAAATTGGCGACATAAAATATTTGTAATGGGTTACCCTACTAGCAATTTTGCTCGGGTACCGTCGGCCGGCTACTTGGCCGATGTTAACCCGATCAAAATTTGCTACTAGGATAATTAGATCACAAAGAGCGACATTGTTTCTCTTAGTGATGTAATTATCCTACTAGCACGGTGGAAACAATTCCAAATAATTTTTTTTCATTTTCCTCTCTTTTTCGTCTCCTATCCATATTCTACTTTCTATCCATTTTCCAAATTCAAATTATCTCCAGACATAAGAATATAAGATTGCTCTTTTGGTGCATAAATCTACATAATCAAGCCATTTGCTTTGAAATTTGTCTCATATGGTAAAAGGCTCAAAAAAAAAAAAAATAGTTGCATTAAAAATTTAAAAACCTATAATTATTAAAATTGTAGAAGGTTTTTTTTTGTTTTTTTAGTGCGTTTGTGATTTTCAACTTTGAAAACATCTTCGACTGCAAAAATTTTATACAGAAAAGTAAAAAATCTTAGATCCTTTAACCCATTCATGCCTGGATATTTTTGCGACTTTCTTCGCTTTTTGCTAACACCAGCAGTAATTGATAAATTTCTTTTGTCAACTTTTTGAGCAAGGGATGATTTCTTTTAAAATCATTATGTATAAAAATTGAAATGTCAACATCCTACTTGGCCATATTAAAATATTTTGTGGAATTGAAGTTCAATACTCGCAAAAAAAGGCTAGGAAAAATAATTAACGTTTTCGACTGATAGCGAAAATGCCGTCCCAAAAAAGGGACGCTAGGCATAAATGGGTTAAAAATTTCACCCTTTCTCGTATTTAGTGATTTCTCCCCTATTTTTTTCAGCGATCGAGAGCATGTCTTGCACAGACACATCAGTCGGCTTAGAATTCAGAAATAAGTATGCAGAAAAATACTTAACTCATACGTATGCATACGTATATAATTTTCATTAGTTGTTTTTTTTTTTCTTTCTAATGGCCGGGTCAACTGACAACCACAGGCTGGATCACGATGAAGGCCGAGTACCCTGCCCATTTCATTATGAGGGCACCTACTAAACAAATTTTGTTTGGAACCAATTCCAAAGAAGAGACGTATCACCTAGATCGGCGGCCCCAGAGGTATCGTTTGCACACGGAGGAGTTTAGAGCCACGAACAGATTTTACGTGTGCCAACTCCTACTAGCATACACTGCGCCATGGTAATGCAGCCGAGAGAGGTTTTTATCCTCACAAGCTCAAACCAAGATCAGTGCCGCTTCACTTTCAGTGTTTTTAATGAAACCGAGCTTAACCGACTGCCCCACTACGAGACACATTTGCATTAGTTGTGACAATAATCCTCATTAACAATGCAAGAACGTTTATTTCAGTATGTTATTGCCTACTTTTTAATTTTATTCTTTTATTTAATTACAAGACATTTTGTTTACACAATCTTGGTTATTAACTTTGTTACAGTTGTGTGACTGTGACAATCAAAAGATATCTAACAGTGGTATTTTTCGGTCGAGAACTGCTTTTACACTAAACTCAAAACATTTTTATTAGTCCTCAGAAATTAATCATTTTCCAATAGTATATATGAAACACGAAATTTAGTTTTTTTTTTAAAAAGAGTTTTATATACTTTTCGGGCGGTTTACTTTTCATCCGAAATTCCATTGATGCCGGTTGATATCGACAGTTGAATGATCCCCCCCCCCCTCAATCCTCCTTTTTCTATCAAAGATTAAGGAACTGCCACCGCTACTCAAAAGCAGTGTTGGGGAAACATAAAATTGATCAGGGAAGTGAAACGAAAGAAGCTGTAAAAGACATTCGCCATTTTTCCCGCTTTCATTTTTATAATGTCTTGCACAATTAACTCTGCAGTTAAATGTGATGTTGAACAAAATTAATTTCGCCATTCAATGTGATGTTCAAGAATTTTAAAAAGGGTCTGCTGCTATATTTTTTAATATGGCTTTCGATTTTGTTCAAGAATTCTGACGTAATTTTTCTGGCGTAATTCGAATTTTTGGATCGTTTGCTTTATTTTTCAAAGCTGTTTATGGCGTAACCAATAAGCTGTGGGAAGAGCTTAGCCGTAATACTCAGCGTCCTTGTTAGGTAGGTTCTAAAAGGGTTAGTAGGTTCTCCAGGTAGGTTCTAAAAAGTAACGAGGATTTAATAATTTCACGGTATGTATTACTTCGGTTCGTGCCATTTATGCAAGTGTGTTGGCAAACATACTTTGACTTGCATTAAATGCTTAGCTTGTTGCTAGCTGTTCAAATTGTTAAATGCATTTTTTTCGATCTGCAATTACTTACTTAAAATAAAACAAATGGATCTGAAAATCTATATTAAATTTGAAGTTTTTGCTACAAACTCAAATAATCTATAGAGAGTATTAAACTACAATTTTAAAGAAAATGAAACTGGTCAAGCACTTTAAATTTCTTTAGTCCCCTCAAAGTACCAGTTCCTTCATTATTTGAAGATTTTAAAATTCTCAGGGACTGTTTTAGATACTTTTGGCCTTGAGCAATCGGGCCAAGACCGCACAAAATATTAATAACAGAAGTGTATGCACAGTACAGTTCATGTGCATATTAATGTGAACACCAGGCAGAATATCCACTTTTTTCTTTTCGTTTCTTTCTTATGATAAAACATCTATGAATGACTAACACTTTTTTCAGTAGTGGAAACTATTTCATAAATATTTGCCAACAAATTTTTATTAGTACGGCAGCAATGATGTTATGTTCGAACACTGATTTTATTGATAAAAAGTATCTAATGGTCACGTTATAATGGCCATTGACTGTATGTGTACATTCAAATAAAAAGTATTTCATTTAGCACATGTAGGAACTTTCGATTGAATAAAATTGCAGATATGATATCAATCAGCCATGCGGCAAATTAGCATTAGTTACAAACACTTTTAGTAAAATTTGAATATTAATATGTTCTTACAATCTGGATTTTAATGTTTAGTAACTGTTAAATTAAAAATTGAGTTCGAGGTATTATTCGTTATAGCAAGCAAAAGTAATACTATTTTTTTTTTTTTAAAAGCTGTCTTACGGATATCTAATTAATACATAGACGCAAAATTAAATTTTCTTAGGAAGACTACTCAACATTTTTTTTTCTAATGGCGTCCTCTGCCTTCACGGCTTTGGCCACTACTAAGGCCTGAATTGCTAGGTCTCTTTACTATGGGGGCACCTAGTAGGTGGACCAGCGTCACCCCCCCTATGAAGAGACGTGGCCCAAACATTGAAGGCCACGTCCAGACGGGAATCCAACCCCGATCGCCGGGAGTTGAACCTGAAACCGTTAGTACGGTGCTTTACCTACCATACAATCCGGTTGACAGACTACTTAGCATACATTTTAGTATTTACTGTGCCTGTAAAAAGCGTTTTTCCTTCATAGTACATGTAATGCACGCAAAAAGTTGTGCAGTTTATCTTACCATTAGCAAACCGGATCTATTTCGTTGAACTTTTAATTAAAAACATTGAAAAATATTTTTGCTGATTCAACAAAATTTTGGTTGGCACTATTTCAACGAAATATTTTTACTGAATCAACAAAATTTTTGATAATTCATATATAGAAAAATTTTACAGAGAAATATTTTATCATTACAGAGAAATATTTCGTTAATTTAACAAAAATTTTGTCAAAACGAACCAAATTATTCGGTTGAAATGGCGCCAACCAAACTTTCGTTGAATCAACAAAATTTTGTTCCATTCAGCAAAACATTTTTTTATGATAATAATTGTGCAATTTTCTGTATTCCAGCATCTGATAAACATGTTGTTTGTAAAAATGCCCCAAATTTAATTGATTATGTAAATGAGCCAGTTTCCTTATTTACAATGGTGCACTCTTTCTTTCATCCGTTTTGATTATATTTTCCTGTTTATCAGCATAAGTCAAAGGTCTAGTGTTGTCATTCAAAATAAATCTAATGTAATCACAACTTATTTATATTTATTTGAAAATTAAGCACCACTATCATATGAATTCTCTAAAACCCTTTTTCTTGGTTCTCCAGAAATTAATTATTTTCCAATACTCTGTATTATACAGAAAGAGTTTTTAAAAGCAGCCGATATATAAGGTTTTCGGGCGGTTTCCTTTTTGTTCAAAATGATATTTATGTCGGTTGATATCGACAGCAGTGCGATTCACACCCCTTTCCCTCTCTTCTCTCAAGGATTAAGAAACTACTGCTAACGCCACTCAAAAATAGTGTTGGAAAAGTTGATAAACTTAGATTAAGAAAGGAATCCTTAAAATTATCAGACGTTTGACATTTTTCTTGTTTTCTTTAACATGTTCCGTTCAGAATTCATTTTCCGAAAATATTTTAATCTGAAATTTAGTAATTAAAAGCAAACTTGTGCTGCAGTCTCGTTTCACATAAATTTTCGATTTTAACAGGAATAATGGCATATATTCTAATACTTTAATATTGATTCATTTGCTGTATTTACAGCAACCTTGTATTCTTTATCTCGATAATTACCTACGAGGGACCTCCGGAAAGTAGCACCCATTTAATAATTAAAACATAACCACTAAAAATTTGGTGACAATACTTTTATTGTTATATATACATAAATTAAGCTGTTTTTCTGTTAAGTTCTAAGCTGACTACAGATCAATAATGCATCTACATTATAAAACGAATATGCTCTTAAAATACTGATATGCCTTCGATACTTTGGCAATAATGCTGTTTTCTTACTAATTTAAATCTAAAAATTATGTGCATTGAGATCTTTGAAATGAATGATCGCTTTGACATAAGTTTAGTTTTTGTTTTATTTTGAAGCTTGAACAAAAGTCTTATTCGGAATCGTTCAAATGTTCAATACAAATTTGTTCAATGACGTACATCGCTTCTGTATTTCTTGTTGTGGGATTACAGTCGATTATCTACTCGAGGATCTAAGCCAAAGGATGGGGGCTGCCCTCAGTGTGGTGGTCTTTCTAACGCTATATTTGATACAATTTGTACCATTTACAACTTCCTTCTATGGTGAACTTTAGGCTATCTATGCCGCCCTCCAGCTACTTGCCCCTTTTGAGTGAGCCTTAATACTATTTTCAGCTTCCATCGCTGCGCTTCAGCTTTGTCGAGCAGCCAGGAAAATAGGACTTCTCCTGTACAATGCTGCAGGGAGCTACTGAAGAGGATTGAAGCAGATATTGTTTTCCAGTGGATGCCATCCCACTGAGATCTTTATAGTAACGAAATTGCAGACTTTTTGGCAATAAAAGAGTACATTTGTTCTTCAAAAGTCTCGTCGTGACTGCCCTTCATTCAGCTAAATCAAAAATCAACCCTACTAGCAATTTTGCTCGGGCTACCACCGGCCACGTAGCCAGCCGATGATGGCCCGAGCAAATTGCTAGTAGGGAAGAGATCAAGCTGCTGGATATAAATCTTGGAGTGTGATTTGTGAATTTCCTTGCATCCCAGATTTACCTAGTTCTGCTGCTGTGACTTGTTTAGAATTTTGACTGGACGCGATTATCTTGGTGCCTACTTTTTCCGTTTTAATTTGATTCGCCTGTCTGAGTTGCTTGTTATTCTCGACAAGCCGTAATTGCTGTTCGTTTGTACGAGTGTTCTGCATCAAAACATTTTAATTGTATTTTAAATAAATACTGAAGAGTTCGTGGCCTGATTAGGGATGGACGCGAGACGAGAAACAGGGCTGTCTCATCTCGTTTCGTGTCTCGCAAAGAAATTGCCTGTCTCGTCTCGTGAGTCTCGCAAAATTAAGGACTGCGATTTTGTTACCATATTTTTAGTAACATTAATACTATTTTATTGAAAATTTATATTAATAATAACAATTAGTTACATTTTACCATATTGGTACTTATATTAGTTACCATATTAACTCATATGTGCATCTGAAGTGATAAAAATTCAGATTTAATCCATATACAGTAGAACCTCGATTAACCGAAACTCTCCGTTAACCGAAGTCGGTTTCTTCTTCACTTTTTTTTTCACTTTCTACTATCATCCAAAATTTTCTCTTAACAAACATGCAAGTGTTTTTTTTTTCCCACATTCCTTTTGTATGCAAGCCGTCCTTTCCAAATTACGAGTGCAGATAAATATTTTGAATTCCCTTTTATAGAATTCCTTCTCGCAAGCTCAATTCTCGGTATGAGTGTTCTCTTCCCCACTTTCAAACATCTCTGTTCTAAACTGGCGCAGATGAAAATATTACTGAATTTGTGAAAGATAGTGTTACTGAGTTTTCAAGCCTTTTTAGCTCAATGAAAGGTTTTGAAAATTGCGGGGATAGAGAAATCACAAAGTGGCTGAATTGTGACGTGGAAGATGCAGGCTTCCAGTTGCTCAATGATGAGGAATTAATAGCACAAGTCCAAAAATCTCCAAAAGAAGAAGAAGATGAGAATGATTCTGGAGTAAATAAGTTCAGTAACAATGATGCTTTTAAGAGTTTCTCAAAAGGTTTTCTTTGGTTGGAACAACAGGAACAGTGTGATTCCTCTGAACTCATGCTTTTAAGAAAACTTCGGAATAGAGCTGTACAGCAAAGGATGGCCAATGTACACCAGATGAAGCTTCCATTTAAATTACTGTAGGTTTTTGTTTCAGAAATAAATTTATTTTCATTTATAATTTTAATTTATTTAACAGTTATTAGTCATAATAATAGTTCAATGACGATACTACATATTAAAATAGATGATTATTGATGAATTCTTGATTATCCGAAAATTTCGATTATCCGAAGTAGGTTCGGTCCCAATTACTTCGGATAATCGAGGTTCTACTGTATATATAATGTGACATGACACCGAAAAAATATTTGTTTTTATTTATTTATTTTCGGAACTGCGTAAATGTAATATGTATGGTTGATTACAGTTTCAGTTGCTTTTGAAATTATAAAAAGCTTTGAATTTTGTTAGAAATGATGCAGAACTCGGGAAATGTTGCACAAATAAAATTTTAATCTAATTAAGCTGCCTCAATGTGCGGAATAGTGAATTCATAAAAGTTTCAATTGGGGACGGGATAGTTACAGTGAAGCCTGCTTATTCCCTCTCTCGTTTTAGTGTATGAGATAGGGGTTTCATATTTAATCGGGAACCCGAGTTTAACCTGTTCATTCACACCATCAAAAAGAAGAGACAATAGAGAAGACTTGTGACCAGGGTTGTTTCTCAACATGGATCTTTGAAAGGTCCGCTAAGATCAAGCCTTGTATTAGTGAAATCGCTCCAGTAGATCATTCGTTTACGTTCGCATAGCTTAGCTTATGGTGAAAGAAGCATTTTAAATAACTGATGAAATATTATTTTATAAATATTAAGTTACTTAAGAGAAAAATATGAAATATCCATGAGATTTTATTACATACGTTTTATCCATTTTGATGAAATGTAGCCAATATTATAAGTAAACAAAAAATCACAATTATTAAGTACACAATTAGAGCATAAAATATCGCACTTGCATCAATTATTTAAAAAAATGTAATAATTATAGCCAGACATTGTAAATAAGTTTGAAATTTTTCCATAAAAAAATAGTGATAGCGCACTTGAATAATTATTCATAATTCTGGATTATGCATAAAAATGAATTAGACATTAAAAATGACTTGCAATTCAAACCTCATTTTTATGCTATCTAAATATTTACAAAAAAACAACAATTATTAGAACTATGAAACCGTATATCTATGTTGACATCAGTGATCAGTGGGCCGGGGGGGGGGGGCTAATTAAAAGAATAATCTAAAAAAAAAGTTCTCTAACAACATGATTGAATTCCATGAGTTTTATTTACAAGCAACAATTACTCTGCGCAAATTAATAAATGAATGTTTTCTTTGAAAAAATCATTCTGTAATTATTATATAGAAATTTATACATGGAGGGTTTTCTTTCCATAAAATTATTATCTAGATAGACATATAATAATATATATACAGTGGAACACTTCCCAGATTTGATCAAGCATTTTAAGTGGAAAACGTCTTAAACGGAAAAGCACAAACCATAAATGATGAAGAATAGTATTAACATATTTCTTTTACAAAGCATAATTGAAGTATTATACTATAATTTTGTATAGTTCCTTAAAGTGAAGTTTCAAAAGTACGAACAGGAGTGTCATATAGTAGACCCTGACTAAGGCTCCATATTAGCTAATGATACAAATGGGTTACAAATATTAAAATTAAAATAATTTTTGAATGTAGCTTGCTCAAATATATGTAAGTAATTTTAAAATTCAATTTAGGAAATCTTAAAAAAGGCTTTGCATTGCGAAACTCAACAGCGGTCAAAAATATGTTAAAATGCTTGTGATAGTAAAAGAGGCCCCAAATTTAGTGCCCCTGGCCCCATCTAAATGTGGTTAGGGTTTGGACTTAGCATACCACCATCCGTCTGTTTACTTATTATTTTTCGGTCTTCTCAGTTTTCTTTCTTTTTTCCAGTTTCTTTCTCTATCCTCTCCTTTATGTGTTTTGTATATCCCTCTTGCTGTCCTAATTTTAAATTTTACGTGTTTGTGTGTATTGTAGAGTGCTGATAGTATACCAGGAACGATAACAAAGGAGACGTATGTTAAACGGTAGAGTCTTCAAGCAAAGTGTACCTAAATCAAAAGACCACGAAAATCCAGATACCCTCTGTCAAAGAGGCTAAGGGTGGAATTCTCCCCCGGTGGTTTCCGAAATCGTCGGTGGTTAGCTGTCGACTGGGCAGAACGAGTTGTTTGGTTATCGACTGCGCTAACAACTCCGGAGGAAAACGGGAGGTCTTTTAGCCAATCACATGAACCCCTTGACGCTCCTCCTTAAAACTCCACCTCAAGTGACCTCAAGATGAGGCAAAGTTAACGACGGCGAACCTCGTTCCAATTAACGACGAGGGGAGAATCCAGCTGTAGAGTTGTTTGGATATCAGTGCACAGGACAAGCAACCCTCTCCTTACCTTCCCCCCCCCCACCACCAACACCACTTATCCCATTCCACTTATTCTACGAAATATGCAGGTGCAAATAATAACGAAAGAGGAATAATGGGGAACCCTAAGAACAATCGACGACACTTATGTTTGGGATATCCTGAAAGTAGAATATGCGTGTAGCTGACCAGACTGAAAGCCAAGAAAAGATAATCTTTTTAATCCACTCTATTTTCACCTAGATATGTGGATTCATGACTGATATGTGAATAATAACTTACTTATTCTATACTATTCAAGTCATATATATAAAAAATATAGGAGGATAGAAAAAACCGGCACACACTCGTCGTGATATAATTCGACTGTCAAATCTATCCTTCAGCAAAATCGAGAAGAGGATTAACTGCATTGCATGTAGAGATTTTCTGTATAAGCCCCTTAACCCTTTAACGGGCAGTGTTCCCGCTCTGGGAACACTAAACTCTGACGTTTGACTGTTGCCAGTCACGAAGAATAGATTTGATTTCTATAAAAATAGTTGCGGGTGACATAGTTCCACGAGAATCCTTTACTTTTTAGTGCGTCATTTCCCGTAAAAAGATTGTCAAGATCATTTTTAACAGCACTGACATCTGCTGAAAAATAGAAGAATGCGAGAACAGCCGGAGAGATTGCCCAATGCTGAAAAAAAAAGGGCAGCCGTTGCCATCACTCGACTTAACTACCAGAAAGATGGCGGGCAATCGAAACGTTCATCGTGTGCCACAGATCTAGAGACCCTTTTTTGACGCAGCTGGCTGTGCCGGCACAAAAGGGTCTCACGGTAACTTCCGAAACTCGTTTCGGAAGTTATCGTGCACGCTCGCCTAACTTCGTTTCGCACGGCAACGCGGTCAGCCCTGTTCGGGAATTGTGCGCCGTTCGGATATCTCCGCAGCAACAAAACTTAGACAGTGCGTAATCGTCCGACGCAAACAGAGGTTATGTTTTGTTTTGATGGAACTGATTACATGTAAGTTTTTATTTCGTTTCTATACTTAAATGATTTGTATAGCTAATTAAATATTGAATCAGTAACTTTGTTTTGTTGTTATTAACAAATCAAGTCACATGTAAAAAAGAGATTGTAAATGAAAAATATGAAGTGTTTAATTTGATAAATTACGTTGCTTAAGTAAACTTGTTTCAAGTTTTGTTTTTCATTCCGATGATCTATTGATGTAGTTTTGTTGTACTAGGGTTATTATTACAGTTTTATTTTTAATTGTTTCAGAGTAAAATGTCACAACGAGAAAAAAATCCGATTTGGCAGTACTTCGACAAAAGTATCAGTGATACATCAAAAGCTGTTTGTAAGATATGTAGCAAGTCCTATTCGTTAGGAAGCCACGAACCAAAAAAACAAACAGTACACGGATTGAAGCTTCATTTATCAAAATTTCATGACGAGGAATACAGGCAAGTACTAAAACGTTTATCAGTATTAAACGATTTAAAAAGTGAAGCAAAATTGAAGCGAACCGACTTAAGCGTATCTTTGCAACAATCGAGCTCAAATCAGTCGACTCTTGTTCAAACAACCATTCCAAGTTTGACCTCAAAACCTAAAGTTGTACTGTGGCCTGATGATCATGAAATTACAAAAAGCATTGACAAAACTATAATGGATCTCATAATCGTGGACATGTTTTCTTATACTTTGGTGGAAGGTGAAGCATTCCGCCGACTCAATTTAACTGATCCTCAAGAAGTTCGCAAATATCGGTTGAAATCTGAAAAATATTTTAGAACGTCATTTATGCCCAAAACATATGAAAAAGTTAGATCAAAAGTACAGAATTTAATGGCACAGAGTAAGTGGGTTAGTGCTACTGCCGACATTTGGACCAACGCATGTAAAACATGTTCACTTCTCATTTTCACAGCTCATTTCATCATAAATGATAAACGTCTTAAAGTGATTTTAGGTGCATGTGTGTTAGAGCAAGACCATACCAGTCAATATATCGAACAAAAATTTACAGATATGGTAAACGAACGGGGTTTACAAGGGAGGATTTTTCTTGTCCTACGTGACAATGCCGCTAATATGGTTCGCGCGATGCGTGATCAATATGAATCTATAGGATGTGTCGCACATACGCTCCAGCTTGTCATAAAGCAAGCGCTATTTTCAGAAGACGAAATAAAGGACCTCTTAAAGAAATGCAGGAAAATCGTCGGCCATTACCATCACAGTGAGCCAGCAACCAGGAAATTAACGGAATATCAAAAACAATGCGGATTGCCAGAACATGCCTTAGTGCAAGACATTGATGTGAGATGGAACAGCACGTATTTGATGCTGCAAAGACTTTTGGAACAAAAAAGTGCAGTAAACTTATACTATGTTGAACATGATAAGGTTGATTCTCTTCAATCTGATGAATGGGTCACTGCGAAGAATCTCACATCCGTGTTGACATTTTTTTATGAAGCCACCCTTGAGTTATCATTTGATAATGCATGCATTTCGATTGTCATACCTTTCATATCGTTATTAAACCGAAAATTACAAGTTCGCTGTGAAAGTGATAACGAAATGATGACCAACATGAAAAATTCACTATACGAGTCCATGAACATCACATTTTCGTCATCGAAAAAACTCCCTTCGTTGATGGTAGCTACAATTTTGGACCCTAGGTTCAAGTCTAAATACCTCAATTCCAATGAAGTGGACATTGCTATTACAGAACTAATATCTTTCTTGACTGAGTCTGAAGTCAGCAAGCAATCATCCTGCAGCACCGATAATTTCAATGTTTCTTTGGCTTCAACTATATGCGTCTCGCAAGCTCACCACATATAGCAAGAAAAAGAGAGTCTTTGGGATGTGCACGATAATACGCCTAGTCAAGCAGAGACCACAGAATCTGAAGACATAAGACAGTGTCTGAAAGAAAAGATTCAGTCTTACCTGTCGGAGCCATTATTACAAAGCAATGCTGACATATACAGTTATTGGAACAGCAGTCCATATCCTATATTGAAAGGTGCAGTTTTAAAATACCTTTCAGCTCCACCTACCAGTGTCCCGAGTGAGCAGCTGTTCAGTGCTGCTGGCCAAATATACTCGGATCGTCGCAATAATTTACATGGCGAAAACGTAGACAAACTGCTTTTCTTGGCGTACAATATAAGACTTTAATTATGAGTATTAATAATATGAAAAACCAAAAAAGTATATTTAGGGTTACTTTTTTGGTTTTTCATTCAAAAGTTTTTTTTTTTTTATGATTGTTTTTAATTTAAATGTTTACTGTAGTTTAGTAGTGAGTTACTTAATTTTAAATGTAAGTACGACTGTCCTACTAACTGTGATCTAGATATCTTTGTTAATTCTAAATGTGTGATTTGTTAATCTTTGTTAAGACTGAAACTAAGAGTGTAATAATAATTATTATTTTTATAAAAGAGATACCTAAAAGAAGCCTAAAAGAGATTGATGATTCTTGTAACCAAAGTATTAATGAATAATTCAAAACGAATGCTTAGTATTTAAAATAATAATAATATTTTTTATTTATAATAAATATTATAAAAAATATTAATAATATTATTAAAATAATATTTTTTCATATAATAAGAAATAAATAAATGATCACAACAAACTTAATATAATGTGTTTCCATTTAATGTCCTAATTAATGCAGAATAATGGGTAAAATGTTCCAAATTTCAGTATTTTTAAGAATTTTATACTTGAACACGTGAGTTTTGGTTTCGGTTTCGGCCGAAACTGAAGCCACGGCCGAACATTCGGTTTCGGTTTCGGCCGGAAAACCAGTTTCGGTCGGACATTAGTTAATATCTATGTTCTCAAGCTTTGGACATGGGGATTAGATATTCTGAAGAATAACCGTTTCACTATCCATAGCAAAGCTCTAGTTTAATAGCAGTTTTTAGTAATTTCTGGGGTATCAGGAAGTGTAACGCTGCATTATGAAGCTGCAAACAACTCTAGATATTTTTATGCCTAAAATCCAAAAAAAAAAAAAAAAAAAAAAAACTTAGAGAGAGTCACTGTTAAATAGTTATTTACAAAACCATCATCTCCTATTGAAACACCCCTTGCAGGATAAAGTCTATAAAATTTTAATTTATTGTCATTTGTTAATACAAAATATCTCAATTTACTGCTCTCATAATTAGAAAACATTTTTACGCCGTTCAAAATCAAACATTAAAAAAGATAATAGAAAACTAATGACATCGACAAAAAATACACGCTTTGAAAAAATTATATTGAATGAATCCAGAAAATGAAATAAAAGTTTCTCCTGCACGAGCTTAAATAGTGCAATTTAGCGTGCTTGAGAGTAGTTTTTTTTCAGGTTTTTCTATAAATCGATGATCTGCCAATAGATTCAAGAATGAATGGTTTTTTTTTTCTGAAAATGAACCTAAATATTTTTAAAGAATCGGACATTTTCTGCCTTCGTTTATGATGATCCCCAGCTTATCGGTTTGATTTATTTCAAGCTTATCTGAAATGGTAGATATTTCCAGTGAATAATGTATGCATGATTCTTAAACTGGTAAACCATACTCAGATTTCAGTGTTCAGCATGCGGTGGTGTAAGACAGTCAATATTTTTACTTTAAAAAAAAAAACTCTTCCGGTGCATAAACTTTTAGCTTTTAGGTACTTCTCAAGGTTTCTTTATTTTTAATTTAAACTTTCCACTTTTTCTGAGAAGGGATAAAGATCTTTTAAACTGATCAAATACTAGAAAGTTTACTAAAGACACAGTTTTTAGCACTTTCCAACAATGTTAGAAAGGGTTTATGATCTTATATTGTCTGTTTGTCCGTCGCAAACAACAATCGATTTTACTGTGGAATAACTGAAATAACATGTTTTTTTTTTCTATGGACTATTCCGTGAAAAAACCTTATTAAAATAGCGTGAATAGAATGACTAGAAATCCAAATTTCCTTCAAACACTAAAGTCCTAGGATAGTCATTGCTTATGAGTCATTGATAAAGTGCATCTCAGAGATGTTCATCTGTTTCGAATAAAACAATGTTAATACTTATTTATTAGAGAAGCTTATGAAAGGATGATCTCTGCCAGAAATGGTGTTCTAAGGGAAACCATACAGCATTGTGACTTCTCAATACGCATGCATACTGGTTACACTCTGACATAATGAATTTTGTGACTTCAGATGATTCTAAGTGCAAGTCTCAGAGAAGTTGTGGCGGTGGATAAATGGTCCCCTGGAACAGTTCACGGTCAATCTTCATACTTGACTGAGCACTCAATGACGTCTATCAGATTAGTAGGTTCAGGGGGTTTCCCACTCGATTACTGATTGGTCATGAATCTGTAATCGAATCGACATTCATCTGACTCTACTAGTCTGAGAGTTATCACGGAGTGCCAGGGCTGGTATGAAGATAGGTCATGGGGGCAGTTTTTGTGACGTCACATGGTGACCATCAGGGACGCCATACTGGCATACATGGAGTCTCTGCACCGTCACATTGTGACTAATTATCAATTACACTGCGACTTCGCTCTGCACCATCATAACAATGTCTGCAACAGTGTTTGACACGAAGGGACGTACGAGAAGGAGAGGATTTACATCACATTTGTGATATGACGAATGTGATGAACAACGTCACTGCCAGCGTGCTTCTTGTTTGGTCAATGATTAAACGATGGTCAAAATTAATAAGTGAGCGCTTTATGTGTTGTAACTTTTTCTCCCTTATCACTTCAAAGATGCGACAACCCCGATTTTTCTGTGCCTATCATTGTATCCTGCGGCGGTAAAAGTCTTTCAATACTTCCGCTGCAAACCTGTATTTTGTTCTGGCGTAATAAAAAGTCAGTAGGCTCGAAAGTCAGTTATTTTGAAAACTTATCCAGTAAGATATGTTTAATTTCTGAACTACATACACTTTCTTAGGAAACCGGTAATGCTGTCTGCATTCTATTATAGGAAATAGTGTTATGATTTGTTTGTAGAATTGTTACAGAAATCAAAAAAATTTAAGGTCATGCCGTCCTCATTTAAGTTTAAAATCATCGTAACACTGCAGTCAGAAGAGATCTCGTAGAAAAGGCATTAAATGAGCATGCTAATGATGTTAAAAAAGTTTGATGTGGAATCCACATGCCTTCCTTGTACGTCTATTAAATCAAAAATGTTTTTCGTGCACTTCATCTAAACATATTTTGTTTGAAAGAGATACAATACTGCAATAATACTAAGGTTTAGCAATTTCTAGTCAAATATTTGAGATATCGTCAAGCTAGGTTCAGTGTGAAAAATTTATTCTTGGCACTTAATTTGGCAATATTCCGCCAAAACAGACTATTTTCAGATAACTTGCTAGATTTCGGACATATAGATAAAATAGTGATTGAACACAGACTTTCAGCAAATTGAATATATTCATAGATCTTAATGTATGTAAAGTCTTTTGGGTGACCCTGCAAATATATTACCCAGTCAATTGCAGTCAAAAAAGAGATACACAACTGCATGCTGCAATAATTTCTAAATACAAAGACTCAAAATTCTACAGTAAACAGTTTTAGAGTTATGCGAAATAAGTAATGGCTTTCGGCACCAAATTTTGGCGACATTTCGGAAAAATTCACCGAGGTTAATGACAGTTGGCGAGATTTTGGACATAGCCCAAGCAATGTATTGAAATTTTTGGGGTGGTTCTGTAAATAAACTATCCTGTAGATAGGAACCAAAAAAGAGAGTTGCGCAAATAGATGTTACAACAATCTTAAATATAAAATTTCAACATTCTATGACTAATAGTTTTTGAGATATGCGAGTTACAACCATACATACGTAAGTCAAAAGTTGCCAAGCTGCCAAGTTTTGGCGCAATTTTTGATTGAGGCTCACCACCGTCGTCGGGCCATTGGGTAACCATATGATAAAATTTCACTGTGCTTGTAATGGATGAATGTCTCTAAAACTAGCATTCACCGTAATGTATTGAAATTCTTTTGCGTGTTCCTGTAGAAGAACTATAAGTGATAAAGACATTACTCTCGATAGAAAGTTTCATTTTGTAATCCTTATTAACATGTATCAATTTTATATCTTTTCAACCAGCCGAATATCTCTAAAATATCTTTAAAGAATGACTGTCCGTAGAGCGTATGCATTGAAACTCTTTTGAGTGGCTCTGTAAATAAACTATGCAGTAGATTGGGACCAAAACAGGAAATTCACAACTAGATGTTACAACAGACCTAAGTATAAAATTTCAACATTCTACGACTAAAATTTTTTGAGCTATGTGAGTTACATACATACATACGTACAGACATGACGTGTACAGACGTCAAGAAAAAGCTAGTCAAAATGGATAGTACATATGAACATACATACATGCGTACGATAAGAAATCTCGAAATAACACTTGAAAGTAAATTTAGAAATAGTCAAAATCGACTTTTTCTTCAAAATATGGATACCGAAATTTTTTACGATCACTTTACTTCCTTTTAATTCGCGCAAGGAAGTAAAAAAGATGTTTTCTGTGCCATGTCTAGCAGGCACAACATGATGTGGAAACAAACAACTTGTTGTCCAACCTGTCCTTAGTTGTGTGTGTTATGTTTTAGAAGTTCAATGTAATCTTTTAAGCCAAAAAATATTTATTGATATTTTTCATTTTCTTTCCGTATTTTATTAGTTTACAATATATATCTTATTAGCTATCCTTTGAAATATATATCTGACATATTTCTGTCCAGTTAACATATCCGTCATCTTGATTAGGTCCAAATGACCAGATAGAGTCTGTACATTACCCAAATTAAAGTGACATGGCAGTCAAAGTGTTGAAAAGGTCTGATCTGTATCGCATGTTGAATTGAAAAACATATTTTCCTCAACGAAAAGCGCTTAAATGAATCTAAGCCTCAAAATAAGTATGAAGGTTTTATTCATAAAAACTTATATTTTTAATCTTTTTTTCAAATAAACGTACTTTGGCAAAACATTTGTACTAACCGGCCCATACTTTACTGTACTTTATACTCAGTGCGGTATTGACTAAATTTCTGGACTCATTTCAGTGAAAATCATGCTTCTTTGTTTTAACAGTATTTGTCATTAAATTTATTTAGGTTATGGTTGCTACACATTTTGGGTGTCATTATAAAAGCCGATGTTGAAACAGCAAATGGTTAAGATGCGCTTTAGCCCAATGCTTGGCGGCATTTTTTTAGATGGGCTATTAATGCGCCAAGTATTGTTAAGTTCAATACTTTAAAGATGTGAAAACGTCCGAAAGATCTCGCATTTTTGTACATCCATTATTGTTATTTTGTAATCTAGCTACTTCGTGATATATGCTTGCTCCACTCGACGTCATCGAACTGTTAATTTGGATTTTTGCACATGCGTTATTGTTAATGCACTAATGTTTACATCCTGTTGTTGCCTTTATCAGCGTGGAAATATCGTCGATTTTGTTACCGCATACTTAAGCGTATTATACAAGTAGGTAAATTGTGATACTTAAAACAACGCCTTCGCATTAAATAAAAATGAAATAATTATTCATTGAAGATACATTTTATGAATCGAAACGGTGCCGGTGAAATGGTTTATAAGTAAACTCAACGAAATCTAACGGAAAACGATTTTTCCTATATTTCATGTACTATCCTAATGATAAAACACATTTCTAAAGTTCCCACAGAAAAAAAAAAAATAGAAAAAAAATGCACTCAGAAAAATAATAAATTTAATGGGACAAAAAAAAATACACATAACGCTGTGTTTACGGGGTGGGGGAGATATTCTGAAAATGAAGTGAAAATTTTCCTACACGAGCTCTGTGAAAAATAAAATCTAGTACACTTCAGACTAGATCGTTTTCTGGATTTTCCGCATAAATCGATGATCTGCCAATACTTTCAGAATGGATGGTTTCTATTTCCAAAAATGAACCTAAATATTTTAAAAGGCTCGCGCATTTTCCCCTTTCGTTTATGGTGATCCCCGGCTTACCCGTTTGATTTATTTCAAGCTTATCTGAAAACGGTGGATGTTTCTAAGAGAAATAATGTATGCGTGATTCATAAACTGGTAAACCGTACTCGGATTCCAGCGTTTAACTCACGGGGGCGTTTGGAATTCGATATTTCACTTAGTGTTTCATTGTTATATATAAACGACGGATAAATTTGTAGCTTCTTATTAATATGCAAAATGCAGATTTCCCCCTATTTTTTTTTCAATTTTTCTGAAATCTTTTGATTTTGTCGAATAATTAAATGGAGATTTAGTGTAAACAAATATTCAATTTGAACTTAATTAGGGACAGATATATATATATATATATATATATATGGCGTACCGAAAAACCACGACGCATTTAAATGTGTAGATAGCTAGATAAATAAATCGATCGATAGGTAGATATACAAATAGATAGATCAATCGATCGATGCTTATATATAACAGAGTGTCCCAAAGTGTGGTAACACGCTTTAATTTTTTGTATATCAGAGAAAAGTGGGCCATATAAATTGTAAAAAATGTTCAAAATAAGCTGGGGAAAAATACTCCGTAAGAAAAATTTTTTCTTGTTGATTTTCAAAATTTTACACTATTTTTATTTTTACTAACCGTGCACAAAAAAATCCGTATTAGTAAAATGTGCCCCTTTACACTATTTAGATTATGGACAAAATTTGAGAGTTATATCCTAAAAAGTGTCAGATGATGACTTAAATAACTTTTCGATATCTATAGAGGGGGGGGGGGGGAATCACGTTGGATGATTGCGTTTCAGGGCTCATACAGAAATTACAAAGGAAAATATTTTTTTTTCCACTCTAGCAATAAATTTTACATTCAAATTCATGCATAGCCACCCAATCACCTTCGTTTATAGACATCTCTGAGACGTTTTATGATGAAAGGCTGAAATTATGTCCATCATCTCATTAGAATATGGGGAAGCATTTTACTAATTAGGAATTTTTTGTACTGGGATCGTATAGAAATTTGAAAAGTGTAACTTTTTGAAAATGAACGAGAGGAATTTTTTCTTAACATAGTCTTTTTTCCCACCTTATTTTGATATATATATATATATATATATACATACAGGGTGTCCCAAAAAGGTGGTAGCGGGCTTTAATTCTTTACCTATTGAGATAAGTGGGTAGTGTAAATTTAAAAAATGATCAAAATAAGGTCAGAAATGATACTCCGTTAAGGCAAAATTCATCTCGTTAATTTTCACAAAGTTACACTTTTTAAATTTTTATACGACCATCGTACGAAACAATTCCTAGTTAGTAAAATGTGCCTCATACACTATATACCTAACCTTACTGCTAGAGTACTATACCTTACTCTAGAGAACTATACCTTAAAAAGTTTCAGAGGTATGAAGATAAATATAGCGCTGACTTAAACCACTTTTCAATGGCTCTCGAAGGGATAAAATCACGTCGAATGATCGCATTTAAGGAATTGTACAGAAATTACGAAAATAAAATCTTTTTTTTTCACTTCTAGGTATAAACGTTTACAAAATCCTGTATAGTCCCCGATCATCTTTCTTTAAAGATATCTCTGCGACTTCGTATAACGAAAGGCTCAAATTTGGTACATCACCTTATTAGTATACGGGGCACATTTTTACTGACTGGGAATGTTTTTGTACGGTGGTCGTATACAAATTTAAAATGTGTAACTTTTTGAAAATTAACGAGAGGAATTTTATCTTAACGGATTATCATTTTCGACCTAATTTTAAACAAAAAACTTTTGTTTGTGTAAATTTAAAAACTTTTTTCTTAAATTTACACTGCCCACTGATCTCTAATAAAGAAGGAATTAAAGCCCGTTACCTTGGGACACCCTGTATATACATACATATATATATATATATATATATATATATATATATATATATATATATATATATATATATATATATATTCACTTATATCCACTAAAATAGTCTTGTGGCTTTTTTCGCAACCACTTATACAGTTGGGCCATAAAGCGAATATGAAATTTTAAAAACATGAGTCTGTATATATTTGCAATTATTTTTCAAAGCTGCATATGTATCGGCAACTTCCCAAAAATCATTTATAATAATAAAAAGTAATGATAAATCCTATAGCTAAAAAGATAATGAAAGATTCGCTCTTTTATCATAAAAATAAACAAATAAACAACTAAAATACTGATAATACTCCTTAATTTGACTAATAAAAAAGGAAAATAGAGGGTTAAATGTATAATTATTAATATGTTTAATCCACTTTTTGCTTATTTTATGTTCTCTAAGTTAAATTTTTATCTGACAACTATATTTACCTATATATTATACGCGAAGTATGTACTCATGCAAATGTTTTTATAGGAAAGACTATGCAACTTCAGATTAGATTTTAAGAATTTCTTAATGAGTAAAAATAAATAAATTAATTTAAAATAAAGTACGAACATGCTTGTTGAAACAAGGAATCATATTAATTCAAAAAAAATATTTTATTGCCTTGCGAAGTAATAATAATAATAACGAAGCAGGAATAGGAGAAAAAGAATAAGATGGAAAACATAGAATGAGCGGTTCGTGAAAAATTTTACTATACCTTTAACAAATTTTTAAAGTGTTTAAAAAAACAGAACTTCCGTGCTTAAAAAAAGGCCTATGCATATATTTCATACCTCTGTTTGTCGAAATAGTACAGAATGCATTGAGAATGAAATTAATTTTTTTTCTAGTACTTTCTGTATTCAATTTTAAACAAAAACATTCTATACATTGCTGGGAATATGCGTAATGCACCAAAACAAAAGGTATTTAGATAAAGTACATGACTAATTGATAGATTTCTTCTTTTAGGAGTCACTCAAGAGTTACAATGTTTGATATCAAAATAAAACTGTTCAAACAATTAATTACGGAATGACATTGTTTAAACAAAGTACTTACCTAAAAATAACTAATGTAACTGCACTCGTTTACTGCGAGTAATGTATCTCATACATTTCTTTCAATTTCTTTCTCTAGTTGCTTAACATTGTATAAAGCTATTAAAGATACAAGTATATATATAGTAAAAGAATTCGCCCAACTACAAACATTTTATTATAAAAATTCAATTAAACATTATTTACTTTTCAATTCGTATTCAATTCATAATATTAAGCAATTACACTTTACTTCGTTTAAAATCAAAAATTGCCTTCTAATTTATGTGCTCTCGTTTTGTAGATAAAATTTAAAATATCCATTTTCAATTGAATACACATGGTGATTCTCTCACGAGCTTCCAAAAATTTTATTATGTTCTCTTTAAACTAAAATGTTTTCCATTTACTTTGTCTTTAAAGAAAAATTAAGCAACGCCATTTCTCAAAAGTGCATGAAGCAATCAAAGGAGAACAAAAAGATTGCATGCAAATGAAATTTAGGGGAAAATATATTAAGCACTTTTTTTTTCTTTTACTTTACCAAGAGACGCTGATTCCGTTTTGTACCCTTTTCTGGGATTTAATTAAATTTCTTTCTCCAGTAGATCTCAATTTACATGATGATTCTATTTCAAGTTCTAAAAATATCGATCACGAGAGACCGTATTGGTTTGAAAATGGATGCAATTCGTATTCTTTTATATTAAAGAAAATTATCTTCGCATTTAATGATTATTTAATGATAATTCGAGCGCGAATCCGTAATCTAAATTAATATACTAAGAACTTTGCAAATTCCATTCATTAAAATAAAATTTAAATTGTTGTCTGCTATCTTTTAGAGTATCTGAGTCTACAAAGGATATTAATATAATTGTAAGGATATAATTCTAGGTATAATATAGTACTAAAATATAAGGAATGAAGGAATCGCTTACGCAGGGTGTCTCAAAAAGGTGCTAACAATATTTAATTCTTCATTCCACTAGAGATAAGAGAAAATGTAAATTGAAAATAAATAAATAAATAAATAACGTCAAAATAAAATAGGAAAAAAGATAACTTGAGAAAAAGGTCTCTCGCTAATTTTCAAAAAGTGACACTTTTTTAATTTGTAAACAATATCCGTACAAAAAAAAAATCACATTTACAAAAATGTGCCACATTCTAAAGTAATGAGTCGATGTACAAAATTTGAGAGTTCTATCCTAAAAGGTGTCAAAGATTAATATATGCTAACTTAACCTTTTTACAATCTCTCTCGAAATGGAAAGAAATCACGTCGTTTGATGGCATTTCTGGGGTCGTACAGAAATTGCGAAAGTAACTAATTTTTTGCACTCTAGCAATAAACGTCTAATTCAAATTGATGAACAACAGCACCTGATAATCTTTGATTAAAGATATGTCTGAGAATTTTTATGAGGATCCTGAAATCTTGTACATCCCGTCATTAGTGTATGAGCCACATTTTGCTATTCAGGAGGGGTTTTTTAGTGCGGGGGGGGGGTCCGTATACAAATTTAAAAAGTGTCATTTTCCAAAAATTAACAACAGGATAGTTTTCTTAACGTTAACTTTTCTCCATTTTGTTTTGAACATTTTTTTTAAATTTACATTGGCCTTTACCTGTACTTTTAGACATCCCCTTTCTCTGTAATGGATAAATAATTAAAACGTGTAACCATCTTTCTGGAACACACTGTATAAAGTTTTAGACTTAATCAAAATACAACGCTTGAAATTCGAATTTAATTCTTTTTTTTACCGGACACTTTAATTAAATAATTGATATTTTGAACCAATTATTGAAATGCTTTTAACTTTTGCATTGCTTTAACAAACCCTTCCAATTCTTATATTAAAAAGTATTTACTAATTTAAATGAAGTAATGCATTTTTATATAATTATTTATTATAAGCCTATGCTTTATAGATGCAATTTTTAACCAAAAAGCATACATACTGTTAAAAAAAAATCAAAATATACGTTTGCAGAGCCGAGCAATTTTAAATTTTTCTTTCACTTCATTTATACCTAATATTAATTTAACTTTGCACTTACAAATAGCTCGTTGTCCGAATACTGAAACGTATCTCAAGTCACAAATTTGACCTAATGATAGTTCGTGCCTCAAAAAGTTCATATGTCAAAGTACTCGTATCTCAAGTTACCACTGTATTGTGTTTTTAATTGTGTTTTGCAGAAACTGAAGAACGCTCATTCGGCAAAATTGATTGCAACTGAAGAAAGCGGCGCATAATTTTATAACAAACATCTGAAGGTAACATTCCACTTTGGATCTCTATGTCCCACTTTCAATTTTACGTTGAAGAACCATTTATTAAGCAAACGCTTCTTCAGACCTCTCGTGAATGGTGTTGAGCAAGGTTGCGCAAACTTATAAGGGACAGCTTGAAAGATTTTCACAAAACTTGTACAACTGTGCGTACTTTTTTTTTGGAAAGGGGGGGGGCGGGCTTGCTTTAGGGTGGAAAAGATGCATTCCGTTGAATTTGTAGATTTGATTTCGATTTTGTGGTTAAGACAAGGCTATACGAGGACTATTTGCCTGCTTATATTTCTAGAAGAAATTTAGGCATTTGCTAAGGGGATGTAAACAAATTCCTGGATGTGAGTTCCATAAAACAAAATAAAATTAGTAAGCACTTTAAAATTAGCTTTAAGTTTATACATAAAATATAAATTTATACATAAAAAATTACTATATTATTTCTGGATTACTATATTATTTCTGGGGTTTCTTCTTGTTTTTGATGATTTTTCTTTCCTACATTTCTGTTCCTTTAAATCCACAGCTTAAAAAATCTCCATACAATACTGAGATGTCTGGATTCAAAAATTCGGCGGACCGGTCAATGGTTCTCGGGCCGTTATGTTGCATTTCCTTGGAACAGAAGGTAGTGACTGTTTCTGAGACAAACTTGCTTCAGGATGGAAAGGATGCATTCCATTGAATTTGTAGATTTGATTTCGTTAAGACAGTAATTCCCAAACTGTGCCCGGCTTCTTCACAGGGGCGCCACGAAATGATATTACGGTTTCATAATTAATTGAACCAAAGTTTTGGACAAACTAAACAAACAACGAAATGAGAAGCCAAAAATATCCAGACTTTTTTGTATGTTTTTTACTAAGACAAATCCCGAAGATTTTACCTTTTCTGAAGTCACCGTCATAGAATGTTCTTGGGAACACGAAGCCGAGCCTTCAACTCTGCAGCTTCTAGATTGCGCAGGCAGAGATTGTTTTTTAACATTGCAGCAACTTTTGACGTCAATTGAGCTTGATCTTTCTTAAAATACCAAAATCACGTTTGAAAAACACTTATCTCAGCTAATTATCTGGTTTGATTAACCCATTTGTGCCTGGATATTTTTGCGACTTTCTTCGGTTTTTACTGATAACAGAAATAATAGATAAATTTCTGATGCCAACTTCTTGAATGATGATTTCTTTTAAAATCATTATGCATGAAAATCGAAATATCAACATCCTACTTGGTCATGTTAAAATATTTTGTAGAGTTTAGGCTTAATACTCATGAACAAAGGCTAGGAAAAATAAATAACGTTTTCGACTAATAGCGAAAATGCCGTCCCAAAAAAGGGACACTAGGCATAAATGGGTTAATACTCTCAAAATGAAAATCTCCATAAGTTTGCATGGGTTCAAGATCCATTTAACACCAGTGCTCCATCTGAATTTACTTCTGAAGAAAAAGAGAATCTTATCGAATTATCTTGCGACAACAGCTTGAAAGCAAAGTTTGACAACATGGAATTGACAAAATTTTGGATTTCAATAAAAGATGAATATTCAATTCTGAGTGAGTGATAAGGCTCAGCGTATTTTAATTCGATTTTCGACGTCGTAATTGTGTGAAATTGGGTTTTCGACGGTCGCTGTAATAAAAAGCAAGTACAGATCAAAATCAACATGGAAAAACAAATGAGGGTAGGCGTGTACAGCTTAACTCCACGATTTGAGAAAATGTGCAGCGATTTGCAGGCTCATCCATGGCATTAATTATGAATTTAATGTTAATAAAGTAAAAGTTAAATAATGAAGGTAGAGTTTTATTTTTTATCTCGTCTAGTCATAATTTTACAAAAAGTAGGGTGCCTTAAAAAATTTTAGTTAAAATGGAGCGCTGCTGTTCGGAAAGTTCTGGAACACTGGGTTAAGGCAAATCTATACGAGGGCTGTTTGATTTTATGATATTTCCAGAAGAAATTTGAGCATTTCCTAAGGGGGTGTTCCCTTGATATGAATTCAATAAAACAAAATAAAAGTAGTAAGCACTTTAAAATGATCCTTAAATTTATTCATAAAATATAAATTTATACATATAAATATTTCATCTTAATTTATTATCTCATTTATTGGCTTTAAACCCAAACGCAGAGGCTTAGTATATTATTTCTGGGGCTTCTTCTTGTTTTTGAAGAAATTACTTTTCTACATTTGTATTCCTTTAAATCCACCATTAAAAAACTCTTATGCAGTAGCGAGATGGCCGGATTCAAAAATTCCGCAGTCCGTACAATGATTTGCGGGCCGTATTGCACTACCTTGCTGCAGAAGGTAGTGACTGTTTCTGAGACGAAACCGAACCTTAGCGAAAACTTGCGCAAATGCAATGCTGAGCTCCAGAAAAGCGTTCAAAGATCCATATTAAAAATCAACTATTTTTAATGCAGATGTATTTTCACCGGTGAAGATACTTTTAATATGAAGAGAATAAGTTAATCCTGGATTCAGTATTCTAAGTGAATAGAAAAACATAGTAATGTCTCATCATGATAAAAAACGCTTTACTATACTTATTGCTCCACTCTCTTCCTTGAAACTTTGTTTTTTAATTCGGGACAGGAACAGCCTCTCCCGGGACCCGAGAGGTTACGCTCAACTCGTTGATTTCAAATCGCGAATGAAATCTACGTGATCACTTTTTCATAACTTTAAAATTGAATTTCAAACTCAGTAAGCGGGAACTTCTGAAACAGAAACTACACAGCGAAATTTTTCATCAAATTTTCAGATTTCAATTCGTTGTCAGTAGTTTCCGAGATAAACAGCCGTTTAAAATGAGTTTTTGCTTAACTGGGTACAACCTTCTTTGACATTACCTTTTACTCTTAAATTCTACAGATCACTACTTCTGGCTCGCACATTTTGAAGTCTATTGTACTATCTAAAAGTAATACGCAGTATCATGCAACTTTGCGAAAATCGTATTTTTAAAAAATCTGTAGTGAATTGCATTATTTGTGAACCATTCAATAATCCATTAACTGCTCCTCTTTGCTGAATTTTAATCCTTAAAAAAATCGCTTAATAAATGATTCTGGAAATAATTTCGACCGGAGTTGCATCAAAACGTGAATTTTTTATTTTTATTTTTATTATTTATTTATTTTTTGTAACTGTGTGTGTGTGTGTATCGACACTGAGAGTTATTATTTTTTTTTCATCTCCAGAATGAAGAACCTGCCAATACACTTCAAAATTTATCGTGCAGCTCTGAAAATCAACATCAAAATGATGCAAAAATCAATATATTTTCGCGTTCCTGTGACGTTTTCCTTTTTTCCCCTCTCTCTCTCTCTCTTCCTCCTCCCTTCTTTAAACTTCATTTCAACTTTGGTGAATATGAAATGTGGATATTTGCGTACGACAAGTGCACATTCCGAAGCGGGAGAGCGAGACTCCAAACTAGGAATAAACAGCAGACTGTTCAGTGGACAGTTTTTAGAAATACATATATTTTTTTTTTCCTTACTACTTTCAGAAACGAAAAATTTGAAATGCAGATTCCGAACCTATCCAGTTCTAGCTTGCGCGCACATATATATAGTATCATCCGATAAGCTCTGTTTACTTTGGATGCTTAAGAATTAAATTTCAATCGCTTGCATTTAAAAACTAAATCAAATGAAAGCAACTTGAAAATACTGAGGAAGAAAATTAAAGGACGTAGTAGCCTAGTGTATAAAGCATCAGGGTGCTGACTGAAAAGTTGCAGAATAATCGGATAATATCGACGCACTTGGTACACGACACATCCGGAGGTCTTGTAGATAGTTTTGCGGTGATTCTAAGGGTTTGTGGAGATTTTTTAAGATCAATATTTATTAGAAGAAAGTCACTATAGCGTGTTGCATATATTTCAGTTTGTCTGTCCGTCCGTCCGTCCGTGCTCTAACTCACGTAAATATGCATCGATTTCTACGACATTTATATATATTATTCTATATTATTCTTATCTACTGTACGATGTACCCTATTGAAAATGGTCTATGAGGAATTTATAGTTTTTCTACAGGAACACTCAAAATATTCTCAATACATTGCGCTTTGTGGGAAGTTATTCTTTAAAGCGTATCATCCTTTCGTCAAACGATTTTTTTTTTTTTTTTTTTTTTTTTTTTTTTTTTTTACCGCCCGTTGCAATTGCTTTTACAGCGAGCTTTGACTCTTATTGAAAATAGAGTCTGTATTATTAATAGTTTCTGTACAGGAACACTCAAAAGAATTCCAATACATTATAATCTGTGGCATTTGAGAGACCCTAATAAATTTCTAGCACAAGACAATGCGTATAAAATTTTTATAGTCTTCAGTTAAACGATGGAAAAAAGTTTTTATTCTCTTTTACAGGGTCTCATAAAATTGCATTTATAGTGATAATACAACATTATCTTATCTCCGAAATCTCGCCAAATTTAAGGAAAATATATCGCCAAATTATGCACAAAAATATTGATGTGTTGGAAAGTGTTTATAATGGATGCGTTTGGCATGATTTATCTTTCTTGTTTGATCCATCACAGCAACGGCCCCTCACAGGACTCGAGTGGCTATTCCCACATCACAGATTTTGAATAGCTAATAATATCGACCTGATTTTGAGGTCACGACTTTAAATTTGCGTTAGAAACTCAATCAAGTTAGGAGATTCTGAAACAGAAACTACATCACTAAGTAATTCTGCAAATTTTCGGATTTTAATTCGGTGGAAATAGTTGCCCTGTGAAACAGTCCCTTTAAAATGAGCTTTCGCTTAATTGGGTAAAATATTTATTTACCCAATGAAATATTTATTTTACGTTACTTTTATCGTAAATTTCACAAAATAGTACTTCTTGTTTTTAAATTTTGAAGGATGCTCTGATATCTAAAAGAAATACACTGTAGAGTGAAACTTAATGAAAATCGTATTTTCAAAAAATTTGACATGAATTGCATTATGCGTTAACCATTCAATAATCCATTTACTGCTCCCCTTTGATCAGTTTTAATCTTCAAAAATATCGCTTGATAAATTATTCTGGACATAACTTCATCTGGAGTTGTATCAAAACGTGTTTCTTTTCTTTTTTTTTTTTTTTTTTTTTTTTTTTTTTTCAGTATCGGAACTTAGAATTCTATAATATTTTTTTTTTCAACCTGCCAATACACTTCAAAATTTATCGTGCAGCTCTGAAAATCAACATCAAAATGATGTAAAAATCAATATATTTTCGCGTTCCTGTGACGTTTTCTGTTTTTTTTCCCTTCCTCCTTCCTTCTCTAAACTTCATTTCAACTTTAGTGAATATGAAATGTGGATATTTGCGTACGACAAGTGCACATTCCGAAGCAGGAGAGAGAGACTCCAAACTGGGAATAAACAGAAGACTGTTCAATAGACAGACTTTTTTTCTCACTAGTTTCAAAAACTAAAATTTGAAATGTAGATTCCGCATCTCACCACTTCCAGCGTGCACCCACACATACAGTATCATATCCGATAAGCTCTCTTTACTTTGGATGCTTAAGAAGTAAATTTCAGTCTTTTGCATTTAAAGGTTAAAGCGAATGAAAATAACATTAAAATATTGAGAAAGAAAATGAAAGGAGGCATCATATTCCAGTATCTAAGGCGTCGGGATGCTAACCATTAGGTTTAAGGCATAGTTATTAGGTAGTAGGGATGGATGCGAGACGATTTTTTGCGAGATTTACAGCTTTTTTGCGAGACGAGACGAGACAGAGCTTTTAGGCTGCTTTGCGAGACGCGAGACGCGTATTTTTCGTCTCGCGTCCATCCCTATTAATCAAACAGCTCTGTTTACTTTGGATGCCTAAGAATTAAATTTCAATCTGTTGCATTTAAAGGCTAAATAGAATGAAACTGACATTAAAATATTGAGAAAGATAATTAATGGCTGTGATAGCTCTGTGTCTAAGGCAGCGGTGCGCAAACCGAGGGTCCCGAGAAAATTTTTAAGGGTCGCCAAATTCAAAGAAATTCAAATTTATGAAAAATCTACAATTATTCATTTCAAAGAACGGAAATAATACAAGAGAAGAAACTGTCAATTATTATTTTACGAGCGCGATATTCGCGATTGCTATCACGGGGCTTCAAAACCCCGTTATCATGCAGAGTGATCTGCGGTATCAGCTACTTCCAGCACATACTTCACATTGACTTTTTATGATGTAATGTTTTTATAAAGTATTTTTCACTAAAAATATTTATATCCATATGCATAAATAAAGCATTGTTTCATAAAATTATGAGCTGATTCATTAACGGATTTTTATGATGTTACAACTTTTATAACATTTTTATGATGGTTGATTAGTTTGGTGCGCTATTTTAAATAGGCGTGATTTCAATCGATGACGTCACGACACTCTTTTAAAAACACCCTGTAAGAACAAATTCCAGAAAGAATTTCAATGTAACTTCGTTGTCAATTAAAAAAAATGTCTACTGTCTATCCAGGGGTCGCGACAAAATTTTACACAAAATAGGGGGTCGAAAATGAAAATAGTTTGCGCACCACTGGTCTAAGGCAGCGGGCTGCTAATTTGAAGGTTGCAGGCGTACTCAGGTGATACAGATGCACGTCGTGCACGGATACATTCGATGGTCTTGCAGATAGCAGTGATTCCGACGTTTCGAGGAAATTAAGACGGATACTTACTACAGTTATAAGAAATGTTTTTAAAGTCACTATAGCACAGGAGCGTTACATGTGCATGTGTACTTATGCGTATACACGTATTCATATACGCACTAAGTATTCTGTTATCACGGGCTATGATGAGTTTGCAGGTAATTTTTTATTATGTGTGCGGATAGTTAATTTTTTTATCCGACTATAGTTGCAGGTTCAGTTTCCGACCTACTACCAAATACCACCGATTAAATGCTGTGTAAGTGCACCCTAAATCCATGGTTCCGAAACCCCCTTCGGCAGCTGCTTCTCCAAATGAAGTCATTATTCAAAGAGCAGTCAGAAGTACTCAAATAAAATCTGAAATTGTAGTGTGGAAACCTGCATCAGGATTAGAAAAGCTATAGGTCGTGCCACTGTTTGACAGGTAGGCTCTTTTATGAAAGTCTCAATATTTTAATATAAAGTATGAGAAAGAAAAGAAGTATTTGTATTCCAAAAATGATACACCCAACTTAAAATATTAGAAAAAATAATTACGATGATTTATTGAAGAAAATAATAAGACATCTTAATCATTTTTTAGTAAATATCAAGGGGGAAATTGTTTTACACTGTCACTTAAATTCAGACTTTATTTTGGATTTTTTAATGATCTCTTTACATCTGAAATTACCATAACTTTAAGTTTCTGTTCAAGCGGAGCTCTTTTGCCGTTTAAGAAATGAACAAATGACCAGGAAACGTGTTCTTTTATCCCACCTAATGATGATTACTCTAACTATATTGAAGCGAGGCTTGCTTTTAGGAATAGCCAATTACTATGAAAACCTGCAGCATGATTGTATCATCTTCTCGAACTAGTAATATTTTATTGCCAAAGTAAGCTGTGTTAACAGTATGTCAGGGGTGATATAAATAGAAACTTTGTATAATAACACACATAAAGAGGTACGTTTTATCTATCGTCTCTTTCGATCGTTCCTGATTGAAAAGTGCCTTTTCATCTGTGTTATTATACAAAGTCCTTATTTATATGATCCTTAAACACCAGTTTTTTGAGTGTTTTTAGTTAGTATGTCAGGGGCTCAAAATTTATAATTTCTTTTCAAGGTACAATATGAACTCCTCAAATAGTATGTCTGAAACTTTTTGAACTTCGCGTATAAATAATTCTTTAACATAAAATCACTTTGCAGAGTTTATAGAAACAGGACATAATTATTTTTTAACCGGGTAGTACCTTCCTCTTTCTTTTCCTGTTTTGGATTTCTGCAGCTCACTTTGATGATATTGTGTGGGCGGGGGATTTTTATGAAAATTAGACCCTATGTGCTTCACTCGAAACGTGTGCGCGAACCTTATCCCTTTACTATGTGTACTTAAGCGTATTTATTTTTAACTGCACTTAACGCAGATTTTCTTTGTGTTTTTATTATCCCATTTCATAAGGTAGAATTATTAGCATAAATACAGGTAAAATGCATTAGCAAACAAAACTGTGAAACGCGAAAATCTTAATACAAATTTAATTAAAGTCTTAAAAGTTAATGTGTATGATTAAGCTAGGCGGTATAATGCTAAAAAACTTTTTAATGAATAAAAACGTTAACGGAACCATAAAACAAAATATTTTATTTGTCGAATTAATAACGCTCTTTTGATATTGAAAAAAAAAAGTTCACTAGTAACCGTTGGCAGAATATTAAAGCCATTCAGACGATTTATTAAAGATTTTTGTTTGGCCGTTTAATAAATAAATTAACTTAATGTTTAATAATTCCTTCGTACTAAAAATAATTACCTTAATGGGATTCTTCCCCCCACTTTCTTTTTCCATGAAAATTTCTTTGACTTTTTCAGTAAACCTTCGCTCAAGATTTATTTTACTTCGGATATTAGATAAAATATGCACTGTAATTAGAAATTTTAAGCAGTTTTAATCATTGAAAACAAAATAATAAATGAAGATTTCATATATGGCTGCAAACGTCTTTGTTGTGTAATTATTTCATAAATAATTAAACAATGTTGTAAGCTATCGAGAGAAAAATTAAAGATAAAAAGGAAGTACGTCTACCTGCGTGAAAAATTATACTTTTAATAGTTTTTTCTCGGCATAAAAACGTAATAAGTAATTTCTCAGGCTTTTTTTTCGGTATAGAGCGCATAGAATTTAATGAAAATACTTTTTAAACTATTAACAAGAACAGTGATTAATTCCTTCCAGTGTAAAAATCTGCAACGTTTTGTTCTATAACTTTCGCTCATCTTCTTTAAAAACTGTTTTGTTTTTGTTTATTTAGGAGTAACAGCATCGCTCAATCCACAAATTCAATATTTTGAAGGAAACTCTTACTTAAATTTTAAAAAGTATCTCTTCTGATTATAAATTTTTAATATTAAAGGATTTCTTTTTAAATAAATTAAGACCGCTAAAGATGGCTATAGGCACATCTTCACTTATATCAAAATAGTAAATTAAATATCAATGTATAAACTCACACATAACTTTCAGCAATGAGTTTTAGCAGAAGTAGTATTATGTATTTATGCAGTCACTAACTACTACCCGTGACTTCGTCCGCGTCGACTTGAATTAGGTCCAGAGAGAAATGAAGCATGTGTGAATAACAAATATGTTTTTACTATAGACAAAGTGGCCGTTTTTAAATATTATTTATTTTTTACTTATTTTAAATGAAGTAAAATACATGGTACTATACTTCATTTAAAATAAGAGAGTATACAGAAATATTAAATTTAGATTTTACGCATTTGGTGAATAGAGACAGTTACGACAGTATTTGAGAACTATTTTGAGTGTTTTTGTAACAGAACTGTTTATGCTAAATTAATGAATTTTAGCCAATGTTAATCAGGAGAAATCAGTGAAAAAACCTTTAGAATCGATTCATTAGTTACAGAGATGTGCATTTAGCGTAGTGTATTAGAATTATTTTGAGTGTTCTTGTAAAATAACTATTTCTGCTATATGCATGCATTTTAGCATATGTTACCCAGCAATAGTGCAGCTTTCTATCAGTGAAAAGCGTTTTGGAATCGGTTCAGTAGTTACAGAGATACACATAGAGCGTAATGCAATTCTTAATTCCTGTAAAAGAACTATTTTTGATATATGCATAAAAGGTAGTCTGTAATACTCAGGGCCTCACCAGTGGCTGAGAGGTTCTGCTCGAGAAACTGGAAGGCGGGAGGTGCCAGGTTCAAACCCCGGTCGCGCCTGACGACCTAGCCGTTCGGGGTTTTCTCCGAAACCTAGCGTGAATATGGACTAGAATCCCTTAGAAAGTCTCCCACAGAGGGCATTCCCCATATAGGCCTAGGATCCTAGTGCAGTCAATCGTCCTTAATCCACAAACAATGATGCTCAGGAATAGTGTAGCTTTCAATAACTGAAAAATGTTCTAGAATCGCTTCAGTAGTTACAAAATGCCCATCGAGCGTAATGTATTAGAATTATTTTGAGTGTTCCTGAAAAGAATTATTTATGATGTATGCATGAAAGGCTGCCTTTATGTTAATCCAGGGTGTAAGCTATCTTCATTCCAAATTTTATCCAAATCTGTTCAGCCATTTTTGTGTGATTCACACAAACACACAAACGTACACATTTACATTATTGGTAGGATTTATGAACTTTAAGAAACACATTTAGACTTTTCTTTCTTATGCTTTTTAATATGGAATAAAACTAACGTAATTTGCATGCCATTTCATGTTTTCGAAATACATACAATTCTGCAGATAGAATTTCTGTTTTATTTCAAAAGCATAAATCATTTAGTGCGAGCGAAAATCGCCAAGCCTGACCAACTAAAAACGGTTTCATTTAATAGTTAAAAAAGTAATTAAAATTTCAAAATTCTGATCCTTATGTGCGCATTACTGAAGCCAAGGACTTATATCCTCAAATTTTCAAAACTCTGCTTGCTGTAGTCCGGAAAAAATTCATTTTTATTATTATAGATAGATAGATTAGGCGTAAACCTGGCATAATTTCTGGGGCATTTCGTGTTTTTCAGATGCACTCGATTCTTCATTGAAGTAATGGCATTTCTGTTAGCTCTAAACATGAATCATTTTATACGGGCGAAACTCGCCATGCATGGCATCGTCAAAAAAGTAATTAAAAACCCAAAATTCTAAGTAGCTTATAACCATATCCAGGGTCCCATCTATCTCTATACCAAAATTCATCATAATCTATTCAGCGGTTTAGGCGTGAAAGCGTAACAAACAAACTCGCTTTCGCTTTCATAATATTAGTTAGGATTGCTTTCTTTCATAATTTGTGTACGACACCAGAAAATCCTTCATGCCACGTGATTTTTTCCCTTGTTTTTTGTTGTTGTTGTATTTGCGACATTTATTTTCGGAGTTGTGTGCTTGATTTCAAGAATCCGCTCCTAAATATGCCTCGAGTAATGTGGATAACACAATAAACGTTTTTTACTAGCACAGAGAAAACAAAATTTAAACAACCAGTTTATGAATGAAAAATCGGACCTATGACTGTATTCTTAGGCGATTAGCGTGGAGTAGGACAAGCCTTTAATCTTTGAAGCCCCTATACCAACAGATTGCCCTAAGTAATTGAGAAAACAATTACTATTTAAGTAATAGGCATAGTTCCCACGTGTATATAATTGGCCCACAACCGCCATTGAAGTAACTGCCATTCTACGCATGCGCATGCTACTACTATGGCTACCGTTGAGAGGATCAAGTTTCCTCCGTTATGTTCAATCTGGTGATTTCTATATCTGTGGAGATTCGGGTTTTTTTTTTTCAATTCTCCCAAGGATGTTATGATAAACAAGCGCATCACCCATTCAACGAAGCTGAATGAACTGAAGTTGTTCTTAAACTCGAAAGAAACTTCGACCACTAATGGACCTAACTCGAAAGAAACTTCGACCACTGCTTTAGTTTTTTCTAGTTTTTGCTCATGAACTAGTAGCAAAAGTTGATGAGTTTACGAACACAAAGGGATATATTAAGAAAATTGTCAAAATTGTTAAACTTTTTAAATTCAACAGGAGTTGGCTGGATAGGAACATACCCTAGCAGAAAACTACTTAATTAACCATTGCTAATTCTGATATTTATTGCGTTTCAGCACTTTCTCATCTGTCATCTTTAAATTTAGTCCTGCAATTCTTTTATATAACTGACTATAAATATACATCTTTCATTAACTCATTAGCATAGTCTCTTTCCAGGAATATTAAAATCTGAGCACTTTTGCTATCGGTCAAAAAAAGAAATATAAGCCTTATTCTATTTTCCTAACTTAATTGACCGAATAGTAAATTTGATTACCTCGAAATGCGTAAAGATGAAAAAGTGACACATGCGAATCTTTTACTTTTTTTTCATATTTTTAAGAAAAATAAAACAATTCTTATCACCACTGATGTCGGAAATTTACTTACCATTACAGGCGTCAGAACAGGTTAAGGAAAACGATGTAAATGGCCGAACCGAGTGAAATTAAATCTTGTGAGAGTCCTTAGGCTATGGAATTTGTAAGGCTCCCAAAAAGGAAATTTTGTCTTTTTTACTTTTTACTGAACTAACTAAGTTAAAAGGTGATGATAATTCTGCTCAGAGAGAATTTCTTTCAAAAAGAAAATTTATGGTCACCCACTATTGATCCTGAAGCAGATGTACTGCAAAAACATACTTACAACGTTATTCCATTTTACAAAATGTATCATATTCCATCAAATGCATATAAATGAACTGTTAAAAATACACATAGAACTTCAGATGTGTGAACCTCAAATTTTCCAGCACATATAAATTCAAATTCCAAATAACAAATGAATTACAGTGACAAAGACTTTTTCTAAAATTACAAATAGATAAACACTAAAGTAACTTTTGACTTCTGCCGCAGGGAACCTAAAATGATTGGGGCCCAAAAGCTAAAGCCTGATGAGCTTAATGGGTATTCCAGCCCAGGACCAGACACTTCTTTAAATAGCACCAATAATTAAAATGCTCAATTTGAGAAGTTGTTTTTATCAATCAATTAGTGCCACAGAGCTCTGCATGTATCCCTATACAAATTATTTTTTAAGTCAATATCTGTTTCGGTTTTCTACGAAAGCGAAGATATTATTCCCCTCTCTGACCTGCATTAAATCTTACTAAAACCAGTAATCTAATCAATCAGAATGACCGTTAAAGTAATTACTATTCTGTCTTAAATGGAGTGAAAAAGATAATCCCTTTAACTTTTAAATAACATGTAAAGTAACATGTTTTACAAATTTTAAAAAAACACTTCATATTCAGCATTTTAACTAAGAATCATCTGTATGTTTGATATAAAAACTATTTATAATAACCTTAATCTGTAAAAAGGAATTTTTTTTCCTCACGTCAAGACGTCTATATGTAATAAATTGTTACAAAATATAGCATAATTTCATATTTCATTATGTTGTTTATAAACCGATTCAATCGTTTGTGTGGCAGTAATTTTTCAAAATGTTTTTAGATAATAAATCAGTAAAAGACATGATTGAAAACCTTTAAAGTGTGATAAATATTTGCACCGAAGTAGTCTTGAGCAGAAAAAAAATTACACCACCCTTTCGAGGCACTTGCGTTATTGAGTTTTATTTCTTAAATCGAATATTTCTTATAAACACCCATAAATAGAAAACAAGGTTGTCTGAGGTTGCTATCTATCATAATATGGTCACATAAAAAATTCATTTTACAGCAAAAAGTCAAGCTGGGTATTAATCATTTATACTTGTTTATTTTCCCCCGTCCCTGAAATATCTATCAAGCTAAAAGCATTGTGAAATTTTTATATGGATATTTATGGACAGAATAATAAAATACCGAACAAATATGACTAAAAATTTGCTAGGCTCCTGCACTGAAGAAGATTGAGATTTTAAAAAGGCTTCAAAATCTCCCAACTTAAGTTTAATGTATACTTATTTCCAAGGGAAAGTTGACATGGGAAGTCTTTTTTTTCAGCTTAAATTTAAATAATCTTATACTTAAATTAATGTATGTGGCCGAATTCTATTCAGGTAGTAAGATAGGAAATTCTAAGAGACTAATTTAAACCATTTGTACCGTCTTCGTTAGCCAATTTTAATTGTAAATTTTATTTTACTTGAATTAAAGATGGGAAATATATTTTCTCGTAATACTGCATTTATATTTTTGCATTTACAATGGTAAATTTTTACCTTTTTTAATATTTAGAAAGGTGTTGTTTAATAAGTAATTAGTTGTTTGAATCAGCATTTCAGAACATTTTTTATCAACTTTTCTTACTTTTATCCAGTCTCCAACCTTCAGTAATTCAATTCTTCAGTGAGCACATTTTTAAATTTTTTGTTCGTATAGAAATAAACAGATTTTTTAGAAAATCAAGTAAATAAAATCAATTGCTGGAACATCGTAAGCTCCTGTAACTGTGCAGATATTTGAGAGCAATGTTTTAAGAACTTTTATGTAGTTATAACTACAAGCAAGACAAACTAATTAATCTTTTTTGTAAAAAAAAAAATTCATTTCACTAAGTAGATAAAATTCGATTTTTAATACCTTTTCCTTTGGCAAAAGGTACACTTAATAAAATCATAATGCCTTTTCATTTGGCTAGAATTATGCTTAGATACCATTAATCTCAATTCTAAAAGCATTTCATTCCATCAAAAATAAGAAAATTCATGGCCAATTTCAAAGGCTACAGTGGAATAATTTAGCATAGTGATAAAGCATTTCAAACAAACACAGCACATAATTTATAACCATTCTTTCATACGATTCAGAAAGAGGATTATAGACGATGCAAAGACTACTTTTTATTGCACATCTTCATATCATAATATCAAGAGCACTGTTTAGAAGTACTCTTTATCTTTTAGCAACTCCTAGTAACGCAACACATAAAAAAAAAGGTATTTCAATCTTGTAAATAACAGCAATATCATCTTTTTATTTTTTCCTCCTCCAATCTGGATGAAATGTGGAAAATGGGTCATAATCTTTCTGTGATTGAAACTGATGCATTTATCTATCGCAGAAAGAACAAGCTCTCGTTATCGCCACCAGATTTCGATAATCTTGCCAATTTATCAACATTACGATTCGAGATCTCTTTTCCATTGCAGGTTGTGTCGTTCATATATCATGAAATTAAGATTTATATTGAATGCAGCCTGTCTTTGTATTTTGTCGGATTGCTTTGTATGATTTTTTTAATGTTAGATTTTTACTTAGTCTGTAAATAATTACCAAATTCTAATCTAAATTTAAAGCTGATAAAATTTCAAAAAGTAGTTTTTTTAAATAATTAATTTTTTGCTGTAAATAAAATGTTTATGTTTTGTTTTACTACAATGTTAATAAGTTCACAATATGGAAGAGGTTTTTAATATATTTGTTTAATGTTAATGTATTAGCATTTTAGATAAATAACTGGTTTTGCTTTCGCTATCATTTGGTTAGATTGCTTTACAAGTTTTAGGAGTAACTTTTATATTACTAGTCATTTTGCATTCCAAAACAAAACAATTAAATTATATTTATTTACTGCTACAATGAGTTACTTTTTTGTTACGTTCAATACTTTGTGGGGGGGGGGGGGGAAATTGAATGATTGAGTTTAATTTCATCAGTTTTTAAGTCCCAATTTTGCTGATTCAAACAAATGCTGATTCAAACAAATACTTTGCTCTTAATAAATGCTTTGCATTTTCTTAGGTTAAATAATATTTTTTACAAAGAATACAAATTGTACAAAACTGTAAAATCTAGAGCAAAAAGCATTAAAAGTATGCTTTAATTAAAAGATGCGTATAAATATTGAAATCGGTGGATCTAGACTAAAAAATCTGTATCCGTATCTATGAAACAAATAATTCTTTCCATACTCGTATCCTTAGTTTAAAATTTTAATTATCCGTCATACCTCTAATGTAAACAGATCAGTATGAGTTCAATTGAACAGCAGGAGTGCAAGTAGAACGACTCGAGCTTAAAAAGAGTTCGAATTCAAGTGCTCGAATGCAAATAGATGTATTCTTTTGATCTGATGGGGTGGATAAATATTTTCAATTGCATATAACAAGTTCAGTAATTTACTAAAATTTTTCGATGTGTTTTTTAGTACGATTTTTTCAGGACATTGTTATTCCTATTGCGTAAATTTTCCTTTTAGTTCGCCAGTATTATTTAAAAATTATTATGATTTCCGATTATTTATTTATTGTTATTATACTATTATTTAATCAAACGGATAGTTAAGCATATTAGAAAAGGGGGAATTAGTTATTGCAACATCTCAATGATTTTAAATTCAAATCCTAATGTATTCTTACTTTCCTGTCAACTTATTTCTTAATAAATTAATTTCATATTATGATTTACGATTATTTTCATATTATCAGGAATATTACAACTGATACAAAAACTTGTCTGGTATTCACTCGTCTTTCACAATATCGTGGTAATAAGTGGAGAATGAGGGGGTATACGGAAGTCATTGGTTAGGTCAGTGCGCACGCGTTCAGAATGAAAATAATTGTTAAAAGTATAACTGATAAAAATGCACTGCTTTTGAGGGAAGTTGATTATTTCATGTTGTAGTAATGGCAAGATTAAGACACAAAATCACATAAGTATGTTTGAATAATAATGATTTCTATGGGGTAGCTTTCTTCATAAATTTAATCTAAATTATCATTCGCCTGATATTCTGAAAATTATTATGAAATAGTAATTTAGTTGAATGCATAAATTTTATAAATTTATTGAAATAAATTATTAAGCTGTCAGCTTCGGGTAATAAGCTGTAAGATTTTATTTTGTAATTAAAAAATGTAACACATTAGTATAAATACATAAATATATGCTAAACTTATAACTGTGAAATTTAGTTTATGCTCTTCTCCTGATAATAGAAAAACTACTTTTATGTATTATTTTTCCCTTTAAAAAAATATTTTTATGGGTATCATTGTTAGTGTAACTGGAATAAAATTGTGAAAATCTGTATACAGCCTATAATGTCTCCTTTTCTTACTTTGGGTATAAGATTCTAAATTTCTCAAGAGAACTAAATTTTTCACATATGTTAAGGGTGGCCTCCTAACCTTTAGTCTTATACATTGGCGTAATTAGATAGGTATTTTTTATATTTATAGTAGGGGTGGCTTTAGCCCACCCTAGAGGGCAACATCTTTTATTATTTCAGTAAAAAATCTAACTTTTCTATAAAGGTCTGAATCTTTCTAAGGTGGGTTTATCCCACCCTAGCACCCAACAACTTACGACATTGGTCTTATCCCTCTAAACCTGGCTTAAATAAATATTTGCCTTATTAAACAAGGATATAAAAGCAATGTAGAAAATTTATCGTCTTGACGTCAGCTAAAAATAGACACTAAATGAGTTAAATTGCATAACTACTGATGACGTCATTCGATTCAATGTCTTTTAAAGGACAGCAAACATGATCCATTAAAGTTATAAAGTAAATATAGATAAGTTTCTGCTCTTCAGCAAGATTATATCCCAGGTAAACCACCACCACAAAGTGAGTGAAGCATGTCATCGGACATACTTCTGGTCGCTGTTTTGGTGTCATCGGCATTATGTAACCTAACAGTGTGATTCGCCATATCTTTAAGCAACGAAAATGTACACTTGCAAAAGGAAATACTGTCTGTTTAGAACATTGGAAATATTGGCTGTTTATGACAGAAATATATCCTGTTACGTTATTGTCATAAATGGGATACTATGACGAATCGTCCTTGTCCATTAGAATGCTTTTTAATGTTTCGGGTGTTTCAATGGTAGACTATCTCTAACTTACTCGACCTTAATGACGGTCAGATAGCATATCCATCGAACACAACCTTTGCCAGGACATGACTTTGGCTGAAAATTGTTTTACAGATTCCATTAATACTGGTTTTACTGTATTAAACTGGATATTAATAATGTAAACTCCGAACAATTAGGCACTAGATTACTTAAAAACAATACTGCTTTGATAATTTATCATGCTCCATCTGTGCGTGAAATCAATAAACATTTTACGCATAACAACTTCCGTCATAAAAGCATTAGAGTGCTTTTAAGAGAAGATTTCTCCCTACGTTTCTAGAATTTTCTTCTTTTTTAAGTATGAAAATTTAACACAAAATAAGATATTTTATATACTCAAATATTTTTTAAGTTTCGAGCAGAACAAAATAAGTCTAGCAATCTGGACTATTTAAAAATATGCTTCAGATACTCTAAATAATAAAAAAGCTAATTTAACTTTCTTGTAAATAAGAAAAATATATCTTTCTTTTCTCCTTCAATTTGGATGAAATGTGGAAAATGGGTCATAATCTTTCTGTGATTGAAACGTGCATTTATCTATAGCAGAAAGTACAAGCTCTCTCCACCAGATTTCGATAATCTCACCAATTTATCAACATTACGATTCGAAATCTCTTTTCCATTGCAGGTTGTGTCTTTCATACATCAAGAAATTAAGATTTATATAGAGAATAGCATTTATCTCATTTTGTACTGTTGTGGCGGATTGCTTTCAATGATATTTTTTTCTTTGCAATAAGTTTCTGTAAATGAAGGGATATTTAAGCTTATAATATATGTGCTTCAAATAACCGTTAAATTTTCAGGGGATAATCATGTACATTAAGTTGGTTATCAAAAGAAAAAAAAATCACTCATTGGATTATTACAACATTTGAAGGTCCTATTTCTTCAATTCAATTGCTTCATTTCTTCCAGAGTCGCCCATGTTGTGTAGTAGCTTATGAACCATTATGTCACACCTTGGGTCCGGGTTCGGATTTGGGATTGAGGGTTAACTTGTCCGTCCCTTCATTGTTAACAAGAGGTAACATTTTCAGCCCACATTGTGCTCCTCCATGCTAAAATAAAGCCAATACAGCAGAAACAGCGAATGATTGTTGATTAAATTCCCGACCTTGGAGGAAAAAACTTTCAGCAACCCAAAATAATCAAACACTATTACTTTTATCCCGTTGATCTAGCCTTCCTTATGCCATTTTGCAATATATATAGTTGAATTTTACTGGCATTCTCTTCACCGAGCCATTTATTTTAACTGCAAGAATCGGCTAAGTATCTCTACCAAGCTTCAAATATTATTTTATTAAGATTTGGATAAGATTTAGGTGAACGAAATCAAACAACAAAAAAACCCTCAAAAAAGCTAGTGTTAGAGAAAAGTAAAATTAATAATTTTGTGTAATACATTTTAAGCGATACAAAATCTCCTTTTTTCATAAGAAGCTAATAGGTTGTCAAATGCTTCGCTATTGATGCAGAGAGAAAACATTTTGTATTTCTTGAAATGTGTTGTCTTTATTACAGTTCCTTGTGTTTCATACAATGTTTTATTTTTGCCTGTTATGCAGTTTGAAAAATTAAGTCCATCATGATTTTACTTTTCTAATGTTTAAAATTGCTTCACACATTTGACTGACATGAACAAAGATTCATCCTACAGAATAGTGCAATACCATAGTAACCGTTCTCAAGTTTCTCTAGTTATATTTACAAAATTTCATGAATAAATGGCAGCTGACCAGTTGGTTTACTGTTAAGAAAATCATCCTTCAAAACAACTTTGTTACATTGTTACTCCGTTGACTTTTAGATGCATATCTTTTGTTTGTTTACGTTATACTTACGGAACCATAAAAGTTCATTAAAGCTATGCAATTTTTACAGTTTCCTAAATTAAGTTTTCATTTTGAAGAATATAACGAGCTCATTTCGGAAGAGTTTTGACAGCTGACCTTTTTATTATATATTATATTGTTAACGAGCAGTCTCTTACGTAGTGAATTGATGATTATGATGATGTATTACAAACACAATGATTTGCCAAGTTTTGGAAGATATTGATTATACATGAGCTCTATAATTATTAGAGATAATACAATAATTGCAATTGATATCATTAAAATAGTTAACGACAATCATCAGAAAAAGAAGCCACTAGCAACAAAAAGTGATTTCTTAAATTCTAGTGTAATGTTTACGTTACACTAGAATTTTGCTGTCTAAATAAACTGAAAATCAACTTTTGCAAGTGAGCCATGAAGAATTATTTATCACTTTCCCCCTTTTTTCTCGAAAATACACTAAGTCAGGAAGGTATTTCAACTGCTTCGATGAAATCCACAATGTAGATCAATTGGCGCATTGCATCAACAGAAATTACCTGGTTTATAAAATAAAAAAAGAAGACGAATGTGGGGAAATTTGAGTACAGATTTCGAATAGTAATCTTGAAATATTGGAAAGATTATCAAGAACCTAGCGTCGATAGAGAAATCATGAGCTGTTGGATGCAGATAATTCTTTTTTTCCTTCCTGAGGCAAATCCTTATAAATAAAAATGAAATTCTGTTTGTTTGTTTGTTTGTTTGTTTGTTTGTTTGTTTGTTTGTTTGTGGATTTGATTCGTATACAAATCCACAAAAATGGACCTATCAGCCTGAAATTGGGCACATAGGTGTAAAATAATATAGAATAAAAGACAGTCCACTTTAAAACTTTGAAAGTCCACCCGTTCCCGGAATTTAAGAGATTTTTTATGTTCTCCACGCAAAAAGCTTTCCGTAATTGTAACCCCTGTAGTCAAAAAAGTGTGAAATAAGGATCGTGGTTGCCATGTGTGGCGATTTTGCCGAATGAAATGTTTTAAATTCTCAAAGTAAAAATAAAAGAATAATAATGATTTTTTTTTGTTAGTTTATATTCGTAATGTTATTTTTTTTTAATTATAATATCGTGTGCATGGGAAATCGGAGCAGGAATGAAATGTTTTATACGCAAAACAATAAGAATTGAAGATTTCCGAGGCTAATATGTTAAAATTTTTTAGTTTGGCGAAAAAATAAAATGGCTCAAATGCCCAGAAAGTGAGTTCTAGAGGTTTACACTGTTTCCGGCTTGGCGAAATTTACTGAGAGCTTAAGGAAACGGATTTTTGAAAACAAGTGCAAAGGTTTTATTAGAATACAGCGTTAAATTTTAATGATCCGTGCGGAAATAATGCAGTTATTAAGGGATTTCAAGTGATCTATCTTCAGCATTCTCGCCAATTGAGTGCATTGATTTTAGTTGGGGGAAATCCGCTAAATTTCAGAAAATCGAAATCTTCGCATTTAGTACATCGAGGTAACGATGAATGAAACATGTTATAGTTGATAATTTAAAAAATGAGGCTGTATTAAGGGATTCCACTTTTCAAAAAAATGCCTGGCGGTCGAACCATTTCCCATTTTGATTGCTGCTAAGTCAATGCTTCGAATGATTCCCTGAAAAACTCTTGCAAAATGGCGTATGTTGGCACTTTGGTGAGGCTTAGATTTGAAACTGGATTTTATTTGAGACTGGTATCTATATTAATAAAACAATGTGTGTAAACTGTTTGTTTGTCTGTGTCTCGCGTAGATCGCAAACGTGTGATCGTAGACCTACCAAATTTTGAACGGAAATTCTCCATGACAGGTCCCGACACACCTCGAAGCGATTTTTTCAAAATTCGAGCTATTTTAGGAAATATCGATAAAAACGTATCGCAAAAGGCTAATTTTTGCTTTCCGCCATTTCGTAATTGTAACCTCACAGTGCATTAAGCGACAATTAAGCTTATCTAGGTTGCCACATTCGGCAATGCCACATTCGGCAGTTCATTAAATGATTCAGACTCTTGAAGTAAAATTAAAAGAATAGCGATTTTTTTTATTTTGACTAGATTATTTGTAAGGTTGTTTTTAAATTAAAATATCGTGTGCATGTGAAAGCAGAGCGGGAATGAAATGATTTATACTCAAAAGAAAAATAGAATTTGGAAATTTTCCGAAAATAAATGTGTAACTTTTTAATTGGGCGAAAAATAAAAGGGGTTGATGTCCGATTTTGTGGAGGATTCTAACGCTTGGCGCTATTTATCGTAATTTAATCGTCTGCTATTTGGGTTATGAATACACCTGCGTATAAGTTTTTGAAATTTTCATTCAGTTGGAATTGTGCATTTTTCTGAGCAGCTTTTCTGCATCTATTTCTAATATATTACATCCAGAAAAAAGGATGTTAGAAATATCAATTTTAATTTTGTTTAATCACACTCATGAATAATGATACACTTTCCAAGTTAATAAAAGAAGGAACGAAAATAGGGAAGACCCATGGATTATAACTCTTTTTATATATAGCACTTAAGTGCGTATTTTAAATCTGAAAATGTGTCAGATTTTCTATGATTCTAGCGCTTGGCGCAATTTAATGAGAGGGTATTTTTAAAAACAAGCTTAGGTAATCTTATAAATAAAAATCAAATTCTGTTTGTCAATTTGTTGATTTGTGTAGTATACAATTCCACAAAAATGGACCCGTCAGCCTGAAATTTTACACAGATATATGTAAAATAATATAGAATAAATGATAGTCCACTTTAAAACCTTGAAAGTCCATCCGTTCCCGGAATTTAAGAGATTTTTTATGTTCTCCACGCAGAAAGCTTTATGTAATTGTAAACCCTGTAGTGAAAAAAGTGTATGAAATAAGCATCTTGGTTGCCATGTGTGGCGATTTTGCCGAATAAAATGTTTTAAATTCTTAAAGTGAAAAGAAAAGAATAAATGATTTTTTTAGTTTATATTTGTAAGGTTATTTTTTTAATTATAATATCGTGTGCGCATAAGAAATGAGAGCAGGAATGAAATGTTTTATACGCAAAACAATGAGGATCGAAGATTTCCGAGACTAATATGTAATTTTTTTTAGTTTGGCGAAAAATAAAATGGCTGATAGGCCGATTTTTAGAGTGTGAGTTCTAGCGGTTTGCACAGTTTTAGGCTTTTTGGAGCAATTTACTGAGAGCTTAAGGGAATAGCATTTTTGAAAACAAGTGTATAGGTTTTCTTAGAATACAGCATTAAATTTTAACTATCCATGCAGAAATAATGCAGTTATTAGGGCATTTCAAGCGATGTAGCTTCAGAATTCTCGCCAATTGAGTACATTGATTTAACTTGGGGGAAATCCGCCAAATTTCAGAAAATTGAAATCTTCGCATTTAGTACATCGAGGTAACGATGAATAAAACATGTTATAGTTGATAATTTAAAAAATGAGGCTGTATTAAGGGATTCCACTTTTCAAAAAAATGCCTGGCGGTCGAACCATTTCCCATTTTGATTGCTGCTAAGTCAATGCTTCGAATGATTCCCTGAAAAAACTCTTGCAAAATGGCGTATGCTGGCACTTTGGCGAGGCTTAGATTTGAAACTGGATTTTACTTGAGACTGGTATATATAATAAGACTGGTTATAGATAAAAATGAATGTTGGTATGTGTGTAGGATGTTGAAAAACTCAGCACCGTTTCACCGATCACCATGAAATTTGGTTCACCTAAGTCTTTTATCATGGAGAAGGTTTTTATGCTATCCGTTTTCCTCTAACTTGCCACTAGCTGGCGCAGCAGAACGTCGAATTCTATTCCGTTTAGCCGTTTGCTATGCGAATATCGTCCAACCAATTTCGATGAAATTTGGTACACGCGGATATTAGAACACGGAGAATATTTTTCACTATCCAATTGCTGTAACTTAGCGCTAAATAGCGCTGCAACGCATCAACTTCTATACCGTTCGACTGATCGGCATAAAATTTTTTATACTTACACATTTGAGCACGAAGAATATATTCTAACTGTGTTACTTTTGATGTTACTCACCACTAGGTGGCACTGGAATGCATTATTATTTTAACTCGCCACTAGATGGCGCTGCAGCAGGCCAAATTTTTGACCATTCAAACGGTGGCTATGAAAATCAGTACTCATAGCTATTTGAACAATGAGAATATTTTGGCGTTATCCATTTTCCTATAACTCGCCACGTGACGGCGCTGTAGCAAATCATTACTTTAATTAACCACTAGATGGCCCTGCAGTGTATCACTTCTGGACTGTACGAATGATCGCTATGGAAATAGGTATACATAGATATTTGAACACGGGGAAGAGTTTGGCACGATCCATTTTCCTATAACTTGACACTAGATGTCGCGTCAACACATGAACTTCAGGACTATTTAACCGATCGTCATGAAAATTCGTATGCATCGATATCTGAATGCGAAGAATATTTTCGCCGTATACGTTTTGCTAAAACTCGCCACTAGATTGCGCTACGCCGCATGACCTTCTGCACCATACAAACGATTGCCTTGAAATTCGGTATGCATGGTTATTGAACACAATATAAAGCGATATCCATTTTGCTATATCTCTTTATTACAATAAATAGTAATCACCACAAATCGTAATATCAAAAAGTCCATTCATTCCCGTGCGAAGAACGGGTACTTCAGCTAGTGAAATATAAAATAGAATAAAATGACTGAAGATCTCCCTTTCTGTTACTTTGCACACATTTATCTAGTCAGTTATTTCATTCTGAAAATTAAACAAAATGAACAAGGTGTCGTTTATTTTGTCTTATTTTCAGAATCAATGTTACGAAATAGTGGAACGATCTGCTTCGCTTATTTTTAATTTAGTCTAAAATTAAAATTCTACTAGTGAAATCGATAAAATTTTACTTGTCTTGCATGCGAAACATTTTGATCGCGGGTTCTTGCCCATTAAATACCATTAGGTTAATTTTAGTGTTTGAGGATCTTTCGTCAAGTTTCGAGTGTTTAGTGTTATTTCAAGAGTACGCAAATGAGCATCTGCCTACCTGGGAGGTGCTTTGAGCGGAGGACTTTTTAAAGGGTGCGATTTTGCGTTGCATCTGAAGAAAACCTCCCAAAACTCTATCTCGTTAGACCGATCGAGGATCGAACACGGGACCTTCACACTTCAGCGATCTTCCATGGTCGGTGTCTTATACACACTGCCATGGTAAGGATATTTCGTCAAAATAACGTAATACCACCAGCCTAAGACAAATTTTAGAATTTATTTTTTCTGCCAAATTTGAAGCCTTATTACAAAAAGTCACTAAAAGATACATTGACTATAGCTCCTACATAGTTTATTTTTTCAGCCATGGACATTAACGGTTGATTTCTAGAAACGCCTCAACAAAGAAATAACGATAAAAAAAAAGGAATGGAGAACACTATATAATTAGTTACAATTGTGTAATATTGACTTTAAACCAGTATAACTGGAAGATTTGAGTTCGCTTCCCGGTGTATTACTGAAAACTGCCATGTATATACGGTATGCATGGTGTACTTTCCAAATACATCGATGTAAAAGCCCTTATAGCAGTTGCTTATTTTTAGAATGGCAAAATAAAATATTTCATGAGGATAAATAAGTCATAAATAAGTCAGTCTGCCAAGGATTGTACCTAAGAGTATATTCAGAACTACTTTAATGATAATCTGAACAACAAATAATTATCGATTATGCACACGCGCAAATCGCCAAAGATATAAAAGTTACCATTGGTAGAAAACATCCAAGCTGTTCCCAAAATTCTCAAATAAGTTGTTCAGTTACTCAATTGCCCTTGGACCAAACCATTTGGCTCGCATTGGGCTATATTAGATGTTTGTGAAATCTGCTTGTAGTGTGTTGTGAAATAGAGTGTTCCTTTACACCACTGAGTGATTGTGGATTTTTTATGGTTTACAATTTATGGTTTCTTCAGCTGATTGTTCTGAACGTGAAATGGATTTGTTTGGAAAAGAGATTTTTACATTGCAGAAAAAGTACTACGGTTTACTAGAAAAATCAAAGCATTATTTTCGTAGTTACAACATGATCTGACTTATCACTATCAGACACCGTTTTCTTTGAACTTTTCACAAAAGCTTTGAAAGATGTTACCCATACTTTTAATTAAGGCTTAAATAATCAAAAAGAAGTTTCAAGCTTTTTTTTTTTTTTTTTTGGGGGGGGGGGGGGGATTTATATAAACATTTTTTCAAAAGTGTTTATATTTCAAGAAATGGTGTACCTTGCAGTTTTATGATCCATATAAAATTTGTTTTTTATCAATCGTTTTAATGTGTTGATGGTTTAAAAGTTTAATGTTTCAGTCTTTCGTCTTGGATTAATAATAACAATAAACTAAATATAAACGAAACCAAAAATATTTTTAAAATGTTGACCAAAAAAGTAACCATTTACAAATTTGAAGAATCTAAATCTTGTCTATATGTTTTTATTTTTTCTCGTCCTATTTTCCATCTTTCAATTTTTACTGTCATTACTATCATTTATTTCATAATCTATACACTAAAATTAATTAAATGAAAAATGCATTTACAAAACAATGATTTAAGGTACAGATGTTAAAACTAATTGTTACTTTCAAAACTTTATTCTAGAAACGTAACATATACTTTAAAATATTTTTTTTAAATCATGAATGATCTAAAGTCATAAATAAAAAATAATATTTGAAACTAGATGAAATTTTAAAAGAATACACAAAAGGTTGAATTTAATTTAAATTTTAGATTTAAAGAACCTAGTGGCAGATCTATAAGAATTATTTCTATGAACACAAGTTCTTTCCTACTTGGATTCTACTTCAATTTTTATGCTTTCAACAAATGTTGTAAAATGGAAGACTGTTAAAACCTATTAAACCAAAAAGAACCATTTAACATAGCAATGTCTAGAAAACTTTTTCCAAAGTGCTCCTCCAAATAATACGGCACTCTAACACTTTTTTTTTCTGGAAATACCTCACTTATACAGTATGCTGGAAGTGATAGATAAATAATGCTGGAAAATTATGATAATGTGATAAATGAACGAAATATTTAAGAAGCCAGCGAAATTCTTGAAACATCATTTTCACAAGCCCCTTTTTTTTCTTCCTGTTTTTTGCTTCCTTAATATCACTCACAAACTTCTGCAGTCTCACCAATTTTTCAAAGTAGCGATTAATACACTCCACTTTATTTCTGTTTATCGCTGTAAGGACTCTTGCAGCGCCGATTAATTCAAAAAAACCGTCGAAGAAAAAGGGGGAGGGGAGGCTTAATGCACCGTTCACTTAGGACTAAGGGCTTCCAGTTGGAGCGTCTTAACGTGGAATGATCTGAAGTTAAAAAATAATGAAGTAGGAAATGGTGTCATCAGTAAACTATATAGAAAAAAAGAATATTGAAGAACTTAAGTAACGAAAATAAATTAATATTACGTTACATAAAATAGGGAGATCATAGCAGTTATGAGATTTCGGATAAAGCATACCTGAAAATCTTTCTTTTCTAGAGTTGTTGATTTTACAGTTTTCAGATTTTTTTTTTTTTTTTTAATGTGAGAGTGTATATTTAATGCATATGCGTGTGCAATGAATATGTGTTTTAATGTATACGTACATGTAGATATCGGCTAAATGTTTAAAGTTTATAATTATAATATCCAAAGGTTATAACAAAATCACTCAAAAGAGCTGGTGTTAAAAAAAATAATTAAAGCTTTTTAAAATAACACACATAAAAATTACTTGTCATGCCATACACATGTTTCGATCGAAAAAAATTTCGATCTTCATCAGTAGTGGTCATCCATTCACAGACAAATCTGTTTTATACAGTCTGGGCAAAAAGTCCGTAGAAACTTTAAAAATTCATAAAAATCAGAGAAATAACCGAAATGGAAAACGGTTTGCAAGGTAATATGGGACTTCAAGCACTGCCTTTTTGATTTATTTTCTTTACGGCGGCATTTCCAAAACTTTTTTAATGCAGACCTCGCAGCCTTTTTGTCTTAGCAATAAGGTCCTGAACAGTACAGTATGATAAATAGAAAATTCTATCATTATTTTAGGGTTTAAAACTATTAATTCATTAGTATAAATCCGTATCACTATTTTCTAAGACTTTAATTTAAAAAGAAAAAAATTTTAACGAAACAAATTATTATGCATAGATTTCGTTTAAAAAAAGAAATTTCAAATTTTTTTTTTCTTTCAGCATTACGTTACAGTTCCTCTCGTCTTCGACAATGCTTGCTCGAGGATAAGAAAATTGTAATATAATGATTTAGAAACTTTGTTCTCGCAATATAGTGCTACCAAAATAACAACATCGTAAAAATGGCTTACTCGTTGCATATGAAGCTATAGAAATATTTGTATATAAAAATAACTTTTATAACATAAAACAAATATACAAAATGCTACAGAAGTCAAGGAAGTATTCTGGAACATTCCACCATTTCTACATCCAATTTTTCTAAATTTATGTAACAAAACCAGATAATTATTTTTAATTACGTTATCTCTCTGTCTAGTTTTTGTGCCTCTGTAAATGAATACACTAAAATTAATCTTTTTTTTTACATTTAATCTACTATTGTTAAAAAAACAGTAATAATAAGAAATAAATAAATAATATGTCACTTTTAAAATTCTTTCTTCAACTATATCGGAATGTAAAGTAATAATAAAGCTGGAAAATCATATGATAAATGATCCAGGTTTTTTTTCTTTTTGTTTAAGTGGTGCAAGTCCATTTCTGGTGAAAAATAGTTAACGATAACAATGAAAGCGATCTGCTATGAACTTTTTATCTATAACTAATTTCCAAGAAATATCCTTCAAAATTTTCATCATTTTCTATGAGCGTATTCTGACCAATATGTTTCAAACCAGTCAAATACAAGAACTTAAATATCCCTTTAATATAAAATAGACTTATACCACTTTAAAAAATAAGCTTAAATACAAGATTTATTTTTTAAAGCTAAGATAGATTCTTTTGATATTGGAATTCAAACAATAACTCAGATGCAGATCCATAAATATTTTTTGAGACCAGAAGTTCTTTCTTAGTTGGGATTTACTTGTAGTGACTAAAGCAGCGTTCTCTGATTTTCACCATGAGAAAAGACTTGGCTTGTCCATCAGTCAAGAAACGGCTGTCGATTAGTAGATGCTGTTCCGTTTTGTGGACGTACGATCATAAGCATGCGTTGCATAAAGCGAGTTGCAAGACAGTAGGTTAGTGCTGGTATTTCTAATTTCAGCGTAGTAATTTCTAATTAGTGCATGCGCAATAAAGGGGAAAGAAGACATAAAAGCCAAGCGTAAGCTTACATCGCGCTCTGACCCAACGAGCAGCCATTGGCATGGAAGCATCCAGAGGATTCTAGCCGACAGCGTGGTTCCTGAAGAGTACCTGGAGGATCTTAGCTAACTGTACTGTGGTTCCTGGGGTGGACAATCGAGCCAATGCACTTTTTGCCACCTTGTGATATGACGTCAACGCGGAAAAAAATATTTTGTTGAATTGAACAAAATTTTGCTGATTCAAGAAAAATTTAGTTGGCGCTATTTGAACCGAATAAATTTGTTGAGCGGTTTTAACAATTTTTTATTAATTAACAAAGTATTTCTTAGAATCAACGAAACTTTTGTTGATTCAACAAAAATATTTCTCTGAAATAGAGCCAACCAAAATTGTGTTGAATCAACAAAACATTTTTTTTCAGTGCAGGTGTACTGTCGCCCCGAGTTGAGCTGCAGCATTTTCTCGGAGGACCTAGTTGGAGGACAGCTACATCCACGCATTCAAACATACCGGTGAAATTTTTAAGTCTAAAAAAAACTTGTTCGTTCTGTTTTCTGCGTTAATACTTAAAAATAAAGTTTATTATTCTTGTTAGAGATTGCCATCCTGTTGGAGGCAAAAATAAAACGAACATTTTTATATAATCTTTTATACTTAAATATTTTTTTCAACAAATTCTCTGAAATGAAATACTTTGAAATTATTAAACAAAAAGAAGTGTGTTTAACGCACTGATGACGCGAAAACTTTTCCCAAAGAGCTCCTCCAACTAATATCCCACTTTAACAACTTTATTCTAGATGTGCCTCGCTTCTACCGTAAGGTGAAGCAATAGATAATAATGTTACAAAATTATGGTAATGTGATAGATGTACGAAATATTGAAGAAGCCAAGAAATTTCTCGAAAAACATCATTTTTGCTAGCGCTTTTTTTTTCCCTTCTTTCTTTTTACCCGCTTAATATCACTCTCAAACTTTTGGAGTCTGACCGATTTTTTTATTTATTTTTTTTTCAAAGTAGCGATTAATATACTCTCTTTTATTTTTGTTTATCGCTCAGAAGACTCTTGCAGCAGAGATTAATTCAAAAAACTTCGCGGGTTGAGAAGACAGGGTAATGTACTCCGTACACTTAGGAATAAGGACTTTCAGTTGGGCATCTTAACGTAGAGTGATGTGAAATAAATAATAATAATAATAATAATAATAAAGTAGGAAATAGGTTTTTAAATAGATTTTTGCTAACATTAAAGTAACTAAAAAAACTAATACTATTTCCCATGGAGTAAATGGAATTATGACATTTGCGAGATTTCCACTAAAGTTCTGATAAAATTCGGTTAAATTTTCAGGAAAAATATTACGTAAGAAAACGTTGATGTTTACAGAGTGTCCCAAAAATACTGATCTAGGCTTTTATTCCTTAAATATTTATCGTAGACATATACAATAAATCAGAAAGTTATGAAAATAGGGTACAGGATCTTATGAAACCGATTAAAAATTTTGGAGATTAAATCTAAATAAATACAAAATTCAATTTTTTTTTAATTTTTTATTTTTATATAAAAATAAACTATCAATTTGTAAATTTTCCTCCATATAATGATTAGTATTCTTGTTCGAAGAACGGTACTTTAGTTCATGTGTGTGCGTGTGCGTATGCATGTTTGTGTGTATGTGTGTAGATAGATAGATTGATAGACAGAAAATAAACAAAGTAAGTACCGAAACAATAATTCCAGTAACATTTAAAAAAAGCAATAATGCACATATAACGGTTGAATGCCACAAGCTTGCTGGCTTGGTCGGCAAAGCCTACTTTCAAGGCCTGCGAAGTTTATTTGAAAAAATAATAAAATTAAAAAAAAAAAAAACTCTCTTGTTCCTACGCTGGGGAGGTATTATACTGGATATATCTGCGTGGTCTAGTTTCATGTTATGAGTATATTTACATTTTCTGAGAATGTAGTTTCATGTTATCAGTAAATGTTGCTTTCTGAACTGATTTTAGTGGTGTCTAGAAATGCCTCCAAGGATGAAATACAGATTCCAGAGGGGGGTTTCCGGCAGTTGATTTTTCCCGCAACGTCTTTGACTTATGCCATCAATGTGTTAAGGAGGAGGTTTGCGGAGGTGATATTGGGTTTTAGAACACAATCAAGCATCCAATGCCAGAGTGTTGCCTTTTCTCCGCAGTCGCAGTTCCGTGACTTTGAAAGCAATGTAAGTTTTTTGGGAAATGGGCCGTATCGCAAGAACACTGTGATGCAGATCACATATTTTTCGGGTCTAAAACAATTTTCTTTTATTTCGTTTTTGTAAATCAAATATCATGTATTCACTTTTGATCTCTCTCTCCACTTAGCTTTTCTGCTGGGTAAAATGTGCTTCCGTTTTTCTCTTTCTCGCCGGTGTTTCTGCAATTTTGGGGTATTTCCCTTCTAAATTAATTATCGGTTTTGTTTACACAATGCAAAGTCGGGGTTCCTTTCTGTCTAATGCTGTCTGGATTTACAGGGTTGCTAAACTTTGTAGTGGCGTTCGCCAAATTCTGGCCTTATGTCTTGGCAATATGGTTTTAAACCGTTAATTTCAAATAATTTTTTGTACTACATTGAAATTATGTTTGAAAATGGTTTTTCTTTACCTTCAATAAAAGATAAGTAGCTCGAATGGCATGGAAGTCTCTTCTCGTTTTTTTTTAATTATTAATAATAATAATAATAATAATTTTATTATTATTTAAACGTTATAGACTATAGGTGCCACTATACGGCGTCTAAACCATCCAATGGAAAGCTCATTTTCGACCACCGGCAACTCCTTCATAAAGATGCTTGGGAGATCCCACATGATATTTAAATAGTGAAAGGAAGGTGGGGAGATCAGCTAAAAGGTATGACGGCCCTTTATGCAGTTTTCCCACTGAGCAGTCCAAATTTCCATGCCGTGTTCCACGAGTAGCTGCTTTATTGCTGAATGGCGCACAAGTTGAAATTTTGTTGTGGATAAAGGTATGGCTTCTTTTGACACAGAGTTCGAAAAATCGTTCCTTTCTACTTCAATGTAGATCTTCTCTTGTGTAAGTGTGACTGCTGCTAAAGTATGCAGATGATGCTTGATCGCTACCCAGAATCAGACAGTGTTACTAAAATAGAAATGATGGAGAAAGGAGGGAGATAAGTAAATCACTTACCTCTCATAAGGCGTGGATCTTTTTTTTATCCCTAGGTGGTTGGAACACATCCTGTAATAAACTAAAATTTATTATTATTAATGGTTTTCAATAAGAATTCCAGATAATTGCTGCTAATTTAAATGAGGTTTAATTATCTCATAATCTTGATTGTACAGGGTGTATCACAATTACCTCCCGGGTTTGGAAGGCTTATAAAAAATATATTACCAATACAGCAACAAAGTTGACTTTCTTGGAGAAAGAAATGTTACAAGTTTTATTTCACAAAAGTCCAATATGTGAACCTTTCGTTATGTAATATTTATAATAAGTAATGTTCCTCAACATTTGTATTCAAAATGTTCATTAACTTCAATTTGGAAAAAGGACTATTTTCAATCTTTAGTTATTTACCCACTCTCTAAGAAAAATAAATGTTCTGTTGTGACTACCATAGCTGTAAAGTTATTGAAATATTTAGCAAGTCCTGTGCTTCTTCTCAAACCCAAAGGCTGCAGATCACACTCATAAAGAACCAGATTTTGGGGGCAAGAATCATACCAGTAATGAGCAATATCTCATACAAGTAATGATGCGAGCAGCACTTGACTGGACTCTCTCAAGCTTCGTCAAGTTAGTGGCAGAAGCACAAAAATAAATTTGGAAGCCATGCAGTAAGTATAATTGGTCGGATCAGGGAAATAGGTAATTCTAAGTGTGGTGACGTCAGCACCCCAGTCTCTACCTGAAATGTATTTCAGTATATTTAGTCTCTTTCTGCCCTTTTCAATCGTAGGTACTTGAGTTAGTCATTGAACGCATAGATCTTAAGCAATAGACATGTCTATTGCTTAAGATCTCTGGGTCCAATAAGTAACTCAAGTACTTAGGATATTTATCATATGGGAGTCTCTGTCCATTCATCATTATGTTAGGGTTGGTAGTTATATAGACGTCTATTTATAGTAAAAAAGCTGTGATATTCAGTCTTTTTAAATATCGCCTTGAATCTATGAATTTTCTTTTGCTTTCCCGATAAATTATCTATAAAATAAGAACTATAAGTATGTGCATTATTTTCTGCATCCGCATCTGCATATGTGCATTATTTTCTGCATTCCGCAGCTGGCTGTGCCGGCACAGCCAGCTGCGTCAAAAAAGGGTCTCTAGATCTGTGGCACGCGATGAACGTTTCGATCGTCCGCCATCTTGCTGGTAGTTAAGTCGAGCGATGGCAACGGCTGCCCTTTTTTCAGCATTGGGAAAGGGTTGCGCCTCAAAGGGTTAAAACAACACCAATACCCCATTTCAGTTTGCAAACATATTTATGCTTTGCGTAAGAAACTGTACAGAAAAAAATATAATTTCTTTATTTAAAGTATTAAGTCATTTTACAGCATAGAAAAAATCATTTTTCCTAAAGTGGTGCTATTCCCCTGGTCTCCTATAAAAATAGGGATAAGTGCTTTCCATTCAGTTACGCCAAATGCAAGTCACTTCATCGGAAACTGAGAAACAGCGTCAGTTCCAATTTTTGTTTGCCATTACACAAAAGCAACTCATACCTGATAAAATCGTTTTATCTGTTTAACGATAAACAATAAATGCGAGCAGTAAACGAGGTATCACAATATCGATCTTATCACCTATCAGAATTCTTTGGAACTCGCAATGAAACTTCGTCTGAATTTATCTTTTGTAATGAAAATTACATACAATTTATTTCTGTTTAAAGCTTTGCGCGATGTATTCCATTATGTTCCTCCTAACGTCCTCCTGTTATTAACACTTCCATCTCAAAATCGATATCTGATCAATACAAATGATTAAATACTTTGTCCATTACTCTGTCTAATTATATCAGATACTATCCCAAACCAATACAGTTTCAATTATTCAGGCATCAGAGCGTCGATACCAGATCAATAATGCTTTCATACAATATGTTACACCTAAAGCGTGGGATCTATAAAATCGATTTAATTACTCGTGTGCAAGTTTGACGTCGTTACTAATATTGGTAAATTGAGGAAGAAAAGCAAACTTTCTAATTTGTGTAAAATACAATTATTATTAAATTTTAAAGATCTTTGTCTTAATAAGTGTAATCTAAAAGAATAAATATTGTCTTTAATGTTCTGATCAAGCATTGGTCTGTACTAAAGAATTATCAGTGAGTTAAAGCTGATTTTCCAAGACTTTTAAACAGGACGTTTGAATCGCATAACATTTAAACAGAGTTTTTTTTTTAATTAAGTACCTACTTGAAAAAATTCAGGATGTATCTATGCATGCTGTACAATACACTTTTCACAAATAGTCTATCTTTTAAAAAATATCTTAAACTTATACTATTTTTTTAAATGGATGGCAGAGGTGTCATCCATTCAAGAGATATTTCTGTATCATTTTTGCAGACGGTTTCATAAAACGTGCAAGTTTGTTAATAAGAAAATGCAGAACCGCTGGTGCAGAAATGTTCTGAATTTTTCTCAATCTGACATTCCGCTTTTTTTTTTCAAAACAATTCAAAATACATTTGACTAACTCAGTTTTATTTCAAAGATTGCCATAAGACGGTAGCATCCAAGAGATGATCTGGTTTTCAGTCGACCAGCACGACCATAACTACATAGTAGTAGATAAAGTGTCTCTAGAAAGTTCGTTGATTGGAAGCAATCAATGAAAACGAAACATGGAGACTACCTTTATCCAAAAGCTGCTGGAATGAACCAACAAGGATCTCTTTTCGGATCGATTGAAATACACATGCCAGACGTCCTCAGATGTTTCCATAAAAGGAGTCTTTCAGGAACACCTTCAAGGACAACGAAGAGGAAAGCAAAAGTTAAGTCGAGATAAGAAGTTAAGTCGAAAAGTTAAGTCGAGCGATGGCAACGGCTGCCCTTTTTTCAGCATTGGGAAAGGGTTGCGCCTCAAAGGGTTAAAACAACACCAATACCCCATTTCAGTTTGCAAACATATTTATGCTATGCGTACGAAACTGTACAGAAAAAATATAATTTCTTTATTTAAGTATTAAGTCATTTTACAGCATAGAAAAAATCATTTTTCCTAAAGTGGTGCTATTCCTCAGGTCTCCTATAAAAATAGGGATAAGCGCTTCCCATTCAGTTACGCCAAATGCAAGTCAATTCATCGGAAACTGAGAAACAGCGTCAGTTCCAATTTTTGTGTGCCATTACACAAAAGCAACTCATACCTGATAAAATCGTTTTATCTGTTTAACGATAAACAATAAATGCGAGCAGTAAACGAGGTATCACAATATCGATCTTATCACATCAGAATTCTTTGGAACTCGCAATGAAACTTCGTCTGAATTTATCTTTTGTAATGAAAATTACATACAATTTATTTCTGTTTAAAGCTTTGCGCGATGTATTCCATTATGTTCCTCCTAACGTCCTCCTGTTATTAACACTTCCATCTCAAAATCGATATCTGATCAATACAAATGATTAAATACTTTGTCCATTACTCTGTCTAATTATATCAGATACTATCCCAAACCAATACAGTTTCAATTATTCAGGCATCAGAGCGTCGATACCAGATCAATAATGCTTTCATACAATATGTTACACCTAAAGCGTGGGATCTATAAAATCGATTTAATTACTCGTGTGCAAGTTTGACGTCGTTACTAATATTGGTAAATTGAGGAAGAAAAGCAAACTTTCTAATTTGTGTAAAATACAATTATTATTAAATTTTAAAGATCTTTGTCTTAATAAGTGTAATCTAAAAGAATAAATATTGTCTTTAATGTTCTGATCAAGCATTGGTCTGTACTAAAGAATTATCAGTGAGTTAAAGCTGATTTTCCAAGACTTTTAAACAGGACGTTTGAATCGCATAACATTTAAACAGAGTTTTTTTTAATTAAGTACCTACTTGAAAAAATTCAGGATGTATCTATGCATGCTGTACAATACACTTTTCACAAACAGTCTATCTTTTAAAAAATATCTTAAACTTATACTATTTTTTTAAATGGATGGCAGAGGTGTCATCCATTCAAGAGATATTTCTGTATCATTTTTGCAGACGGTTTCATAAAACATGCAAGTTTGTTAATAAGAAAATGCAGAACCGCTGGTGCAGAAATGTTCTGAATTTTTCTCAATCTGGCATTCCGCTTTTTTTTTCAAAACAATTCAAAATACATTTGACTAACTCAGTTTTATTTCAAAGATTGCCATAAGACGGTAGCATCCAAGAGATGATCTGGTTTTCAGTCGACCAGCACGACCATAACTACATAGTAGTAGATAAAGTGTCTCTAAAAAGTTTGTTGATTGGAAGCAATCAATGAAAACGAAACATGGAGACTGCCTTTATCCAAAAGCTGCTGGAATGAACCAACAAGGATCTCTTTTCGGATCGATTGAAATACACATGCCAGACGTCCTCAGATGTTTCCATAAAAGGAGTCTTTCAGGAACACCTTCAAGGACAACGAAGAGGAAAGCAAAAGTTAAGTCGAGATAAGAAGTTAAGTCGAAAAGTTAAGTCGAGTGATGGCAACGGCTGTCCTTTTTTTCAGCATTGGGAAAGGGTTGGGCCTCAAAGGGTTAAAACAACACCGATACCCCATTTCAGTTTGCTAACATATTTATGCTATGCGTACGAAACTGCACAGAAAAAAATAATTTCTTTATTTAAAGTCATTTTACAGCATAGAAAAAATGTTTTTTCCTAAAGTGGTGCTATTCCTCAGGTCTCCTATAAAAATAGGGATAAGCGCTTCCCATTCAGTTACGCCAAATGCAAGTCAATTCATCGGAAACTGAGAAACAGCGTCGGCGTCGATTTCCCTTTCTGAGCTCCTCGTTATTTCCTAACACGAACGCAGAAAAGGAAAACATTGCGGCCGCATTTTTTCAACGATGGGAGTGAACAGGTTATGGCAAATAAGACGGTCAGTTATTTATTTTAATCCCTGTCCTTCGAACCTAAACATATGAAGTCTGCAGGCACCAGATCAGCTGAGTTTGGTGGATGTGCGATAACAGTTACGTGTGGCATCGGACAAGTACTTGCGCAGATATATCGAAATATGCGGGTAGACGGTTCACTTTTCACTCCTGTACAACTGCAAACAACTACTCCTGTGCAAATGTATACGTTGAATGCGCAGCAGACTGGTTTTTTCCAATTTGTGAAAAAAAATACCAATGCTTTAGTTCAATTTGTCGTAATCCATTCGAAAACACACTGTCCCTCGCAAAAATAATCTTTTCGGTTTCTTCCTACGAGGTTTGTCTCCATTATTCTCTACCTGCGCATGCTTATGGCTGTAGTTTTATATCCAGTTGCTTTTCAAATGTCCATCCATTCACTGAACCTTTCTTAGACACATCGCGTAAATTTGAAACCTTCGCTTTACTTCACAAGACTTTTTTTGTGTGGAACATAGATACTCTTTGGAGGAACTTCCAAAGAGTATCTATGTCTCACCATATTAAAAGACTAGAATAGTTTCCTAAAAATAAGTAACGTTGTATTTATAAATGGTTTAATGTATTTGTGCTTTGGTAAAAGAAAATAAACATGCGGGCATAGTTATTCGCTATTATTAGGGGCTGCTGTTTTTAGTCTGAAAACATTCTACGAATAACAATTTTAGACCGACATTTGCAAGAAAAATAATCAATTTTAAGTCAGCAGTTTCGTAAATACATTTAGAAGGGTTTCATTTTGTTGAGGCTGAAGAAACTAGTAAATAGATTTTTTTTTCTTTGGTATAGCAAAATCTGTTTTAAACATTATTGCTAGAGGCCGAGACATTTTTCTTTCTAAAGGTAGATTTTTCTTGAACAAAGGTGTAACTCAAAGGACTTGAAAATCTACAGTTCGTGTTGCTCTCAATTTAAAACTCGTTCATGAGTAATAAATGGATCCGTTAGAGGAATATTTTCGATGATAATTTTCCATACTTTACAATTCTGTTGAAAAATATGTATGATTTCGGTTTGTCTTCATGTCTCTCTGTTACTCCGTTAGGACAGTAACTGGTAGCTGCTATAAATACAGGGTGATGATAAGTAAACTTCCCTTACAAAAAGGGTTCTACAGGTAAAATGGATTGTAACCAAATTTAGTAAATAATTCATGAGATGATCTCGAGGAATTTTTAAGAAACACAAAAAAAAATTAGTTCAAAAAATGTTCATTAGATGGCACTTTGCATGTTTAATTTAGTTCTATGGCAAGCCTACACAAAGGGCGTTTACCTTGGTCGGAGGAAATTTTAAGGGAATCTAACGCGTATTCACGTTACATCTGGAGAAAGCCGCAAAAAACTTTTGACCGATAGATCGACAGCCCTGCGATTTGCCTGAATCCGGAACCTTCACTCTTCAGCCGTCTACCATGTTCAATGTTTTATACACACGGCCATGCTCAGGCCCATTTTGCTTTTAAAAAACAGCTTATTTAACAATGGAAATGGCCAATTCGAATCCTGCAAACAATTTCAAGATTTATTCAATAGGTTTTTTTTAGCAGTTATTCACTAATGTAGGTCATTTTTTGAGCAGCTTTCATGATGGAAAGCGCCATCCAGAGAACATTTTTTAAACTAAACTTTTACAAAACTTTCCTTGAATGCATCTCTTGTACAGTCCATATGACAAATTTGGTGTCAATCTCCTCACCCGTTACGGCTGAAGAATGATCTTTATAGGGGAATTTTAATGATAATCACCTTGTAGGTATCGACCGCTACATTCTGTTAGCGCGTGGTTTACCTGTTCTTTCCCATGGTTGTGCGAAGACGAGGAGGGATGTGCTTAGGATTTTAGCGGCCCTGGCAAAAAATAATTGCAATCCTTTCAAATTTGTCTACTTTACTAAATTGTGCATCTTCACTTTGCCACCCCCCTTAGTAAAAAACCGCTGCTTCTACTAACTCTAATTAAATAAATTTGATTATTTAATTAAGATTTTGATGCCGTGCATTTCGATAATGTAGAAGCTGCATTCTAGCTACTTTACATGCTGTAAATTTGAAAAAGCAAGCTTTACACCAAATTACAAATTCTGTATTTTTTGTAGGATATGCTTACGGGTGTGCAGTTTTCAGTTCTAGGTCAGTAACTTTATTTGACTACTTGATATCCATGAATTCAGCGGTTTTTCAGCGGCCCTCGGCAATTGCCCAGTTTTCCACCCCCTAAGCACGTCTCTGAAGATGAGTGACGGCATTGATTTCCTCTTCTGAGCTCCTCGTTATTTCCTAACACGGACACAGAAAAGAAAAACATTACGGCCGCATTTTTTCCACTATGGGAGTGAACAGGTTAAAGCAAATAAGACGGTCAGTTTTTTTTTTTATTCCTTGTCCTTCGAACCTAAACATATGAAAGCTATTTTGTTTGTTCCTGTAAGAATAATATAAATGCTACACGATTTTCGAGATTATTATTCGACACTCGGGAGCATTATTTTATATACTTTAAAAAATGTGTATTTATTTTAAAATATGAACATTTCAAATATAACATACGCAAGGTGTCCTAAAAGCACTCACCTAGGATTTCATTCCTTAACTATTGATGATACAATTATACAATAAATTACAAAGTTGCGTAAAAAAAAAGTGTAGAATTTTTGATATCGATTAAAATATTCAAGAGATTAAATCTAAAAAATACATTTAAAATTTAGTATGGGTGCCGTACGAAAAAATTCGCTATTAGTAAAATGTGTCCCATACATTAATGAGGGAATTCCTGTGGTACTATACAATACCAATAATAGAAAAAGTATCATGTATTTATGCAATCATTGTTTTCTTTGACAATTTCAATGCAGCCCTTGAAACGCGATCTTCCGATGTGATTTTTCCCATTCCAGATACATTGAAAAGTGGTCTAAATGTCAATATCAATATATATTTACTTTCATATCTCAGAGCCTTTTTATGATGAAAAGCTGAAATTTCGTACATAGCCTAATCAATATATGAGGCACATTTAACTGATTGGGATTTCTTCGTGCCAGGACCGTATAAAAATTTAAAATTTTCCATTTATTTAGATTTAGTCTCCTTTTAGATTTAGTCTCCACTGTATTTCTTTAGATTTACTCTCTAGATTTACAAAATTTTAATCGATATCATAAAATTCTGTACCCGCTTTTCTTCGTAACTTTGTAATTTATTGTAGATGTCCGTGATCAATAAATAATAAAACTCAGGTCAGTGTTTTTGGGACGTCCTGTATATATACATATAGTTACTCACCCTATATATACCTTTTTTCAATAGAGTACAGAACACAGAAAATAACAGTAAATTTCATAAATGTGGTGTTAATCATTAAATATTTACGGCAGTTACACAGAGAAATGCAAACTGAAGTCATAAATCTTTTTCGAATTTGATGGAAATCGCTTAAAAATATAATATTATTTTAAATATTTAGTTATCCTGTTTACTTGCGCAGTTTCATTAAATTTCTCTAGAAGAGAGTTATCCTTTAAGCTTATACCAAATGTGTTCAGAATTATGATTATTCTCTAAGGAAATCGGTACTTGATTTTTTTGCTCTGGGATAAATGATTTATTTCTTTATTTCTAAACATTTTATTAGTTTTAAAAGCACACATAAAACAAAGTTTAGCATAATTATACCCAAAAAATACTTTCGATAAAAACTTTTTTAACATTAATTGAACTTATTTTAATGCTGTGCATAATTTGCGACAAGGAAAAAAGTCTGTTTTGCGATTTATGGTAAATGGGGAAACTAAAGATCATTTGTCAAAATAATTGAAAGAATACTTTCGTAAACGATTTTTTTTTAATTTGTGCAAAATGCGCCCGGCAAAACAGAACTTCTTCATGATGTATTGATGAAACAATTAATAAATCATTAAGAAAAATAGAATTCTAGAAATAACTAACATGTATGATAAGTTTTCAAAGAAATAATTTTATTGTTGCATCATTATCATCATTTTTCAATGACTAAATATCTCGGGAAATAATTTAAATGTTTCCCAACTGGATCGTTAATATTTCATTTATTAGTTTTGAGAAAACAAGTTTTTCTTAGTTCAACTGAATGCTCTTTGTAAACTAGAGAGAGGGTAGGCAACAGAAGTAACATTATGAACTACGTCTTTTAAAGTTAATGAACTTGGCGCAAAGTTAGAATGTTTCTTCTGTCTTGAAAAATTGAGATTATACTATGCAAGATGTAACTTGAAACATTTTTTTTCATGTACAATATTTTGTTTCATCTTATAAGTAGTTACATTAAAAGAACGTTTTGTTAATATAGCCTTAATGGAATTTTTGAAGTAATGGAAATTTATTTTACGTTAAATTTTGTTCATCATTGAACAAGATGAATTGTTACTCACCTCTGTGCACGGTTTTTTTGTTGTTGCTGTGGGATTCCGGCCAGTTATCTCCACGAGGGATCTAAGCCGAGAGGTGGGGTGCCCTCCATGCGCTGTCTTTCTAAGGGGCTCCAACCTGTATTTACGCTACGTTTCGAAAGAAACCACGGAAAACTACGAAACGTTACGTCGGCAAACGCGACCTGGTTTTCAACCAGGCACCTTCCGTCTCCCAGTTCAAAGCGCTATGCGCTATGCCACTGGTCGGGACCTCTGTACACGGAAACTTATTCTACGGCCTACAGATGGCCATATAAACAAACATATATTTATGTGCAGCATCATATACAGGAAATTTAACATAATTTCTGTACAAACCGAAATTCCATGTTGCCGTTGTATAAAGGATTAGCTAGAAATAAATTGCTTACTTCCGAGCAGTGTATAATGCCTTCTATTGGTGCAAATAAGATGGAAGTTGACATCCAGCTACTTTAAATGATGCGCTAGACATTTATTTAATAATAATTATTTTGTAGCAAAATATCCCAGTACGTGGTAAACAACATTCGGTCTTATCTACATAAAAACATTTAATATGCTTTATAAATGTTAAGTAGTGTAAACAAGAAAAAGCATTAGGCTGTTCAATACGCGTCCCTTCATGTTCAACAATGTGCTCTAATCACAGAACCATGTTTTCTGCAGCTGACAGGAGTGAGTCTGCCAATCAATAACAAGGTATCGAATGCTGTCCTTCAGATCTGGCATAGATGCTGGCCTGGTATGGTAGATGCTGTCTTTAAGGAAACCCCACAACGAAAAGTCGCCAGACTGATATCCAGCGAATCAGGAGGCCCTGTTGTTGAGAAATGACAGCTGATCAACAATTGCTTTACACGATGATCAGTGTAAAGAGGTGCGATTTGTATTGGTTCTGGTGGAACAATTTTATCCATATATTTTTTCTTGTAAAGTAGGCATGACGTACAGAGCAGGAGTTATATGTTCTTGCAGAATCCACGCTCTTATTATCTTAGGAATAATTCAGTAGGCTTGCGCCGTAACGAAAATAATTTTTCGGATGTTCGATACATAGAAATAAATACCCTTTTCTATTATAACATGGGGTTAAAACCTTCGGGAATTTTATTAAACCTTCGACATAACACCATTCCCGACAATCCGCGTCGCGAGTGGTGGCACAGTTTCGCCTCTACACAAGGCATGTCCTGATCCCTACTGTCCCATCTGCAACAGTCATTTGATCATGGATAGCCACCACATCTTGCACTGCAGTGCAAGATGGTCACTACCGGTCGGTAGATGATGTCTACGCAGGACATCATCTACCGAACGGTATTGGGGGGGGGGGGGGGGGGCGATAGAGCACTGAAGAAATTACTTTTTTTCTTTTTCTTCTTGTTTGGGTTCATTTGTATTTTTTACTGTCAACCCTCTGCCATTGGAAATTTTTTTTTAAAATCTGATGTGGGCACCGCATGACTTCCGCATGCACGTCTGATAAATAAAAATAATTTCGGCGCACTTCATTTAAACTTATTTTGTTTCAAAGAGATAAAATAGTGCAGTAATACTAAGGTGTAGCAATTTCTAGCCAAATATTTCTGATATTTCCAAGCTGAGTTCAATTTCAAATATTTGTTTTGACACTTAATCAGGCGATATTTCGCCTAAAGCCGACATGCTTGAGATAGTTTGCGAGATATTTTAAAGATAGCGAAAGTAGTAATTGACCACAGACTTCAATGATTTGAATATATTCATACACCTTAATGTATTTAAAGTAATTTCGGTCACCCTGTAAATAAATTACCCAGTCGATTACAAACAAAAAAGAGATGCACAGTTAGACGTTACAATAGTTCTAAACACAAAATTTCAAAATTCTTCGGTTAAAATTTTTAGAATTATGCTAAATATAAAACGCCATATTTAACGCAAATTTTGGCGATATTTCACCAAATCAATTATTGACTGCACACATAATATATTGAAGATGTCCATAGATATTAATGTATTGAACTTATTTTAGGTGGTCCTGTAAATAAGCTCTGAAGTACATTTGAACCAAAAATCGAGATGCACAGCTAAATGTTACAGCAATGTGTGATGAAGATCACATATCTAATTTTAATAATCATTTGCTTTGTGTTTCTTAAATTTAATCTATTCAAAATCAAGAATTCTAAGGTACATTTCTGTCTCATTTTTCTGTCATTTCGGCTTTTAATCTGTATCCAATCGCTTTTTCCCGTAAGCGTTATTCTTCATTGTTTATTTGTCTCAGCAGACCTTTGGAGCCGTTCTGGGCTAAAAATAGATTACATTACGTACGTTTGCAATTGCAACGGCTTATTGCTTAACCTCTGTTTGGCATAATGATTGCGTTATTATTTTTTTGTTGCCCTGCGACATCTTTAAAATTATTTGCTCGCGATTCCATCATTTTAATTTTATTGGATTAGGTTTTTGGGTTGTTATGGGATTGGTGTTATTTATCTCAACCAAGTTTTTGTTCTCGCCAGTGTGTAATTCTGTGCTGGCGTAATTTTTAAATCATTTCATCTTAATTTCACTGTCCTTATAGGACGTGTTTTTATTTCACTGAGCCACCACGAGCCGTTGTAAATAAGTTTATGCTTCAATAGTTTCTTTTGAATTAATCTGTTTTAAGTATTCTAATGTATTTTTCTTATATTGCTACTAAGTGTATCGAACCTGGATTCATTCGTCACAACGCAGTTTTAATAATTACAAAATACCAGATTAGAAAGTGATTAAAAAGACCTTCATTAGAAAGCGAAGAAAATGCATTTTGTATGATAAAAAAATTCCTCGTGGGGGGGGGGGGTTCTAACTCCCCTAACCCACCCCCGTGGCTACGCTACTGATGAAAAGCGATTTTGCACACATTTTGAAAATTGACACATTTTTTTAGAATAACTCATACACACATATACACATACTTATACTACTTTACTGAGTAAAATCAGTTTTTATTGCTCTATATAATACACCATGCGTCTTCTGCATAGAGAATTATATATGATATGATATCATTCCTGGCAAGACATATACACTCATACAAATATTTATATTTATTCCAGAGTAAAATTTTAAAGTAATGGAACGTAATTAAGTGAAATAGGTTTCCCTGAGAAGGAAACAAATTTCTTGTGTGAAACAAATTTCTTAAGTGTTCATACTACTTGCAAAAAAAAAACTTCATTACACGCTTAACTGAACAACACAATTGAACAAAATATTCCATAACTATGAATGTATTACAAAAACTACAATGGCAGTTTTCAATGTGCCATTTCCAAAAACTGTGCAAGATATTAAAAAATATATACGTTAAATGTTAACTTAGAACTTTTTTTAGAAAAGTTGTCATCTCTTAAATTAAATAATTTATTTTACATGGCACGAAATTTTAACATTTTAGAAAAGACAGATACTAATTTGTTTTACTTCTTTTATTTCCTGGCAACATGTCAGTTTTCTTGGATATTTCCGATAAAAGTTTAATGAAAGTTGAAATTTGAGTAACAGTTACTGTTTTACATCACTGAAACTCTAAAACGAAAAAAAAGGAAAAAAAATCGCAACATCGTGTAATTTAGTTTTATAAATCCAATTACAGTATTATCAAAAGTATTAGATGAATGGCAGAAATTATTTCGCGATAGCTTAAATTTAAAACTAAAAGTATATTTTAATTAGATTGATCTTGAAAATTAAAGGTCAATGCGTGTATTATGTAACTTGAAGTTAGCTGACGATCAATTTTATCGAGTGAAGTTAATTTGAAAAGCGTTATTAAATATTATTTTTATTACGTAATTGGATTTTCTAAATATGTTTTGAGTTCAGTGTTTAATTAGAAACTATGCAGATATGAAATCTTGTGTTGTATTTTAGTAAATGTTAAACATCGAAAGAAATTTCCATTTTGAAAAGAATAGTAAATATTTATTTATTTATGAATAAATGTGTAATGTAAAAGAATGTTCTTTTCCAAAATATGATTTTAATTTAATATAAATAGCAAGGTAGTCACTATTTTTACTATATTTAAAATTAAAAATAAACCTGTGTTATTTAAGAAGTCACAAATAAACAGAACAGTAATCTAAAAGCGTTTACAAAATATTTACTTTAGTGTACGTGTATTCATAACTGAAAATAACTTTGAATCACAAGTCATTTACCTGTTGTAAGCTTTAAGAAAACTGAGCTATGGAAGCTAAAAAAAGGTATGATGATCTATATACCAAGTGAGAACTCATGGGCCTAAGTCTAACTACAGGTACCCAACAAAACAGAGATGTGCAAAATAGAGTGGAAATTTGAAATGTGTAATTCGAATTAATTTCCGTGATGTGGAACTTAAAGGAAACTTATTTGACTCTTGATGTAAAGTTTGCATCCTGAGTACTAACCTGAGAGCACTGCAATATAATGACACAAAAATCTATGTCAGTGTCATTTGTGATTAGAAAAGTGAAAAGCTTGACAGTTTCCAGAGAAATCTTCACTTTCAAAATGTCATGCTGTTTTTTGAGGTTCACGTTGTAGCATTTAATACATCAGACACTAGATGAAATGGATAACCGTTCTATTTTAAAATAGCTGCGCACCTGCTCTTCATTTGGGAAGACTTGAATATTTTACTAAAATATTCCCATAACTGCATGTGACAAAACAGAATTGCATTTTTTTAAAGTAATCTCCTTCGTTGAAGTTATTGCGGGATATATTAACGCAAATTAGAATTACTTATCGTTTAGATAGTGTAAAACAACCGTGGAAAAGGATGAACAGAACACTTTTAATTTCATGAAATATTTATTAGCGTGTTTTATTGTGATTTATTTATATAATCCTTACAAATCTACTAATACTACCTATTACGTATATTAATACTATCTATCTTCGCTTCTCCCTCTTTAATGCTCAATTTAAAAAAGCTGCTTAGATTATTTGACATAAATGGGACCTTTTAATTCTCCGGTAATTCTTTGCAATTTACTCATTAGCATAAACAGTAATTATTTCACATTATGGCTGCCATTAAGGCAGCTCTCCATTTATATTTAATTTGTGCATAATTCTTGTCAGATTCGCATATTTAGCACCGCAAAACATTTCATCTCGCAGTGGTGGAAAATATCCAAACGGTACCAATTTAAATATGTACCCATGTATCCAGTATGGCGATACCTTATAAATCCTTCTGTCTCGTGATAAACATCAAACTGTGTAATCTCGAAGAGCTATTTAGAATAGCTTTAATTACGACAGGATTTTTACGTATCTTAAAGCACTTCACGTCACAGAAGTAGATCCGAGTAGATCATCACTTGCGGTTTGAAAATTCGGTACCCCATTTAAAAATTCTACCGATAGGTTATAAAAACGCAGTTTTTCTAATCCTTTCTGTGGCAGCCCAACATAAACTCTCGTGCCATGATTCATTTAAATAACGGTGTAAATTATCGGCGTTGATGCTATTAAATTCTAAACATTGTGCTACAGTAAAATTCGTAAAAAATCACATAATTTATACATTTTTTCGTTCTTATTTTAAAAGAGAACGAAATGAATGTTTCACGATTTGTCAAAATATCAAAAAATTACGACGAATAGAATTAAAGATGCTACAGTTTTAAATTTATTTTACGAAAATTTTAGACAAAAGTAATCTTTAGTTAAAAATTCTTTAAAAATCTGCAAATTATGTCACATATTCAGAAAAAAACTGTTTTTCAAAATAAATTTTCTGCTCTATTTAATAATATAAATGCCGTTTTGCTGAGAGCGTAATTACTGCTATTATCACGCATCATGTGAGAAAAAAAAATTAGGTGAGAAAACAAGAAAAAAAAATCGCATAAAACATAAGAAAATCGAATTGGAATTATGAAAACATAGCTCCTAGGTGAGTAACTTCATGTTTAGAAATTCCTACGTACCAAATTTGGAAATTCTACGTGTAGCCGTTTGTCCGTAACGCCGCCGACAAACACACAAACACACACAGATATCTTCTTTTATAATAATGCTGTGTTGCTTTGCGGAGTCCTCTCTTCATGGTTTAATTAATTACTTATTTAATTATTTAATTAACTCAAATCTTACCCTCTTTTTCCTAAGTAAATTTAATTTTATAATAGCCTGTTACTTTAAATGCCTTATTGATAAAGTTTTCGTACTGTCCTGCTGTTTAGTTTAATTTAATGGTAATAAAGATTAATAGCTAGTATTTGGTATCATTTTTGTTAGCAGGAGATGAGGAGACGACTCCTAATATTAATTTTTGGTTTTGGGTTGTTTTCGTGCTTTAATCTTAAAGCCTTTGTTTTGGAGCATTGTCTCTCGTTGCTGGGAGGTCTGCTGTAGCCCCTGCTTTCTTCATAACCGGAGATGAGGCTTGGTCGGGGAGATGAGTCCCGAAATAAAATTTATTGCGTAGTTGACGACACAGCGACGGTTTTTCTTCCGCCTGGAAATTTCCGCTCTCCGAAAGAACTGCAGTTGAAGAAGCTCGTTGAGGTTAATCTGGATCTTTATTACTGTTCATACTTTGTCGGAGAAGGACTGGCGAAAATGCTGCGCGTTAACTGGGTAGTTACTATCTAAAGCTCCTGACATACATACCCCCTAGTTTCAAAGCCTGCCGCAAGAGCGCAAGGGGTGTTGCCTTTTCTCTAATCGGTTCTCTAAAGTGATGGCATTTACTTACTTAGCCCAAGAATTTTAGGTTGGGCTACCACAAACCGCAAACGCCTGCCATTTTAGCTTAATTCGCACTTTTGATTCTTAAGTTTTCTCAAAAATTGTCTCTGAAAGTAAGATTTGTCTGGCCGGGAAACAAACTTTACAGTGAAAGTACTCTGTTTCATAGAGATTAAAGATGGTTTTTCAGGCAGGTGACTTTAAATTAAATTAGATTAAATTGTCAAAGGCTATTTTATTATATACATATATATATAAATATATATTTATTTATTTATTTATTATTATTATTATTATTATTATTATTATTATTCGATATTTGGAAAAGTTTAAATTTACATTTGCTACTTTAAAATAGGTTTATTAAGAAGGAAAGATAAATTCTCTTTCTCAGAAATGAACTATGACATTTAATGTGAACTGATATTTATTATGTTAGACGTATTTTAAACTACAGTAATATTTTAATGGTGCTCATTCCATACTCTTAAAAAGAAAATAAAAATGATTCCGAAGAATTTAAAACCGGGACAAGTCTGTCCTGGTTTTTGGCTCCTTCTGATCAATTTCAGTTCCTCCGAAGAGAATTTAGTTCTTTTTCACTAAGCATGCATGCAATACAATTTCAACTATGCAAAATGTTGAGACAGTTTTTTACTTTACAGTTTGCAACGTACAATTACGAAGCTGTATGATAAAAAATAATTTCTATGTACTGTATTTCGATATTTCGTTAACAGATACAAATGCTCATCAAATTATTCATCAATTTAATTTCTTAAACGAACCCGCACTGCACGCATATGAGATTTCCTTCCAGTGGTATTGCGTCGTATTAAAATATACCATTATGCCGGAGAAAATTACTTTTTGAGAAATCACACGCTTAAAATTTAAATGAGTGCTACGCGACGAAGGAAAATTTCAAAATATTCTACTCGAAAATATCCGATGTTGCGGGACTCGAAGTGAAATGAAAAAAATAACATCTTCGCCTAACAAAATTACCATGGGAATTAATTTCGGTTATGTATATGTGCCTTCCTTTCAAGATACTCTAAAATTTCAATGAATGATAAATTTCAATGCTTTTGTTTACATAACATTCGAATAAATTGTAAATATAATACTGTTAGCTACATATTTTTCGAAGAGTGTTCTAAAATTTACATAGCAATGCAATTCTATAAAGGGAAAATATAAATTACCGGCTCTCTCGAAACGAATTACAGCATTCGATGCGAACTGGAAATTTTTAACGCAAGATGCATTTTAAACTACAGTTTTATGGTAATATTTTGCATTGCTATTCCACACGTAATAAACTTCTGTTTATGCAAAATGTTCCCGAAACTTCTTTTGTAATTTAATAACGCCTAAGAATAAATTTGTAGCAATAATAATCCATTTGTGAAAATTCCAGTGCTTGTACTGTTAAAGTTATAGATACTTTTAAAATGACTAATTATGCTCAGTTACATACAGATAAATGTATTTTACATCCTTAAATGTGAGTAATACGTAGTAATTTAATGTAGATTTAACTTAGTAATACGGCACCAGAGAAGGTATATAGTGGGTTTGAAATCCGAAAATATGCAACAGATTTTTTCGGATTGGACTTTCTTTAAAAATGTCACTATAATGTTCAAACTCTTTCTTTTTCTTTTCCTTTTTTTAAGTCTTGTGACTGATCATTATTGAATTTATATAAATATTACTGTGATGTAGATCACACGCTTAATATTGTTATTTGTTTTCTGTTTCTTAAATTTGAACTATTTAAAATCAAGCATTTTAACTGATATTTCTGTTCTTATTATTTCTCACTACGGCTTTTAATTCCGAATATAACACAATAATATTTGACTGATCGTTCCCGTTAAAAGCCTGATTTTCGTTAAATTCGAGATCTAATATAGGATTTTTCTAATTATCTTGATGAAAAATTTCGGGGTCGCGTTATATTCGGGTTAATAAGGTAATTTCGTTTTCCCCGTAGGCAATAGCCTTTAAATTTTTTTTCCTCGGCAGCCTGAAGCCTTCTGGAAAAAAAATAGATTCTATTGCGTCAGACTGCAATCCGACGTTGGTTTTTCCTTCCCCGCTGTTGCCGCTTTATTTTGAATACTAGCTGAAGTACCCGTCTTTGATGGATTAGAACATAGTTCAAATTTTCAAAAGCTGAATCTTCGTCAGCATTGTAGGTGTATAAAGAATGGAAATAGTATATTAGCAATAGTACAGAAATAAAAATTACATCTTCTATGTTTTGTGAAAAGATTACAGGTTTAGGAGTAACACAGTGATCCGCAAATTTGACTATTACACAGAACTTCTTTCTATTTTAAAAAATTAAATTTTATTCTGGTTGAATGAGTTTTTCATGTCAAGAGGTCATTCCTAATGTGTAGCTAAATTTTGTTTGATTCACTGTACATATTTTAACATTATTCCTCCCAAATATTTTGCGCAATTTTCACAAAATCAAAAAAACAAATAAACATTTTAAAAATTTATTTAAATTTTTCAAAAAATTCCAATTTTAGTTGATTTAGCCGTTGTTTATCATGTTGCTAAACTTCATTGTATTCTCTTAATCCATTTTTAATGAATGCGAGAACAAACATTTATACGATTTTCATCCCGAAATCTATGGAAATATTTAAAACTGATTTGCCATCTAGAGTTCAAATTAACTTGCATCTAGCATAATTTCCAATTTCATTCTATCCCATTCCCATTTTTCAAGAATAGCGCAAACATTTAAGGAATTTTCACAAAATCTCAAAATCTATAAAAAAAAATAAAATAAATTCTTTGACGCAAAGCGTTCAAATGACCACCAGTGACGATACTTAATTTAATTTCACTCATTTCAGTTGTTTATATGTTATCGATAAATATTTTCATATTTTGAACTATTTTTGCAAAATCTCAAAATCTAATCAAAATTTTTTAAGCATTTCGACACCTATAGTTTAGACACCTATGTTTAGTGACTACCAGTCATGTCGCTCAATTTCATTTCATTCGCTTCTGTAATTTTTACGTGATGCGCGAACACAAATGTAAGCAGTTTGAAACGATTTTCGCAAAATCTCAAAATCTAATCACGTTTTCTAAAAAATTGGAGACCTGTATTTTAAGTTGAATGACCACCTATTATGCCACCAAATTTCATTTCATTCCCTTCAGTCGTTTTTACGTGATACACAAACATAAATGTAAGCAGTTTGAAACGATTTTTGCAAAATCTCAAAATCTATTCAAGATTTTTTTTAATTCGACGCCTATATTTTAAGTTGAGTGATCACCTATCATGTCACAGAATTTGATTTCATTCGCTTTAGTCGTTATTACGTGATGCGCGAACAAAAATTTACGCAGTTTGAAACGATTTTCGCAAAATCTGAAAATCTAATCAAGATTTTTTAACAATTCGACGCCTATGTTTTAAGTTGAGTGACCACCTATCATGACAAGAAATTTCATATCATTCGCTTCAGTCGTTTTTACGTGATGCTTAAACAAAAAAAGCGTCACGGACAGAATGACAGAATGACAGAAGGATAGACAGACAAACTTTTTTTGAGGGTCGCATCGGATTCCCGGGTGCTTGAAACGGATAGAAATCGCAAAATTTTTGAATTCCAAGAAATGTACAGACAAAAGTCTAATTTTATTTATATAGATTGCTTGAAATAGAGCTGAGTAGAGCTTGTGAAGAGTAATTATCAAATTTAAGTCTCTAACATGGTTTGAATTTTTTTTTTCTAATTATTCTGATATTGTATGATTTTTTTAAAGAATGTTATTCAGCTAAAATTTGCATGATGCACTATTGAAGTAAATTTATCAACCCGTATGAACTAAAAATAACCTATGCCTATAACTATATCCCCGTTAAAATAATGTATACATTTGTCATGCTTATAAATGCATTGCAAATACTTTCGTATGATGTGTCTTGTTAGATATTCTTGTTATTCTATTTCATGCGGTCTTATTTTATAGGGTCATCAGCTCTGCAAATACGCCGTAATTCATGAACAACAACGAATTCACTTTACTACATCAATTCCCCCACCGCATCGTACACTTTAAGCTGGAAACGTTAAAAAAATGCTGTCCATATTTCTTCAAATTCCTTCAATAAATAGCTTCAGTATTCAGGCACCGTACAAAATGAAGCGAATTACAGTCCTGTTGTTTAGAAAATATAACATTTTTTATCCATCCAGCGAAACTCATTTTAAAATTCATGTGAATAACATTTGCTCCTTATGAAGTTAAGGTGGAGACTTGAAATTCAGATCAGAACTCGCCAACATAAACGCGATAACCTTTCTTTTAAGCCGCCTTATATTCGAGTTTTAAGTTTTGGGGGGAAACCTGGAAAATTTTTATAACTTCGCAACGCAAAAATAAATAAATAAAAATGAAATAAATGAATAAAAAGGGGGCGGGAAAGAAATTCTATTTATTTATTTATAGCCCGTGCGAGGCATTCGGGGTAAAATTTTCGCCATAAAATTTCTCATCATGAAGGCTTATTTCTTCACCTCTATAAAAGCCTTCGTAAACATTCGAGAAAAAAATAAATAAATAAATAAAAGAGAGGAAAGTTTTTCGGGTTATATTTTAATCAAAATAAAGATCTTAAAGAGATAGTAAATAGAGGAAATATATTTCCGCAACTTTCCCGGCGTATCAAATATGTAATAAAATTATGATTTGACTGCATAAAAGGAAGTTTGTACTCCATATTGATTTATAAATAGAGATAGCTGGTATATCGATATAGTTCACGCAGATGGGGTGCGAGTAGTTTCTATAGTATTTTATTAGAATCGCGATGTAGCGTAATATAACTTGCGCCTAGCCTCATATTTGCACTAATTGTTAAGTTTATTTAGATTAAAACAAAATTTTATAACCTGCTCAAAGAGAAACAAATAATGTAAATCATCCCGAAGGCATCGCTTATAAAACGCTTTCCATCAAAGACATATTTCCTCTCATATATAAGTACTCATTCGAATAGTTAACTGTCCGTTCTAATCATGTAATAACAATTTCCTTTACTGTGTCTGACATGGATTCCCGCCATTGGTCTAAAGATGTTTCCTTGTGGTCCAGTTTTGTGCAAACACAACGCTGGTTTCACTGGAGAGAATTCGGGGGAACTCCCCGATGAATGAAAAGACCAATAGAAGTAAGCAACCATGAACTCATAAATTAATCCCTTCCAGCGACTGGACTGAATAAACAAATAAGTATTTTTTAACACTTTACAGTAAAATTTAAAAAAAGATAAAATTTCGGTTTCCCAGTTTATCAGAGCTCTAACTATTATAAAAATTCATCATTTTCTACTAAATTAATGTATGTCACTGCTATGTACGGTACCATGTATCCTATTGAAAATGGTGTGCCTGGCATAAATAGCTCATTTACAAGGCCACATAAAAGGCTTTCAGTACATTAAGGTTTTCGGACTATTATTGTTTAAAGTTCATATCATAGAAGACATAGACATAGAAGTTTATCTATCCGACAAACAAAACATAATTAGTATGTATTATTGAATTTTATCAGAGAATGATTTAGGGGGCCATCAAAATCGTTTATGAAACATTTATAACTCTTTCACTTGAGGAAACAAAACAGCTCTCTTATATTTAATTTCTCTAGGAAGTAAATTACAAAAATCTGAAGTGACTCCACTCGACTTTCCGAATACTTGATATTTACCGAGCGTTAAAATAAATTTCATACTACTCTATGGGATCTAATGTTCAGGCACTACTGCACTTAAAACTATTTGAACGTATAGGCAGCAATGTATAAGAGTACTTTTCTGTAACCCTGTAAAAAACTGTGCACTCTCTAAAATTTGTGAAGTGTGTTAGACAGCGACCCATAATATACGTACCTAATTTGATGTCAATTGAATGCTTCATTTAGACACTAGCTCATTTTAAATGATTTGCGTCCTTAGGCCTTACTGTATAAGAATCACTTTTTGCAATCCTGTGAACAAACTATCAGTCCTGCACTCACCAAACTCTATGCAGGTCATGACACCGTGACCTACAGTATACATACCCAATTTGAGCTCAGTCAAATGCAACCTATAGACACTAGCGCACTTTGACGAATTTCTGTCCATAGCCTGTAATGCAAAAGAACCCCCATTAGTAGTGGTAAAAGGACAGTTCACCTCATGCGGTGCCATGTTAATTCTGCGGTGCTGTCCGGTGCGTTCCCCTGGGTTGAGCGGGGAAGGGGGGCGTGGTCGGACCGGATGTGGGGAGCGGATGCTAAGACCGGATGTTCAAAGGATTGATATGATTTTTTTTTTCAAATAAGGGGACTTGTAATTTTTTCAGACTTTAACAAATAAGGAGACTTGAAATTTTTTCAGACTTTAAGATATTTTTGAAATAAGGGGACTTGGAAAATTTTTCAGACTTTAACATTTAGTATCAAAATAAGCGACTTTGACATAATTTTAAATAAGCTATATGAATTAAACCTGAAATAAAAAATATTATTATAAAATGAGGACCCACCAGTCGCCCGGTAGAACTCGTCTACCGCCTCATTTCAAATAAAAATTTTTACTATGCTTTTCCCCATCACGCTAGCCTCGCATGAATGGAGACAGGGCGTAGCACAGAGGATGCGTTGTTGTTTTTGTTTCTTTAAATAATAATTAACTATGTGGAGCAAAGAAATGAACAACATCCCCAGGAGGATTTAGTTTTCTTTACCATTTAGTAATAGAACCAATGCAAATTGAATAAATGCTGCTTAATACATACTTCTAATTTTTGTATACCGTTTAAGATTACATATATTTAATAAGTAACAGTTTACTAGAATATTAAAGTAGGGTTTAGGATACCCATACATTTTCTACAAATTTCTTGTACTGTTAGGGAAGTGAGAAAATTATACCATAGAACGATTTTAGTACCTATAGTTTTTACAAATAATGATTTAGATAGTGTATGAACTTTTTTATCTAAACATTTTTTTTTCTTAAGAGATTTTTACCCAAGTTTTAATTTTAAGTTAATTAATTTTACAACAAATATTTTTTAATCAAGAGTTAATTTATTTTTTATTTATTTTTACCAAGTTTTAATTTTAAGTAAATAATTAATTTTACAACAAAATTTTTTTTAATCAAGAGTTAATTTATTTTATAACCAAGTTTTAATTTTAAGTTAAATAATTTTACAACAAATATTTTTTAATCAAATGTTTTTAATTTATCAAGAAAAAATTTTAATCAAGTGTTTTTAATTTATCAAGAAAAAAAATTTTAATCAAGAGTTTTAATTTTTGTATACCGTATTTTTGTTAAGTAGCCGTTTAACATTAAAGTAGGATTTAGGATACCCATACATTTTCTACAAATTTAATCTACTGTTAGGGAAGTGAGAAAATTATACCATAGAAAGATTTTTACAAATAATGATATAGTCTTATATTTTATTGCGAGAAAACCACTTTAGCCATATACCTCCCAAAACTCAAGTTTTCGTATATGAAATGCATGAATACGCGTTAGATCCCCTTAGAAAGTCCTCCTACCAAGGCACCCCTCATCCTAAGCAGATACCCCCGCGTGCAGGTTTGCCTTAAAACACAAACAAACAAAGTATTTATCTAAACATTTTTTCTTACCCACACATTTCTGATAGATTTTAGACAGCGATTATACTAGCTTATATTTTCTATAGATCAATTAGAGAAAAAATTGCATTTTTAGTAATCCTACAAAATATTTTTACTGTATATCACAAGTAGAGTACCATGATTTATAGAGTTTGAATACGATACGAATTGTATATCACAAGTAGAGTAACATGATTTATAGAATTTCAATACGATACGAGTTAGATTGTTTATGTGCAACACTCATTGCAGTTTGACTATGAAAGCATAATTTTATACATGCATTAATATTTTTAGAGGTATGCACTTAGCATATTTTATAGAAAGGTGAGCATAACTAGCACAAACTTTTAGACTAGATAGTACTATGGGGGAAAAGGCTACGACCATATTAACAAACAAGGTACTTTATTAAACAACAATTACACATGGACAATTAATTACAAACACTTAGATAGACTGAGCGACGGAGACGTCTTCTCTCGTCGGCTGCAGTTAACGTCTCTCTCGATTACGCAGTAGGAAAGGAACATGTTATGCTTGATAAGCGACTGCCGCGCCACACATGATGTAACGGTGTTAGCTAAGGAGTTTGCATTGAACTTCCTACATTCGGCCATCATGACCGCTAAGGCGACCTCGCCTGAAGTTACAGAACAGTTTATTTTTATTTATTTTTTTAAACAAATCAATAGCTTATCACTACAACAACAAAACAATCACTAGCTTATGTATTTAAAAAAAAGGAGCTTAACAATGAGCAGTACCTAGTAATAAAATGAACAATATAGAGAATACAGTTATACATTACCACAGGAAAAATAATATAATGCAAAACTTGAATACTGGAATAATGCTGCAATTAAGAAGTGCTAAAATAAAGAAAAGAAAATGAATTATAATAATTAAATTTTAAAGTCATTCGAAGGGTAAAGGGAAAAAAAAGGTTTCTGAAGTGAAAGAAGAAAAAAATATTGAACACAGTTCAAGTTATGTGTTCGACAGTGCTGGTCCAAGGTTTCATGAACTGTGCACAGGTGGAGGTTTTGGATGGACCGTCGAAGAAAGCACATTTTTCGACATTATATGTGTCATTGTTTTTCATTTTTGTGACTTTATAGGGTCCAAGGAATTTTCGCTTCAGTTTTAATCCAGGACCAAATTGGGTTCGTTTGATTGCAACTAGATCATGCAACTGGAATTGTGGAGCTTGCCTGCGTCGAAGGTTGTACGTTCGGCGATTTTCTTCTTGAACTTTGGGGATCTGTTGTTTAGCATCTTTACGAAGGTCGTCGCGGTGTTGTTCAAATGCAGCTTTTACCTCGTCGTTGATGAGTTCGAGAATTTTTAAGTCGTGTTCAGATTTCATTTTTGTGCCAAAAAGGAGTTCAAATGGAGTGGTGTTTATACTCCTTTGGAATGTCGAGTTTATGATTTGCTGTAAGGCGGGTACATGGGAATACCATTTTTCTGGATTGCCAACAGACAATTTGGAAAGAACAGCTATAATGGTAGTATTCTGGCGTTCAACCTGGCCATTAGATCTCGGTAGGCCTGCTGTGATGGAGATATGAACGATGTTTTGTTTGGCGCAGTATTCTTCAAAAGCGGTTGAGGTGAAAGCTGGTCCTCTGTCCGATATGATACGCGATGGATTTCCGAAGACCGATCTTTGATTTTCTAACCGATTGATTACTTCTGCGGCGTCCGTTGATTTAGTTGGATAGAGCCATGTAAATTTTGTAAAGGCATCTATTACCACGAAAATATGTTTATAACGCTTGGAAGTGGTGGCAAGAGGTCCTAAATGGTCGACATGGTAGGTATGTAGAGGTGTATCGTCCTTGTCAATCGGGTGTAGCAGTCCGTCTTGCTTTCCACGTTTACGGTTGTTGAGAATACATGTAACACAATTTTGGATGCACTGTTTAATTTTGTCTTTTAAGTGTGGAATTAAATAGTCCTTGTTTAGGATCTCTTCTGTGCGGACAACAGCGAAATGACCACGTTCATGGGCTGCTTTGATGATGTTGGCTTGCATGCTCTCGGGAACTACCAGGAGGTCTTTGCCATTCACTGTTTTATACAGAAGATCATTTTTCACGATGTAGTTGTCATGAGCTGCGGTTTGAAGAAGCGTTTTTATCGCTGTGATATGTTCATCAGTCTGCTGTGCTTTAAGAAACTGAATATGAACACTGTTCTGAATGGTCATGCAACAGGGAATACGACTAAGTGCGTCGGCATGAGCCATTTTTGAGCCGTTGCGATGTTCTATAGTAAAGTTAAAGTCCTGAAGGTATAAGGCCCATCTGGCGATACGGGTGTTGAGATCTTTTTTATTTAAGGTTTTGACGAAGGCATCACAGTCCGTGATAATTTTGAAGTGAGTACCTAAAACGTAAATCCGAAACTTCTTTAGGGCTTCAACAACGGCAAGGACTTCCAGCTCAAAACTTGTATACTTTCGTTCACTATCAGAGGTCTTTTTGGACATGTAAAATACAGGATGAAAAGAGTTATCTTGCATGGATTTTTGCATTAGGACTGCCCCCAAGCCATCTATTGACGCGTCAGAGTGAATTTCAGTGGGAGAGTTCTGATTAAAAATACTTAAAACAGGTTGTTGTGAAAGTAAATATTTTAATTTTTCAAATGCGGCTTTTTGTTCAGCCTGGAATTGAAAGGGGGTGTCCTTACGCAAAAGGTCGCTAAGAGGTTTTGCTATGGCAGAATATGAAGGAATAAACTTTCTGAAATATCCGGTGAGACCTAAAAATCGGCGTACATCTTTAATATTTTTCAAATCCGGATAATTTAGGACAGCTTTAGTTTTCGAGGGGGAAGGAGACAGTTTACCGCCTTCTACTACATGGCCTAAAAATTCTATTTTAGTGTGTAAAAACTGGCATTTGCGGAAATTTATGTCTAATCCATAATCACGGGCTACATCAAGGACAATTTTTAAGCGTTCGAGAGCCTCAGACTCACTAGTAGCTGGGATGACAACATCATCCATGTACGGGAGTACAATGCCCTTAGCAATAAGTTCACGAAAAACGGCGTTTATATAACGCATAAAGGTAGATGGACATGTACTAAGGCCAAACGGCATAAATCGGAAGAGATATTGGCCTTTGTGTGTCACAAAACTAGTATAAGGACGGCTTTTTTCGTTTACGGGAACGTGGAAAATTGGCTCGTCGTCAGTGAGCACGATGTCAAGTTCAACGTTAGCAGTTTTCGTTTTATTGGGTGCATAAGCCAACAACAGCTTCTCAACGTCAGCGCGTGTTTGACTGGTGACATTCGGGCCGATGTCAAAGATGGGAGAATCGTCAGAAATTGACATAATAGAATTTTGAGGTTCTACAGGATCAGATGCCGTTGGAAGTTTTGAAAATATTACGCCGGCAGGGGAAATGGTTAAATTTGCTTGCTGTATTATGTCACAGCCAATTATGAGGTCATAATTTGTGCAAGCATTCGGCACTACAGAAATAGTGACCGGAAAAATTTGGTCGTCAATAGTAACATCACAGTCAAAAGTACCAATGACGTTTGTTCGCGAAAAACCGAAACCCGTCAATACTTTAGTGTTATTCAATAATGGTGGAGAACCTATTTGTACCCATGCAGAATGTCGAAGCAACGTCAAATTGCTACCTGTGTCCACTAATCCGGGGAATTTATTGTCAAAAATAATAACTTCCTTACACATGTTTACAGAAGGAAATTCACGTACGGTATTTACTTTTGCTGGTGAAGTAGAACTATCGTTTCGCATAGCTCGGACGCATTCAGTCGACTTGTGACCAAAACGATTGCATGCTAGGCACTTCGGGCCTCGAGAGCGATTAGGACACCATTTAGACTTGTGTCCGACGTCATTGCAGTTAAAACAACGTTGCAGGGTGTTAGCTGTGTCAGAAACATTAAATTTTGAGGGTTTTCGTTGTTGGTTTGGTCGTTCTGTACCGCGGTTTGAGCTGTCAGGTGAGTGACGAAAATTCGACGAATTTGATCTATTAGCTCGCATGTTATTAACAAAAGTTTCGTAAGTTCTTAATTTTGTCTTAAATTCGGAAAATGATGTTGTCCCATAAAGGATAATTTTGTCTGAGCGGGAACCTTCAATACCGTTTATGACGTACTGAATAACAGAACACTCGTCAATAGCGCAATCGCATCTATTTGCCAATTCGCGCATGGAATTAAAATATTGAGTAAATGTTTCGTTAGGGCGCATTTTTCTTTTTTCAAGCTGCCGATGAATTTCTATTGACGTGACTGTGTCTGAAAACTCGTTAATTAACGCAGATTTAAACGTATCGTATGCATTTAGATTTCTTTGCGACGACAGAAATGACTTCGCGGAACCGGTAATCAATCTTTTTGCAAACACTAATTTTTGTTGATCACTTATGCAAGGGAATAATTGGAAATTTTCCTCCAAGTCTATAAAAAAACTTTTAATTGAATACAAATCATCTCCTGAAAACTTTCTACTATTTGCAGATATATCTCTTAAAAGATACCAGAATTGATTAGTCATATCTGAAACTGCGCTGGGGCCTAGAATGGGGAACTGTGCATTACTCGATTGGGTAAGGTAAACAGAGCTTGGGTTTTGCATCGCAGGAACACTGTTTATATCAGAGGCACCATTAGGGGAAAATTGACCTACATTCGTGCTACTCGCTTCTGCCGATGTGTTAATAAGTGGATGGTCATGTTCTAAATCAGAGAGATAACTGGTGTCGAGAGAATTTTGAAAGTCTTGCAAATTTGTTAGGGCATTAAAAATGCTGTTGCAAATATCTTTTTCGTTTGCATTTGATTCCAAATGTAATAAATTTGCCACGGAAATAAACTCATTTAAGGAGAAATCTTTTAATATCTGTTCTTTATGTTTTTCTAGATCTAATTCGATTGGGAAGGAAGAGAAATTACGTATTTTGGTACGGGAAGAACGATCAAATTCTTTAAAACCAAGTATGGTGTTTAATGCTTTAACAGTTTGAGTTTTGCCAAATTTCAATGAGTTTGCTATTAAATGTATGTCTCCTAGTTTTAACGACATTTTGAAAAAAGTACACTTTCTGAATGTAAACAAAAACTAGAGAAATTCTGCACAATTTTTTAAAAGGATAATAACGATCTAAATTAAAAGAAAAATCTAGCCTACTTGAAATGGGGAGCAGTCCAGCAGTTAATCCACACCTCAAACCATGTATTTAAATTCGTCAAATTGCATTCGTCCATAAAAGAGCTTCTGAAGCTTATCGTCTATTAGGGAATACACTGGCTTGTTGATGTCTAGAGGAATTCTCTGGAGTGTGAGAGGACGGTCGAGCCCCCAAAATATGGGGAAAAGGCTACGACCATATTAACAAACAAGGTACTTTATTAAACAACAATTACACATGGACAATTAATTACAAACACTTAGATAGACTGAGCGACGGAGACGTCTTCTCTCGTCGACTGCAGTTAACGTCTCTCTCGATTACGCAGTAGGAAAGGAACATGTTATGCTTGATAAGCGACTGCCGCGCCACACATGATGTAACGGCGTTAGCTAAGGAGTTTGCATTGAACTTCCTACAGTACTATTGTTAGAAAGTTGAACTATTGGAAATAAAAATTGAAGATCCGTTTTAGCACAGTTTTATACTGCATGTACATAAATATCTTTCAATACTTAGATAGTTTAAATCACAAATCATTACTTAAACTAAAAAATACAAGGTTTTTACTTACGTGAAGGGACATCGTGCTAAATCTTCGAGTCTCTGGACAAAGTACCAACATCCATACGGCTAGCAAGACCGGAAAATCGAGTAATGATTTAAAATACATTATCCCTAATTCCCGGTCCAACTAGCACATTTTCATTAATTTTTGTCTTCATATGCTGAAATAGGTATATTATTTTGACACTAAAAACAAAACACATTTGAAGATATTAAACGCTTTAAAAGTAGTTTTTTTTCTTATAACAATTTACCAGATTCACAATACTATTTTATGTAGGATAAAATTAGTTAGCAAGCGAAAATTTAATCTTAGTTAGAATTTACTGAAATACAAATACCATGCATGCCTTATTTTCTATTAGGAGAAAGCCCTCAAACCCCAGTTTTTGTATACAAACTGCATAAAGTACTTCTACCGATAATGCTATTAATATTAATTACACTGGATTACCAACTTAAAATTTCGCAAAACACCAAAATACAGAAAAACATACATTAACAATAACAAAAAAATCACACTTAAAAGTACAACACATCAAAAGTGCAACTATAAGAACCACATAATTATTTTCAATTAGAATTACGGTATCAACTTATATGTAACTAAAATAATAGAAAATATTACACTTACCCTGTACTTGTACACGCGAGAGGCGAAAATAATAAAAATATTCGCAAATATATCCACAGCATAAGTAGAGCACATGCATGTTATATCCCTAGTACAGCTGATAAGAAATTTAGAGATAAGAAAGTGCCTTGAGGCTCTACAGAGCCGGTACAATAACAGTTGGCCAGTTTGCCGATAAGATAAAACCAGGGAGGGTGCTAGGGGAATACCGAATTGTGGGGACACGTGTTTCATTCTACGTTCAAAAATGGGGACTTATGGATTAAGATGTTTACTACTTAAAAACATAATCTAATTTTTACAAACGCATTGGAACTTTGTAAAGGATATCTATTGAACACGTATTAAATACATTATGATTATTCTTCTGATCGACATTATATCCTAAATTCAAATATCAAAGTTAAGCTACAACGATTAATATATTTTACGTAGTTTAGGAAAATAATGAATCATTAAATTAATTTCTGTGAAACAATTAGCAAAGATCATTGTACTAAAGCAAATTATTTTTGTTAAGTTTTGATAAATAACAGTAATAAATTATAGGCATTGCAGATGAATGAGTATTCACGTATAAAATAGGTATTAAAATTATTGTTTAAAACAATTTTTAGAATAATAAACTAAAATTTTTATTTAATAAAGTCATAAACTAAAATTATTAATTAAAACTTGTTAATAAATTAAACATATCAAAATTTTTACACTCAATTTTTTTTTATAGACTTAAATTTTACATAGACATCCTTTTAATAAATGCATAAACTAAACTTATTGTTTAAAACAATTTTTTACAATAATAAACTAAAATTTTTATTTAATAAATTCATAAATAAAACATTTTACAATAATAACTAAAATTTTTTTAATAAAGTCATAAACTGAAATTATTAATGAAAACCTGTTAATAAACTAAACTGATTACTCTAAAAGATAGCTAATCACAACATATATCAGAAGAAATATAAGCAATTATAATACCTGAAAAATACCGGACAACACTCTTGTTGCATGCGGACAAAACATCGGTCAGCTCGGCTAAAGAATTCTTAGGTATCCGTTGCAGGAGAACTTACCTACGCCCAACCTACAAACTCTACAAATTTAACGGCAACTGATTTTCTCTTATCAGGTATCACAGATCAGATAAGAGATAAGGAAGTGACATGCGCAGAAGACACGTGATAGTGACGTGTGCAAATCTGTGTTGATTGAATATCCGGTAGGTTTCTGGCAGGATGTACTATTTGCAATTAGGGGCAACTCTTTGTAACAGGCTAAGACAAGTTAGATGATGCAATATCTACTGGGTTGAGAAAGTTTTAAGGTAGAGGGCGCTTGGGTAATCACGTGATTTTTTAAAGAATCAGTATAGAGACATTTTAGTTAGATAAAGTGGCCAGGTGTGTGTTGCGAGACTCTCTTTACACTGTGTGCGCCTATACTTAAGACGTGTGTTTTAATTGATTTTTCGCCGAGTTTCAAAAATGTCTTTGCTTGAATCGATCGAAAATAACTTTAACATTGAATACACTCCCGAGTTTTATACTCAAAGTGATGCCGATGTGTTGCTGCAAGAAATAATACAATTGCCTTTAGATGTAAAGCCTCTGCAAAGTATTGAAAAGAAAATTTCCCCCGAGTTTTATACTGAAAGTGATGTTGACGTGCTACAGCAAGAATTGTTTCAATTACCCCTGCAAAGTAGTGAAAAGAAAATTTCCTCGACCCGTAAAGTAATTACTTTTGCTGATGAAGGAATCAATTACAGTTTACCTGGAGCAACAGTCTATGTTTACTCTTGGATACCCATTTTGCAAAAAATACGTGAAGATCTACAGAAAGTGACAAATTATGAATTTAATATGGTGCAAGTGAACTTTGGCTCTGAAGAACAACCTAAAATTGAAGACGGCAACTACGAAGATTTTAATCTAGACCTATCATCAGGTGTATGCATTCTAAGTTTTGGATCTAAACGAACTTTGGATTTTAAACCAGCGAACTGTGAAACCGCTACCATTAAATTAGAACATGGCTCAATGTGTAAGATATATCCCCCAACCAACAAACTTTTAACGCATGGTATTCCTTCTGAACCTTATGTGACAGACCCGCACATTAACCTAACATTTGCCAAAATGTACATTTATGAGCCTTCCCCGAAAAGGGCAAAGTTGGACGATTGGACGGATCATCTTTACCATAGCTTATATGCTTCTGTAAATAGTACATGGCACTTGGAAAGACTTATCTACGTTTCACTTCACGATGAAAGAACTGACTTGAAGATCCATATTAGACAATTTATTCAGAATGCCCAATTAGACTATATACCAACCGGTCAGGGAGTCGTGATGAACCCTTCCACATGGATCGAATTTATTGTAAAACTATTAGATTTTAATATAGGTCATAGCAATAGCTCTTTTATTTGTAATAATCAATTATCTGTATTTAATGATGATGGAAAATGCATCTTACAACAAATTTACAAAACCGCAGATTCATTCACGTTAAATCCAATTTCCTTAACACTTTTAAATGATCAAGTAAAAAAACTTTGCGAAATGAGAAATGAAATATTGGAATGCATTTTAAAAACGCTATATACGACGACCCTGCCTCATTTAATTTTAAAATTAAAGCCGCAAAAATGTAACCGCGAACCCCATTGTACTTACGATGAAGCTAAACAACAATTAATGGATATAGTACATCAGGAAATTTTTAAAAACATAGGCCGGGTTCAAGATCATCCTTCGCATAGGATACATGCCTGTTCGAATAGATCACATATTGATGAGCGAGAGGGTCTTATAAGTAGTAAAGCATGGTTTACGGTTGACATGCCGTATATTGCAAGAGAGATATGCGAGAACAAATGTACTTGTCATTATGACGGAGAATTTTTTTCAAACATTTTCATTGAAGACTATATGAAGTATCTTCAAAATGAGCTATTTAATTCATTTTTTCAACCGTTTTCAGATTTTGCGAATTCCAAGGATGACAAAACATGTGTAATTATGTGATGTTATTGGTGTATAACTAGTATTGCGATTGTAAAAAATATATTAAAACCATTGTGATTATGTAGAAAAAGTTTGCTTGCTTCTACAACAGTAAGATTTTACTGATTTGTGCATGATTAATTGTGGATTACACTTTGAAAAGTTATTATTTTCTTAATTGTGTAAATAGTTTGTGTAATTTAAAATATGTTTTTGTAAATAAATAAGTTTAAACATGAAAACTTTTCTGTGTTTTCTTTATGTGTATGTGCGTGTTGATTACTTGCAAAATAAAAATCTATTAAATAAAAAGTGATAAAGTTAGCATACTTGGTCACGATTTAAGGTTCTCGTTTTATACTTATCTTTTATACACTACAAGGTAGAAAGTTAGAAATTTAACAAAATTTATTGAAGCATGTACTATGGAAACATTAATCTACTACATAGAATTAAAATGTTTTGATTAAAATCATAAACTTAAGTGTGATAGGTAAATTGTGTTACATGAGAATTCCCAAAGTACTAATTTTTTATAAAATGAACTTAGCTAAAAAAGTTAGTTTCCATAATTTTATAACTTAATCGATTTTACAGGTTTTTCAAAAATAAAGTTAAGCGAGATAAAGAAACTTAGTATTTTTAAATAAAGATTTTTTAGGTTTTCTTTAATGTAAAGATCTTACCATATTTTACTTGAAGTAACAGAATATTTAAAATCATACACCATGTTTTTAAAACATTAGAGTATTACCTTGGCATATTTTTATAATTTTTATTGAGTAATGGGCTTGAATATTTTTATGAGAAATATCAACTAAGTGCACATGTTACACATTTTACTGATTGAGATGGTTATGCTTACAAATTTTAAATAAATATGCTCTTACTTTTATACATGTTACTTGTTCAAACTAAGTATACTTTTGATTTGTATACGTTTATGAGTTCTCATAAGTTATGAAATTATTTCTCGAAAGGAACTTAGCTATTAGAACTTTGTAAATTTCGTAGAAGTAGTATGCTTAACATGTTTTTGATAAAATAGATTTAAATGTGGTACAGAAATGATCAGCTATTTTAGCATAGATGTATAAACTTATCTTTATGTAAACCTTAACTAATTAAAAGTAATATAATTTATGTCTGTACAAAGTGAGGGACTTAGGCTATTTTTCAGAATTATCAAGTAAAGGGTTTTACAAATACTAGTAACTGCATAACATACATATTACACATGTTTGTCATCCTTGAATTGCAAAATCTGAAACGGTTGAAAAATGATTAAATAGCTCATTTTGAAGATACTTCATATAGTCTTCATGAAATGTTTGAAAAATTCTCGTATAATGACAGTCATTTGTTCTCGCATATCTCTCTTGCAATATACGCATGTCAACCGTAACCATGCTTTACTACTTATAAGACCTCTCGCTCATCAATATGTGATCTATTCGAAAGCATGTATCCTATGCGAAGATGATCTGAACCCGGCTATGTTTTTAAAAATTTCCTGATGTACTATATCCATTAATTGTTGTTTAGCTTCATCGTAATTACAATGGGGTCGCGGTACATTTTGCGGCTTAATTTTAAATTAATGAGGCAGGTCGTCGTATATAGCGTTTTTAAATGCATTCAATATTTCATTTCTCATTTCACAAAGTTTTTTACTTGATCATTTAAAAGTGTTAAGGAAATTGGATTTAACGTGAATGAATCTGCGGTTTTGTAAATTTGTTGTAAGATGCATTTTCCATCATCATTAAATACAGATAATTGATTATTACAAATAAAAGAGCTATTGCTATGACCTATATTAAAATCTAATAGTTTTACAATAAATTCGATCCATGTGGAAGGGTTCATCACGACTCCCTGACCGGTTGGTATATAGTCTAATTGGGCATTCTGAATAAATTGTCTAATATGGATCTTCAAGTCAGTTCTTTCATCGTGAAGTGAAACGTAGATAAGTCTTTCCAAGTGCCATGTACTATTTACAGAAGCATATAAGCTATGGTAAAGATGATCCGTCCAATCGTCCAACTTTGCCCTTTTCGGGGAAGGCTCATAAATGTACATTTTGGCAAATGTTAGGTTGATGTGCGGGTCTGTCACATAAGGTTCAGAAGGAATACCATGCGTTAAAAGTTTGTTGGTTGGGGGATATATCTTACACATTGAGCCATGTTCTAATTTAATGGTAGCGGTTTCACAGTTCGCTGGTTTAAAATCCAAAGTTCGTTCAGATCCAAAACTTAGAATGCATACACCTGATGATAGGTCTAGATTAAAATCTTCGTAGTTGCCGTCTTCAATTTTAGGTTGTTCTTCAGAGCCAAAGTTCACTTGCACCATATTAAATTCACAATTTGTCACTTTCTGTAGATCTTCACGTATTTTTTGCAAAATGGGTATCCAAGAGTAAACATAGACTGTTGCTCCAGGTAAACTGTAATTGATTCCTTCATCAGCAAAAGTAATTACTTTACGGGTCGAGGAAATTTTCTTTTCACTACTTTGCAGGGGTAATTGAAACAATTCTTGCTGTAGCACGTCAACATCACTTTCAGTATAAAACTCGGGGGAAATTTTCTTTTCAATACTTTGCAGAGGCTTTACATCTAAAGGCAATTGTATTATTTCTTGCAGCAACACATCGGCATCACTTTGAGTATAAAACTCGGGAGTGTATTCAATGTTAAAGTTATTTTCGATCGATTCAAGCAAAGACATTTTTGAAACTCGGCGAAAAATCAATTAAAACACACGTCTTAAGTATAGGCGCACACAGTGTAAAGAGAGTCTCGCAACACACACCTGGCCACTTTATCTAACTAAAATGTCTCTATACTGATTCTTTAAAAAATCACGTGATTACCCAAGCGCCCTCTACCTTAAAACTTTCTCAACCCAGTAGATATTGCATCATCTAACTTGTCTTAGCCTGTTACAAAGAGTTGCCCCTAATTGCAAATAGTACATCCTGCCAGAAACCTACCGGATATTCAATCAACACAGATTTGCACACGTCACTATCACGTGTCTTCTGCGCATGTCACTTCCTTATCTCTTATCTGATCTGTGATACCTGATAAGAGAAAATCAGTTGCCGTTAAATTTGTAGAGTTTGTAGGTTGGGCGTAGGTAAGTTCTCCTGCAACGGATACCTAAGAATTCTTTAGCCGAGCTGACCGATGTTTTGTCCGCATGCAACAAGAGTGTTGTCCGGTATTTTTCAGGTATTATAATTGCTTATATTTTTTCTGATATATGTTGTGATTAGCTATCTTTTAGAGTAATCAGTTTAGTTTATTAACAGGTTTTCATTAATAATTTCAGTTTATGACTTTATTAAAAAATTTAGTTTATTATTGTAAAAATTGTTTTATTTTATGAATTTATTAAATAAAAATTTTAGTTTATTATTGTAAAAAATTGTTTTAAACAATAAGTTTAGTTTATGCATTTATTAAAAGGATGTCTATGTAAAATTTAAGTCTATAAAAAAATTGAGTGTAAAAATTTTGATATGTTTAATTTATTAACAAGTTTTAATTAATAATTTTAGTTTATGACTTTATTAAATAAAAATTTTAGTTTATTATTCTAAAAATTGTTTTAAACAATAATTTTAATACCTATTTTATACGTGAATACTCATTCATCTGCAATGCCTATAATTTATTACTGTTATTTATCAAAACTTAACAAAAATAATTTGCTTTAGTACAATGATCTTTGCTAATTGTTTCACAGAAATTAATTTAATGATTCATTATTTTCCTAAACTACGTAAAATATATTAATCGTTGTAGCTTAACTTTGATATTTCAATTTAGGATATAATGTCGATCAGAAGAATAATCATAATGTATTTAATACGTGTTCAATAGATATCCTTTACAAAGTTCCAATGCGTTTGTAAAAATTAGATTATGTTTTTAAGTAGTAAACATCTTAATCCATAAGTCCCCATTTTTGAACGTAGAATGAAACACGTGTCCCCACAATTCGGTATTCCCCTAGCACCCTCCCTGGTTTTATCTTATCGGCAAACTGGCCAACTCTTATTGTACCGGCTCTGTAGAGCCTCAAGGCACTTTCTTATCTCTAAATTTCTTATCAGCTGTACTAGGGATATGGCGTGCACGTGTTCTACTTATGCTGTGGATATATTTGCGAATATTTTTATTATTTTCGCCTCTCGCGTGTACAAGTACAGGGTAAGTGTAATATTTTCTATTATTTTAGTTACATATAAGTTGATACCGTAATTCTAATTGAAAATAATTATGTGGTTCTTATAGTTGCACTTTTGATGTGTTGTACTTTTAAGTGTGATTTTTTTGTTAATGTATGTTTTTCTGTATTTTGGTGTTTTGCGAAATTTTAAGTTGGTAATCCAGTGTAATTAATATTAATAGCATTATCGGTAGAAGTACTTTATGCAGTTTGTATACAAAAACTGGGGTTTGAGGGCTTTCTCCTAATAGAAAATAAGGCATGCATGGTATTTGTATTTCAGTAAATTCTAACTAAGATTAAATTTTCGCTTGCTAACTAATTTTATCCTACATAAAATAGTATTGTGAATCTGGTAAATTGTTATAAGAAAAAAAATTACTTTTAAAGCGTTTAATATCTTCAAATGTGTTTTGTTTTTAGTGTCAAAATAATATACCTATTTCAGCATATGAAGACAAAAATTAATGAAAATGTGCTAGTTGGACCGGGAATTAGGGATAATGTATTTTAAATCATTACTCTATGTTCCGGTCTTGCTAGCCGTATAGATGTTGGTACTTTGTCCAGAGACTCGAAGATTTAGCACGATGTCCCTTCACGTAAGTAAAAACCTTGTATTTTTTAGTTTAAGTAATGATTTGTGATTTAAACTATCTAAGTATTGAAAGATATTTATGTACATGCAGTATAAAACTGTGCTAAAACGGATCTTCAATTTTTATTTCCAATAGTTCAACTTTCTAACAATAGTACTATCTAGTCTAAAAGTTTGTGCTAGTTATGCTCACCTTTCTATAAAATATGCTAAGTGCATACCTCTAAAAATATTAATGCATGTATAAAATTATGCTTTCATAGTCAAACTGAAATTAGTTTTGCACATAAACAATCTAACTCGTATCGTATTGAAATTCTATAAATCAAGTTACTCTACTTGTGATATACAGTAAGAATATTTTGTAGTATTACTAAAAATGTAATTTTTTCTCTAATTGATCTATAGAAAATATAAACTAGTATAATCGCTGCCTAAGATTTATCAAAAATGTGTGGGTAAGAAAAAATGTTTAGATAAATACTTTGTTTGTTTGTGTTTTAAGGCAAACCTGCACGCGGGGGTATCTGCTTAGGATGAGGGGTGCCTTGGTAGGAGGACTTTCTAAGGGGATCTAACACGTATTCACACATTTCGTATATCAAAACTTGAGTTTTGGGGGATATATGGCTAAAGTGGTTTTCTCGCAATAGAAAATAAGACTATATCCAAATCATTATTTGTAAAATCTTAGGTACTAAAATCTTTCTATGGTATAATTTTCTCACTTGCCTAACAGTAGAAGAAATTTGTAGAAAATATATGGGTATCCTAAATCCTACTTTAGTGTTAAACGTCTACTTAACAAAAATAGGATATACAAAAAATTAAAAACACTTGATTAAATTTTTTTTCTTGATAAATTAAAAACATTTGATTAAAAAAATTTGTTGTAAAATTAATTATTTACTTAAAATTAAAACTTGGTTAAAAAAAATAAATTTAGAAATGTATTTGTTGTAAAATTATTTAACTTAAAATTAAAACTTGGTTAAAAAATAAATTAACTCTTGATTAAAAAAAATATTTGTTGTAAAATTAATTTAAAAAAAATTTGTTGTAAAATTATTTAACTTAAAATTAAAACTGTTGGTTAAAAAAATATTTGTTGTAAAATTACTTATTTAACTTAAAATTAAAACTTGGGTAAAAATCTCTTAAGAAAAAAAAAATGTTTAGTTAAAAAAGTTCATACACTATCTAAATCATTATTTGTAAAAACTATAGGTACTAAAATCGTTCTATGGTATAATTTTCTCACTTCCCTAACAGTAGAAGAAATTTGTAGAAAATGTATGGGTATCCTAAACCCTACTTTAATATTCTAGTAAACTGTTACTTATTAAATATATGCTATAATCTTAAACGGTATACAAAAATTAGAAGTATGTATTAAGCAGCATTTATTCAATTTGCATTGGTTCTATTACTAAATGGTAAAGAAAACTAAATCCTCCTGGGGATGTTGTTCATTTCTTTGCTCCACATAGTTAATTATTATTTAAAGAAACAAAAACAACAACGCATCCTCTGTGCTACGCCCTGTCTCCATTCATGCGAGGCTAGCGTGATGGGGAAAGGCATAGTAAAAATTTTTATTTGAAATGAGGCGGTAGACGAGTTCTACCGGGCGGCTGGTGGGTCCTCATTTTATAATAATATTTTTTATTTCAGGTTTAATTCATATAGCTTATTTAAAATTATGTCAAAGTCTCTTATTTTGATACTAGAATGCATTAAAGTCTGAAAATTTTTCCAAGTCCCCTTATTTCAAAATATCTTAAAGTCTGAAAAATTTCAAGTCTCCTTATTTGTTAAAGTCTGAAAAAAATTACAAGTCCCCTTATTTGAAAAAAGGAAAAAATTCTTATCAGTCCTTTGAACATCCGGTCTTAGCATCCGCTCCCCACATCCGGTCCGACCACGCCCCCCTTCCCCGCTCAACCCAGGGGAACGCACCGGACAGCACCGCAGAATTAACATGGCACCGCATGAGGTGAACTGTCCTTTTACCACTACTCCCATTTGCTGCCCTGTCAAAAAACTGTGAGTCCTATACACAACAAAATCTATACATGTTGTGTGACGGTGGCCTATAATATACATACCCAATTTGAACTTCTTCGAATGTACCATTTAGACACTATCTCATTTTAAATGATTTGCGTCCATAGGCCGTAATGTATTGGAATTATTTTTTACAATCTCGTGAACAAACTATCAACTCTACATACACTAAAATCTATGCAAATCATGTGACTATGATCTTTTATATATATGTCCAATTTGTGCTCAATCGAACGCACCGTTTAGACTCTTTCAAGAATTTCCGTTGAAGCCGTTTTTGAATTTCCGTTTTCCCAAGAATTTCCGTTCTTTCAAGAATATGACTTTCAAGAATTTCCGTCCATTGCCATAATGTAAAAGAAATCTTTGTCGTAGCCGTGTAAAAACATTATACATCATATACACACTAAAATCAATACCGGTCTGGCGACGGGGAGTTATAACACATATACTAAATTGGAGATCAATCGAATGCATCGTTTTGGAGCTATCGGGTTCACTCACATACATACAAACAAGCATAAAACGTACACGTAAAAATAGCATAAATGAATTCAAAAGACCTCAAAACGTGTAAATACACTAAATCTCAGAGTCGAATTTTTTCATGATTACAATGCTTTTCTTGCATGGTACATGTTCGGACAACAAAATTACACTAGTATCATGTCTATTGCTTTTAGCCGTTCGCTCTTCAAAGAACTGCGATCTTCCTTCTGTGAATTTTTCGCTGTTATAGAGTGTACGTGATAAAGGCGTTTTGGCCTAAAGCACATACAAAATAATTCATAGAACTATATTCAGAAACAGTCATACATGGAACACTGCCTGGTAGTTATGTCGTGGAAGTTATGTAGGAAACATAAGGAAAATTGCTGACAGTCGTCCGTCGGTTTCTTGTTGAAAGGGAACGTGGTGAAAGGATCAGTCTAATAAATGCGTTCCCAGGAGTTATGTGGTGTTGCAGGGAATCATCTTCTATTTCTATTCAAGTAACAATGGAAAATAAGAAGTAAATCCGCCAAAACTTAGCTCTACATTTGTAGTAGCCATTTTAGTCCACTACTATATAGGGACAACTCTACAGAGGAGATAACTAATTGACATTTTGGTTCACGGCCGTTGGACGGTTGATACAAAATATGTTTTTTTTCTTTTTCTCATATTTTGCAGCATAAAACATAGTTTTATACATAGCTATCATTTTCCAAAAATATATCCGAAGAAGAATTTCGCATGTTCGGATGTCCAGCAGATCTAGAAATTAGAAAAAAATGGATTGAAAATCTCCACGAGACCACCAGACCCACTGCTAATTCAAGGTTCTATGAAGTAAGTGTTAAATTAGTTTGAAATATAGTTTATGTATGCTTTTACGTGTATAATTCTGTGATCTAAGCATTTATTTTATTTCAAAATATTAAATTTATAGAATTATACATAATTAGCAGGATGAACCAAATTGGTGGACGTATCGACCTGTCAGTTATAGGGATTATTGCTCATACATTTGATATCACTACTTAATTTTACAAATAAACAGTAGAAATCAAATTAAGAAAAAAACCACTGTAAACTTTATTTTTATCAAACGAACAGTTTTATGGCCTGTCCAATTATAATGGAATGTTTAAGAAATGTGCCTGCAGAAATATGTTTCAGAATTTTCTTTAATATATTCGAATAATAAATTAAATGTGACAAATATGGAAAGAATTTTAATCAACCTAACTGAATTTTTTATGCACCATCACTGAAGCGTTTAGTTATATATATGTACAGCTGCGCGAAAAAAAAAGTCCCACTTGTACTTTTTTCGGCCGTCGATCGTCGTACAGCAAAGTTACAGATATCGATCGTTTTCGATTGTCGTAAACTTTAATTTGCTATGCATAAAAATTGCATAAGGGGCCATCTACATATTAAAATTCATAACAACTTTTTTTCCCAATAGCAACCCCTACATTTCACTTCATATTTCAAAAATTTAGCTCATTTTAACCCCCCGATACCCATTTTCAATACATTTGAACTGAAAATGGGTGAGTTATGAGCACCCAAAATCCTCCTCCCCACATGTTAAAATATCTTTTCATACTTTATATCATATCTCATATAATATTGATAATAAGAAGTTGATTTTTATTCGTACTATTAGAACTAAACGACCCAAACATAATTTATTGTTATTATGATTTTAAATAAAATATTAATATGAATTATGAATTATTAAATTAATATTCAAAAAAATTATGAATAGAAACATAGCCAAATTACAATGGAAATAGATGCAGAAAGTAATATTACATGGCTGTGTAAAATTTCAAATTTTTACGTTCGGTAGTTTAATTTATATTAAATAAAATATGTTATTTTTATGAGTTAAGGTACCATATATAAATTTATTAAGTGACAATTTTTTGAAAATTGCTTAAAATAAAAGTAAATTAGATTTCTTTTGTGCAAAAACACAGTAAAAGATAGCGGTATTAAAAAATATCAAATTTTGAAGCAAATAAATTAGAGCTTTTTATAGTTTGATGGTGATTCTAGAAAGCGTCTATTGTTGCGTCCGCTACCATATTCCCCCAAATAAAATATTTTCCAGGTATAGAATTAGATTCAGTAGATGTATTTCTTCTAATACAACGTCCTATTTCTTAAAAACTAACATCCTGAATATTCGAGGCATGAATTCGACCTTTTTTAATACTGGAAACATTGGGTCTTTGGACTTCCCCACACTTTATCAAACATTCAAAAAAACATTCAAAATCACGTTTTTCTGTCTAAATTTTCATCTGACTATAAATTAAAATTCCGATAAAAGTCTTATAAGAATATTGCACTTTGCAGACGATAATATTAAATGAAGAAAGTGAAATAACAAACGCAGTTATAATATTGGGTCGAAAGATTTTCAAAATCGTGAACAGTCGTTTTGCATTTTTCCTTTAAATCATGTGTACGAACCAAGGAACTTATGAACTCACGGGTCATTTGAACCACTGATTAAATATTTTAATTTCTACCCTTGCTATTCTTACTACAAAAAGCTTTAAGAGAGATGGAAAAATATTTTCCTTGAAAATAATGTTTATTTCTTTTAACTCTCTTGAGCGAAATGAATGAAAGGCGAAAAGTTCGGAACCTACAAATAGCGTTTTTCAATTTGCAGAAAGTCCCTTAAAAACGCGCAAAAAATAATTCTCAATACCTCCGTAAATTACCGTAGAAAATTGATGAGAATTTATATTCAGGGTAATTTGAAGGTGTTCTTTCGTTTAATAAAGTCAAAATACAGTGTTGCCATTGAGAAAAACGAAGTTGATGCAGAATTAAATATGAAGACGGCCCCTTATGCAAATTAAATTAATAGCAAATTAAAGTATGCGTTATTTGCAAGCGAATGGTATATATAACTTTCCTGTATGACGAATGACGGCGAAATAAAGAGCAAGTGGGACATCTTTTTTTTCCGCAGCTGTACATGAAAGTGTAATATGTTTCTTGTTGACGTTTTTTGTGTCTGGAAACAAGATGTATGCCAATCTGAAACTCGGGAGTCGCGCCAAGAGTCTGAAAGGTAAGCCTTTTACAAAACATGGCACTTGGCGAAGGTTTGGCAAAAAAGAAAAAGCGCCAAGAATGGCGGGTGGGCGATACTAAAGCTGTTCCAGCATTTTAGTGCGTATTTATTCTTCTTTTTTTTTCCTTTCCGTTTTTTGATAACGGCGAATATATCGAGAAGCTCTTCAGAATTAATATAGGTCGAAAATAGTTTGTACCTTTTTGTAGGTTGTCATCATTAAACCATCTTATTTTTGTAACCAGGGGCGGCCCGATACGATAAACAAGGAAAGCATCGCATCGGGGCGCCGCCTTTGAAAGGCATAATTTCGAACGCAAAAACTAAGTAGACCATAAAAGGGGCGTTCTTTTAAGTCAGCAGGGGGCGCTACTTACCCTAGGGTCGCCCCTGTTTATAACCATCTTAATTTTAAATTCCATTCAGAATCAATCTGAGAGATTTCAATGCTAAGGAAGCCAGTGCGAAACATATTATTAACATGGATCCGAACAAGATTTATTAACATGGCGAACCAACTGGTCGCCAGAGGCGGCTTGTAGTAATATAAGAAAGTCTACAGTGTGTTACTTGCATTTGTCTTAAAAATGGCTGCTAGTAGTAATATAAGAAAGTCTACAATGCGTTACTTGTAAATGTCTTTAAAATGGCGGCTAGTAGTAATATAAGAAAGTCTACAATGTGTTATTTGCATTTGTCTTAAAAATGGCTGCTAGTTGTAATATAAGAAAGTCTACAATGTGTTATTTGCATTTGTCTTAAAAATGGCTGCTAGTTGTAATATAAGAAAGTCTACAATGCGTTACTTGTAATTGTCTTAAAAATGGCGGCTAGTAATAATATAAGAAAGTCTACAATGTGTTACTTGCATTTGTCTTAAAAATGGCTGCTAGTAGTAATATAAGAAAGTCTACAATGCGTTACTTGTAATTGTCTTTAAAATGGCGGCTAGTAGTAATATAAGAAAGTCTACAATGTGTTACTTGCATTTGTCTTAAAAATGGCTGCTAGTAGTAATATAAGAAAGTCTACAATGCGTTACTTGTAATTGTCTTTAAAATGGCGGCTAGTAGTAATATAAGAAAGTCTACAATGTGTTACTTGCATTTGTCTTAAAAATGGCTGCTAGTGATGGTGACGCAGCAGGCTGACCGAAGGCTAATGACACTTTAAAATGTGTAATCCTTTCAAAAAGTACTGCTCATGAATGTACTGTTCAGTTTCCGAATATCAGTACTTACTCAGTGAAACTGCACAATAGATAAAATGGAGTTTGAAACGAAAATCACTCAAAAAAAAAACTGGTTTTAAAAGATGATGCAAATAAAAACTTTGTAAAATAACACGCATGAAAAAGTACAGTCTACTTCGGATAGAGTGAACCCAGATTTAGCGAGCTTTCGGTTATTGTGAAGGCAAACCATTAGTCCCGATTCACATGCAGTATCTCTGTTCAACACGGGGACACTTCAATTTCAGTGAACTTCGGATACAGTGGAAGAAATTTGATGGTCCCCAGAAGTTCACTATAACCGGAGTTGACTGTATTTATCAATTGGTATGATCATTTGGGCGGAAAAAGATCTTCAGCCTTCTTCGGACGTCAGCCCACAGTCGTACCAATTGATATGTATTTTTTTTATTTATGTTATAAAAAAAATTTATTTGTATCAAAAATGGAGTTTAATGCTTCAAAGTTTATGGTTCATATGGACAGAAAATTATGATCTGAGAGAGTAAATGAGGACTAGAAAGGTAACCTGTTTACCAGTGTTAGTTTCCTCTCCGAAAGATAGTTCAAAACTTCTTGGAATACCAAAGATGTTATGTAGTACAGAGGAAGCAGCAGCTCATGTAAGCCCATAAAAGGGCTTACTTTCCCATAAAGGGAGCCCATAAAGGGAGGTAAGCCCATAAAGCCCATAAAGGGAGGTAACTTTTCAACTGTTACAGTCGTGGAAATGTGATTCTCAGGTTATTGCTATGTGCTTTGGCACAATTTTCTCAAATACTAATAAGTTCAAAGGCATGATGTGCATTCTTTTGAAAATAAAATAGGAATAAACCTTCTGTCTACCTTATTGCCTACAGGCACCAAATGTCGTATTTGAAGCGTTTTTTTTTTCTTCAGATATACTTAATGTATGCCTTACACCGTCGAGTGGACTTGAAATCATTACGTTTAAAATGTTTGGAGGTAAAATGGATTTAAGCGCCACAACGCAAAATGTCAAAAAAATGCCATTGATAGGTATCACTCAAAACTTTGAAAAATTTTATTACTAATCATTCTTTTTAAATTGCATTTTGTGGGTTTGAATAAACGTTATTTTTTCTCATTTTCTTAATACATCTTATATTTCCTATGATAAATATTACTAAAAAGATTCGTTTTTTAAAAAGGCATATTAAATGCATAAAACGTTTCAGATAAAATTTTTAAAATATAGGTTTAAAAACGGCTCATATTTTTATGACCATAGTGCACTATTCTTCCATTGTTTCAGTTTCATCTTCTCTAAACAGCTTTATTACCATGGATGCACTTTTTCATCATAAGAGATTTCTCATTAACACGCTATCAAAAATATCAAGCTTAATGAAATAAGTGGCTACAACCAATTGTAGGAATTCATTATATTGTTTACTAAATTTACTTTATACAAGAGATATATTTGATAACTTCTAACGGATAGGATTTTACCCTCTGCAGCATAGCTCTCTAAAGTGGCAGTGAAATAAAGACTGTAATTTTAAATTGTTGAAAGTAGGCTGGATTGACGAAGTTCCGTGATGGCCTCAAGAACCCTGGTTTTTTTGTCAGAAAGAAAGTAATCAATTTCAATCATCGCAGGAAATCTATAATCACATTTTTTCTGTTCTGTCAGGATTATTCCGTACTGTGTATATCACATAACAAGATTTCTATTTCCATATTATTCATAGTTTTACAAGCACGTTTTCGGGTTCTTCTACAAATGCAAAAAAGATGTTAGCACATCCAAGCTGTACAGAAACATACCGTTATGCTAAGTTTTAGTGCAGCTTGGATGTTACTACACTGTTGTTACTACTACCATGATGTTGCTACTTGGATGGAAACTTGGATTATAATGTTTGTGTGTAAGAAGGTAATATGGATAGTTCTTTTAAAACCCTACAGCTATAGAATAAACTTTCAATTTTATGAAATAATACGTATACAGGAAACCCATGACTGATTAACGCTCAAAAATTGCTTTGATGCCTTAAACTTAAACTATGAGTATCAATTTTGATTAGAGCGTCTTTTTTTAACGACAGCATGTAAGTTTGACTCGTGAGGTACACTTCAAGTATCCATTAATCGCCATAATTAAGGGATCCTTGTACACAGATTATTTAAAGTCTGTAGACATGAATCATGCTATAAATCCTTTTTTTTTAATCTAAACTTTTTTAAAGCCCCTTTCAAACGTTTATCTATTAAATTAAAACTTCGAGAAGACAAAGGTACAAAATGTTACTGTGCCACATCGTAAAAAATAAGGAACATAGTCAGGGGATTTTTCCTGTGTACCATACCAAACAGAAGTGAGAGGGGAATAAATGGTTGATCTGAAATTCTTGAATTGCTGAAATTCATTGATGGTGACAAGAACCGCGCCTTTCGTTGGCACATAAAATACATCAATTTCAATCATCAAAGAAAAGTCTGCGAATAACATTTTTCCCAGTCTGTCAGGATTATCCGTTTCGCATATGTCGCATAACAAGATTCCTGTCTCTATGTCTTTCATATTTATACAAGCACATATTTTTGAATTATTCTGTATGATATAACAAAAAAGAATATACCGATATTGAAGATTTTAAGAGTTATTTTTACCAGTTCTTTTGAGTTCTAAGCAACTTTTGTTTTACTTTTTGAATGATGTTCGTATGTAAAGGGGGGGGGGGAGTACTACTATTGTCTTGCAAATGAAATTTTAGATTTAATACAAATCCTTAAAATAACTTGGCATGTAATTTAAAAATAAATCTGTAAATAATTTATTTTTTAAAATATGACAAAATTCAAAAATTTCTGGGGATTAATATTTACAAAATTTACATGCAAAAATTAATTTATTTAAGTATGGCCACTAATTTTCCCTGAAAAATTTTAGTGTCTTAGAAAAACATAAGCAAATAAATAAATAAAATAAAATTTTTTGATTATTCAGTTTTGCTGCAAAAATCCTGTATTTTCATTATACTAACTATAATTACCATTGAATCGATATGTATAAATAAATTAAGTATTTAGGTTGTATGTTTTATATAGCTGCATTACATAAGATTTTCCCTGCTTGTCAGGTGCGCTTTTCCAGAGATTTCTTTCACCATTTAAATTCTCATGAGAAAGTGGAGCAAAATTGGCACCCCCCAAAAACCGCTAACGAACGTCGAGAGAACTTTCGAAATCACGAGTTTACTGTTTAAAGCCCCAAGTTCTAATGAGATTTGAATTCGTATCACTGGCTTTGAAGACGAGAATACTAGGAATTTAGAATGATGTTTGTCCAGGAAATTTGGTAAGTGGTCAGCTTTACGTTCTTCGGCGTATTTCTCGCAGCCCTCAGAAACTGTTGATGGTCGCCGAAATAACTTTTCGAAACTTAGATGTAACGTACATGTATACTCACTGCGTGTACGCGATAGTCGGTGAAGATTCGAAATTTCAACTATACGATTGTTTGACGGACGCTGGGCTATCAGGGTCTAGATTTTCCTTGATAGTTTTTTTTTTTTTTTATGAGAGAGTGTTTTGTATGTTTTATTTTGAAAATTGTTTTCTTATATAACAGGCAACGTAACCGTTAGTTTAAAAGGGTTAACAGTTATCTTACTATAAATCACCAGTGCATTAAAAACTCAAAAACAAATTTTTGAATGTGAAGTTAGTGACAACAGCTCCCTTTGAATGATGCATGTTCTTTGAAAACTTGAGTTATAATTCGCGTGCATGTTAAGGTAATATTGACAGATTATGCTAACACATTCATGCCCTTGTGTTCACCATTCTCGGAAAAGTTAAAAAATTACATTTGTTTACATTCTTGTTTGTGCTGTGTTGCTAACTGCTGTGTCTAATTGTAGTTAAGACATTTGTAACGATATTGACTCTAGTGCAACTTTACGTTCGCGGGAGTTAATTAATGGATACATTCTGAGTAGTCTAAATCAGATTTCATGTTATGGTGCTACGACTGTTTTAAAATTATTTCGATTCAACACTGACATTAAAAGCTCTTCGATAATACCTAAGCAATTTTTCTGGAAAATGAGATAGCTTTTGTGTAAATTATGAATGCGTTAAGCGTGTAGTCAAAGGCTCTAGAGGACTTTCTGCTTTATCATTAAATAACTGAAAAACAGAATTCGATAGAGGAATGAAGCATTATTATGTTTATTTTGAGGTCTGTAAAAATTTGATATTGAGATTTCAAAATTAGTTACAAAAGTTACCAGAATGGGGCACAGCGCCCTACAATGAGTACGGAGTCATATACTGGCCTATAAAACGCACTCTTAAGTCCAGACAGTTAAACAAATACTCTATCCTCCTATTCTATCAATCTTCCTTTTGCAGTTATTTAATTTTAAAATTATGGCCTCCTTTTATGGACACACTTGCCATTGCAGTTATAAATTTAAATTTCCATTTTAATACAAGTACTGTGTTCCTTAATGTTCTTCAAAAAGTTTTCTTAAAGAACTTGAAGAGAAATATGCAGTATTATGACATTTGGCGAAAGATGATACATAGTCTAGGATTTTCTCCAATCTCTGCAACAAACAAAAGTGACAATGGAATAAAGATTAGGAATTGAAATCTTCGAAAATCTACTGGATTACCGAAATTCAACGATAGCGAAAAGGAACATGCCTTTCGTTGTCAAATAGAAGTTATCAATTTCAATCATCAAAGAAAAATCTATGAATCACATTTTTCTACCCTTTCTGTCTGGATTACCGGTTCCGCATATATCTCATAACTAGATTCCTGTCTATGTCATTCATATTTATTCAGGGACATGGTTCTGAATTTTTTTTATGTATCTGGAAAAGATGCATACTGTGCATCGAAAGTATTAGAAGAGGATGGGTACAGGCTGTCTCACTTTTCGTATTTTTATAAATAACTAGCTGAAGTACCCGTTCTTCGCACGGGAATGAATGGACTTTTTGATATTAATATTTGCTGTGATTACTATTTATTGTAATAAAGAGATATAGCAAAATGGATATCGCGTTATATTGTGTTCAATAATCATGCATACTGAATTTCAAGGCAATCGTTTTTACGGTGCAGAAGGCGATGCGGCGTAGCACAATCTAGTGGCGAGCTTTAGCAAAACGGATACGGCAAAAATATTCTTCGCATTCAGATATCGATGTATACGAATTTTCATGACGATCGGCTGAAAAGTCTTGAAGTTCATGTGTTGACGCGACATCTAGTGTCAAGTTATAGGAAAATGGATCGTGCCAAACTCTTCCCCGTGTTCAAATATCTATGTATACCTATTTTCATAGCGATCATTCGCACAGTCAAGAAGTGATACACTGCAGGGCCATCTAGTGGTTAATTAAAGTAATGATTTGCTACAGCGCCGTCATGTGGCGAGTTATAGCAAAATGGATAACGCCAAAATATTCTCATTGTTCAAATAGCTATGTATACTGATTTTCATAGCCACCGTTTGAGTGGTCAAAAATTTGGCCTGCTGCAGCGTCATCTAGTGGCGAGTTAAAATAATAATGCATTGCAGTGCCATCTAGTGGTGAGTAACATCAAAAGTAACGCAGTTAGAATATATTCTTCGTTCTCAAATGTGTAAGTATAAAAAATTTTATGCCGATCAGTCGAACGGTATAGAAGTTGATGCGTTGCAGCGCTATTTAGCGGTAAGTTACAGCAAATGGATAGTGAAAAATATTCTCCGTGTTCTAATATTCGCGTGTACCAAATTTCATCGAAATTGGTTGGACGATATTCGCATAGCAAACGGCTAAACGGAATAGAATTCGACGTTCTGCTGCGCCACCTAGTGAAAAGTTAGAGGAAAACGGATAGCATAAAAACCTTCTCCATGATAAAAGACTTAGGTGAACCAAATTTCATGGTGATCGGTGAAACGGTGCTGGAGTTTTTCAACCTCCTACACACATACCAACATTCATTTTTATCTATAACCAGTCTTATTATACGTATATACCAGTCTCAAGTAAAATCCAGTTTCAAATCTAAGCCTCGCCAAAGTGCCAGCATACGCCATTTTGCAAGAGTTTTTTCAGGGAATCATTCGAAGCATTGACTTAGCAGCAATCAAAATGGGAAATGGTTCGACCGCCAGGCATTTATTTGAAAAGTGGAATCCCTTAATACAGCCGCATTTTTTAAATTATCAACTATAACATGTTTTATTCATCGTTACCTCGATGTACTAAATGCGAAGATTTCAATTTTCTGAAATTAGGCGGATTTCCCCCAAGTTAAATCAATGTACTCAATTTGCGAGAATTCTGAAGGTACATCGCTTGAAATGCCCTAATAACTGCATTATTTCTGCACGGATAGTTAAAATTTAATGCTGTATTCTAAGAAAACCTATACACTTGTTTTCAAAAATGCTATTTCCTTAAGCTCTCAGTAAATTGCGCCAAAAAGCCTAAAACTGTGCAAACCGCTAGAACTCACTCTCTAAAAATCGGCCTATCAGCCATTTTTTTTTTCGCCAAACTAAAAAAAATTACATATTAGTCTCGGATATCTTCGATCCTCATTGTTTTGCGTATAAAACATTTCATTCCTGCTCTCATTTCTTATGCGCACACGATATTATAATTAAAAAAATAACCTAAAAAAATAAACTAAAAAAATCATTATTATTCTTTTATTTTTACTTTAAGAATTTAAAACATTTTATTCGGCAAAATCGCCACACATGGCAACCAAGATGCTTATTTCACACACTTTTTTCACTACAGGGGTTAATATTACGTGCGTGGAGAACATAAAAAATCTCTTAAATTCCGGGAACGGAAATTAAGAGAACCATTCAGGAGGAAAACGTTTTTAAGTGGAGTTTCAAAGTTTTAAAGTGGACTATCATTTATTCTATATTATTTTACATATCTGTGTAAAATTTCAGGCTGACAGGTCCATTTTTGTGGAATTGTATACTACCCAAATCAACAAATTGAGAAACAGAATTTCATTTTTATTTATAAGATAACCTACGCTTGTTTTTAAAAATACCCTCTCATTAAATTGCGCCAAGCGCTAGAATCATAGAAAATCTGACACACTTTCAGATTTTTAAATACGCACTAAAGTGCTATATATAAAAAGAGTTATAATCCATGGGTCTTCCCTATTTTCGTTCCTTCTTTCATTAAGTTGGAAAGTGTATCATTATTCATGAGTGTGATTAAACAAAATTAAAATTGATATTTCTAACATCCTTTTTTCTGGATGTAATACATTAGATGCAGAAAAGCTGCTCAGAAAAATGCACAATTCCAACTGAATGAAAATTTCAAAAACTTATACGCAGGTGTATTCATAACCCAAATAGCAGACGATTAAATTACGATAAATAGCGCCAAGCGTTAGAATCCTCCTCAAAATCGCGAGAATGCTGAAGATAGATCGCTTGAAATCCCTTAATAACTGCATTATTTTCGCACGGATCATTAAAATTTAACGCTGTATTCTAATAAAACCTTTGTACTTGTTTTCAAAAATCCATTTCCTTAAGCTCTCAGTAAATTGCGCCAAGCCGGAAACTGTGCAAACCGCTAGAACTCACTTTCTCGGCATTTGAGCCATTTTATTTTTTCGCCAAACTAAAAAATTTTAACATATTAGCCTCGGAAATCTTCAATTCTTATTGTTTTGCGTATAAAACATTTCATTCCTGCTCCGATTTCCCATGCACACGAAAAATGCATGCACAATGATTTCCCATGCACAAAAAAAAATCATTATTATTCTTTTATTTTTACTTTGAGAATTTAAAACATCTTATTCGGCAAAATCGCCACACATGGCAACCACGATCCTTATTTCACACTCTTTTCAGTACAGGGGTTACAATTACGGAAAGCTTTTTGCGTGGAGAACATAAAAAATCTCTTAAATTCCGGGAACGGGTGGACTTTCAAAGTTTTAAAGTCGACTATGATTTATTCTATATTATTTTACATATCTGTGCAAAATTTCAGGCTGATAGGTCCATTTTTGTGGATTTGTATACAACTCAAATCCACAAACAAACAAACAAACAAACAAACAAACAGAATTTCATTTTTATTTATAAGATTGTACCAATACTATTTAAATAAAATTTGCAGCTAATAACGTAACAATAGGTTGTCTTATATTCAAGTTATCATGAAAAACAAAGAAACATTTTTTTCATATGGAAATTCACCATTTTTTATTCAAACGGCAGGATAGATTGCTACAGGAGTTGGGACTGGTTGTCTCATAAGCCTACTGCACTGTATAACCAAAACGTTCTTTAACAAATGAACTTGTATTTATGATAACCACTATCGCAATGCATGTGGGCAGTGGGGCGGAAAAGAAAGAAGCGTAATATGGTTGTCCTAGCAGAAATAAAGAACATTTATGCCAACTTGAGGAAAGTGGTTATCCAAAATCTGGATGCTCATTCCGTAGGCTAGGTATAAAACATAGTGCCCCATGAATAAAACCTTCAGGAGTCATCCAACAGGAGTTTTTGCCACTGCAACTACCGATGGTCTTACTGCCAGGAGGTACTGTCAAGGTCTACTTGTATACAAATTTATTATCATGTACAAATCATTGCTCTGCAAATTTCAAAATGTACTTTATTTAGTCTATTTTCTGTAATAATCCTGCCGTTTTTTCAATAAAAATATTTTTTGTAGTTTGCTATACCGCGAGGTAGGTTGTTGTCATGATGTGATACCTACACACATTATACATATTTACTTACATTCATTACTTAGTCCTAACAAATATTACATGTTTTCCTGGAAAATAACGAAATCTTCACAAGACATTAAAAAATCAGTATAATAGTATTTATTCGTATTCTAAAATCATTAAGTACCCCCCCCCAAAAAAAAAAAAATCCTGAAAATGAAAATGAACACTTTTACATAAATAAACGTCAATTTTAAATATTGCCTACCATTGCAATCGCATCTTCGCTATTTTGATACTAAGGTAAAGATTTCGATTGAATTGAATCAATACCGTTCACTTCATACAGTATTTATCGATGTGTACTATTACAAAATACCTGTGACAACCAACCCTTGAGACAATCTACCCCATCTTACCCTAAGGTTGTTTAGTTCTCTTGTAAACTAAGCCGATGAATTCCTAGTATGTTCTACCGATTGAAATTTAAGTTATTTATATTAATGTAAATTTGGTGTGTGATTTCTTTTTAAGCTTGTAAAGTGAAAAAAATCAAACTTTTAATTTGTGAATTTTCAAAGGATTTTCGCCCAGAATGTTAGCAAAAAGAAAGGAAGAAAAACTGCTATTTCTTTTTGGCTGTATAATGTACAGTGGTAAATAAAATACTTTTCCTCTTTCTAGCCACCTGCAGCTAAAACTAATGAAAGGCGTGTCAGGATTCATACGCTCCTTAAAAACTCCTTAAAATTCATTTTCCAAAATTGAGGACCCTTAAAACTTCTTAATATGTGTGACTCCTTAAAACTACTTAATTTTGCATTCACAGTAACAACAATGATTAACGAAATGCAAATTCTCTGCGACCTTTACGTGTTTTCTGAAGTGAGATGCACGTAGTTTCAATCATCAAAACTGGCCAACCAATTTCTTTTTTGTCTTGGAGATGGCTTCAAAAAATCTCTATTTTTCTATATTGAGTTTGGATTAAAATTTTTGTTGAAACATGTCTTTAGTAATTAGGGATGAGATTCTTCAGACTTTTGTATGATTTTCAGACTTTTTTGATGTATAAAAAAAATTAGTTTTTTTAATTTTTCAAAACTTTCCTGAATTTTTTGATATTTTATTAGGGTAAAATAGTATATAAGTAGGACAGATTTAATATCAGTCCCAAATACAATATTTATTGAACTAGAAATTCATAAGTATTATTGCTCAAATGTTGTTCGCGCATTCTTTCAGACTTTTTTCTCAATCCCATCCCTGAGTAATGCACCGTGGTAGTTATGTATAAATTCTCTTGTTAACCTAAGATTTCTTGTAGTGCAAGCTTTACTATGTTTCAGTTTTCTGTGGTGAGCTATTTTAAATAGGGATTATTTCAAATAATTCCATACCATTGCCAATGTTAATCGAACCAATGAATCTGGATTACATTGGTAATCCAGAAGAACGTGGACTCCTTTAAAAAATGTGGTCCTTAAAATCTCCTTAAATTTCATGTCCTGCATGAGACCGAATTTCATATAGAGATTGTAAAAAACACGGAGATTATTCCTCCCCCCTCCCCCTTGAAAATGAAAATGAGCTGCTACAGTTGTTCATATGCACATTTCGGCTTTGCTTTCATTTTAATATTATAAAATTTGCTCATTGGAAGTAGATAATGCAAATTTCCTAAAACATAAGTGGTTTTGGAACTGTTGTAAACAACAAAAGTCTTGACTTTTATTGTATGAAATTATTACAATGAATGTACTGAAAATAGATTATGTCGTCTTCTGGTGGCTTTTTCTTAGCAGTCCAGTTTTCTGGAGCTTTTTGCTCCTATTTCCGAGCGGTACAACAGAAATTGGAATTCTACGCAAGTCATAAAGCCTTCTAAATTTCTTTAGAGCCAGTACATTACCACACTCTCAAATATAAAAGGGCAATACGAGTAAAGTACGCTCACTAAAAATGAAAAGTGTTTGATGCACAAATCAACACTCAATGAAAGAACTGCTCACTGAATATTAACTTTTCCCTTTTTAAAAGAAAATTAATGGTGCTGCTGTGATTAAAAACTAGGAAATATGCATAATCTGCTACGATTCTAGAGATTTCATAGTTCTACGGACGGATACAGATTTTTTTTTTGTGGGGGGGGGGGGGCTGATTTAAAAAAAAGCTAATTTGACCTAAACAAAATGTACAATAAAGCAAAATGTAACCTTAAAGCATTGTAATTTTTTTGGGAGGGGCTGATTAAAAAAACAGCTAATTTGACCTAAAAAAAATGTACAATAAAGCAAAATGTAACCTTAAAGCACTGTAATTTTTTTGGAAGGGGCTAATTTTTAAAGGAAGCTTTTTTATCTAGTCAAAATGCACACTATATAAAATACAATTTTTCTCTACTGCAGTATCTTTTTTTACTGTGTGTGTGTGAAGCTCCTTGGCCCTTCCCCTGGATTCGCCACTGCATAGGGAATGTTCACGATGTCAGGTTCGAGTGGATCGAATTTTTCAAAATGTTTGCAGGAGATTCGACGAGCTTTACAGAATTGGAGGATATCCATGTAGTGCTGCTGACCATTCAATAACTGGTTTTGGGGTTAATGAAATTGTGCTTCTCTTTTGAAAGTCCATTCACCGGTAGGTGGCACTGCGAAATCAGTTTTCCACGTTTGTGACACTTTTCCAGCAAGAAGCTTACCCAATCGTTATGATCATGATACTGCTTTCTCCTCTCCTGTTATTTGAGGAACGTGAGCTACTTAAACCTGAGATCGTGAACAAGGACACTCATATAAACACGGCTTCCCCAATCGGCTACTTTTGATCCATTTTTTTAGAAAATCATCTTCTGATGTTTTCACATTCTAGGTACGAAACTCTATATTTAATTCCGTCCATTAGTTTTAGCTGTACATGTCACCAAACAGGGAACGCTGCCCCAATGTATAGATTTTTTTAGAATGTTGCAGAATTTTATTCTACAGAAATATTTTGCAATAAGTCCCTCATGACATTTTCTACATTATATATACCCTACATATTTACACAATTATCTTGAAAATATACCCTTTTTTTAACATTTTAAAGAAAATATTGCATTTCAGAAATCTTAATAATATATACCAGTTGAACGTACTGTGACCGTATCTTAATACCAGTTCTTAATGAGTTGTAATCGCAGTTACTTTTACAGCACAAGAAATTTGAGACATTGCTGTTTATTTTACGTTAGTTTAATCTTACACAAGACCTTGGAAATTATACTTACTTTTAAATATATCTATTTTATATTAAAGAATATTGAAGAAAGTAGAAACAATATTGCAACTACCGTTTGAATGACATAACCAAATCTCTCGTAATGTATTTCAAGTGGGAAATACCGTATTTTTTGGACAACTAGAAACGGTGTTAATCTATGTTGGGAGATTATAATGACTTGAATTTGTTAAGAAAATTTGCGACTTAGAGCGGCGTTTTACATTTTGAAGTAAGCAAACTTTAGTGGATATTTTGAATACTGCTTTTCTTGGTGGCAGAATCTACGGCGAAGGATGCGTCATCCGTTGTCACTCAAGTGAAGTACCAGCAGCGCCACGTCAAAATTCTCTGTGTTCACAGCAAACTATATTACCACATTTTATTAGAGTTGCCATCTTTAATTAACTTAAGAAACAAAGAAAGATAAAATGCGATAAAAAAACAATTCATAAACGTCACACAATGTGGTTTTAATAAAAGCTAAAACTTCTGTGTTTTATTTATAAGCATTTATATACGTAATATAATTTGGGATGACAGAAAAAAATAAAACTGTGCAATTTAAATAGTACCAAGTTGTAGCTATTCCCCCTTATATACGAATATTTTATAAGAACTCTGCTGAAAGTGCTCCGAAGCTAGTACCATAAAAATTTCAGCTGTGTCATACATCTTAACGAAAGGTTAGATGTTAGATTATTTATTTTACAGCAGAAAAACGAAGTTTTGCTCCAGTTTTCAATCAAGTAGAAAGCCAAATACTTCTTTTTTCTTTCATAAAATTTTGAGATAAAACTGAGTAAAGTCTAAGTAATCTACGGGAGACAGATGCGCTTTATTTGGAAACAAATGCTTAAGAATGTTATAATATTTATTTTATGTGCTGATTTTTTTTACTCTTCAGTGCATCCAGATGTTGAAATTATGAGGACGAAACATAAAAGTTTAACATTATGAGAAGATCCTCCAAAACTTTGTAAATTATTTTTAGCTTAAATGTATTTGAAAAACATAAACACGAAACATAAATCATGGCAACCACATCGATTGTGAAACATATTTGAAAACAATAGTCTAACCATGACTATGATAGAGAAAAATTATCTAAATGAAGAATACAAGTTTGGAGGACTTTATAAGGGCATTTCGTTCGTAGCTCGCATTTAAAGAAAAGCACAAAAATTCCGTTAAAAATGACTGACTATTTATCAAATATTAGTAGCGATTGACCTGCATTTCAATAATCCAAATCTGAACTTGATTAAGTTTTAGGTAAAAGTTCTTTTTTAACGTGTTTGAGTCTCTTCATTTATTAATTTTAGTATTACAAGGGGTCCAGGACCCTATTTGCTAATAGTACTCTGCGATGAATAGAATACAGTTACAAAGCAAATGAAGTGCTGTGTTTAGCACAAAGTACAAAACTACATTTAATACTAGAACAAACAAAAAAAATATATTAAAAATTAACTAAAACTTATTAACCTTACGCAATTTCAAAATGAAAAGTATGGAAATTGCATCTCAGATTAATCTTATCGATAATGGCACGTTACCTTTCATTTCATATTCATTGGATCGTCTTAAAAACGATTCTTCTAAATTTTCTGAAGATCTGCTCGCTTCAATCGCAATTTGATATTCTTAGTAGCTGATGTGGAATGCATAGAAGATAATTATACTATAAAACCAAAAAACAAAACCGCATGTTTTATTATAAGAGTTGAATTTTAAGGCAATTAAACATTATTAATCATATGCACTTTCAAAGTTAAAAATAGGGGAATAGCATCTCAGAAGATCTGTTGTAATGACAAAGTTATCGTTTGTTTCTATTGGATCGTCTTAAAAACCAATCTTCGGAATTTTTTGAAGCTCTGATGCTGGGATCACGTAGTGATAAGACAAGAATCGTGGAAGCGATTCTCGGGAATTGGCGAGTATTAGCAAGCAGGTAGCTGGGCCCAAGTAATAATAAAATAAATAAATAAAAAGCCTCAAAACATTAAAAATAGAAGAATGTTTTAACAATTTCCCCTTATTAAAGAAACTGCTCTACTTAAACACATTTTTTAAACTTTTTAAAGTAAAATAAATTCCGCATAACTAAATATACTATAAACAACGTGAGCCAAAAACCCTCAGTTGCTAATGTTGCAAACAGTGATACATGCGTTGAACGTATTTAAAATTTTTTATTGAATTTCTAAGATATACACACATTCTGTTATATTTGAAAAATAAAAACTCCTTCCGATAAATAACACGCTTGTGTACATACCATTTATTTTTTCTCTGGTTGGTACGTGCGCCATAACACATACGTGGCATCTGACTATTGGACTGTAATCCATGCATTGTCCCTATTTGCGCATTAAGTTGAAAAGCGTACTGCAATTCATGAGTAGGTTCTATTTCTTTCTTTCTTTCTTTTTTGTTTGTTTAGTTATATTGGAAAGTGTATCCTAGTCCATGCAATGCTCTCGTTTCTTTTCCTTGTTTGATAATGTTTGAAAGTGCATCATAATTCATATGTCGGCTTTCTTTATACTTCACCTTTTATTATGTTTGAAAATGTACCATAATCGATTGATGTATCTTATTTCTTTTCCTTATTTCATTATTTTGGAAAGTCTATCATAATCCATGCTTCAGCGCTGTTTGTCTTTCATGTTTATTTCTGTAAGGGAATACATTAGAAACCACGTGTCGGTTTTATTTGTCTAGCATGGAATCCAATTTTTTTATGTGCTTAAAATTGTGCTGTTAGCTAAAATACGTTAGAATGCATAATTTCAGCTGAACTGGGGATTGGGAAATAACGCAAAATTCATTTTATATTGTTCTGTAAACCAAATGCGTAGCAGTACCAATATTCAGGAGATACTTACGTTTGATTAAAATTTAGAGTAATAAATAAGAGTCTCTGTAATACACGTTTTTTTACACGTCTATAGACTGTATCAGGATTTCACAAACTATGCTCCGCGGAGCACTAAGTGCTCTTCGCGGAGCTAACAAGTACTCTGCGAAAAAAAAATGTTTTGTTCTGTTAGTCTCCAACTAATTAGTCTCGAATTTACACAAGGGGCTCCGTCACGACTTTCAAAGTGCTCCACCATCGAAATAGCTCCAGAAACTCTACGCTATAGTATAGGGACTGTAGCACAGCGGTCGCTGTTCCAGCCCTCTCGGAATACAAACGAAAAACCAACAAGAGAAACCTTAAAATTAATAGTGGCAACGGCGAGAGAGCAGTGCTATCTATTCTCTACAGAACTTCCCTTTGATGTTGTAAATGCCGGCAAGAGATTTTTTCTTCATGCGCTTTAAAATGAGATCTGAACGAAGTTTGTAAGATGAAAACTCCCCAAGTTTCAATGATAGAATTTTCTTGAAATAATAATAATAAAAATTGGATTTTGAGAATGGACTCAAACAATATAAAAAAGGCCAGACGAATTTTCATGAAATTTAAAATGTAGGGTTTTTTTTTTTTTTTGTGTGTGTGTGTATGTGTGTGTGTGTGTGTGTGTGTGTGTGTGTGTGTGTGTGTGTGTGTATGTCACTAATGAAAATCTACATTTTTTTAAATTAAAATTTTAAACTAAAAAAATTAATTTCCTTAAAATTTTGTAAAAATTTAAAAATGACCTGAAAGGGGTCCTCTTTGGGTTAAAAAATAGAAGTATACCAAATTTCAAATGGATTAAAACTAACTTCTTTCTGTGAAAGTGTCCAAACTAAAAATTGGATTTTCGTAGTAGCGCGATAATATATTTAAAAAAAAAAATAGCTCGATCTATTTTGGTGAAATTTGGTATACCTATTCTTTTGGTGTCATTAATGTAAACCTACTAAAAGGATTTTTAAAATGTCGAATTTAAAATTACAAAGCAAGTATTTCTCTCAACATTAGCAAAAGTGACTGAAGCCATTTTTCAAATACATACATATGAAATTTCAAATGTTTAGCTTGCAATTTATTTATAGGTGATTCCAACTGCAGTACTAAATTTCAATGAATGTATGACAAGTGAGAATGTTGCTTCACTTCAACGACCTTATGAATCAAAAGTTTAATTTCGGAAGACTTAAGTAACCGCTTCTGTAGCCGAGTCGGTAAGACGCTCATTTCGTGATCAACCCGGGTCGACGTCTTCGTGTTCATGTTCCGAGGAGGAAGAAAGCTTTTGCTGAGTACTCTTTTAATTTTGTAATGCATAAATGAGCATACTTGATACAATAGTCCAGAGCTGAATTAATTGTTTTAATTAGCATAGTTTAAAAAATCCGCCAATATCCAATAAAAACTATTAAAAAGCATTAAAACCGTTCTCTTCCGAACAAGCTTTAAAAAATAAAAAAAACTGACCAGAAAAGTATATCATTCGAAGAGTCTGACCCTCTCTTCATGATCTAACGAACTTAGGGCGAGATTCAAGTGAAACGCGCGCGATCGAGTTCGAATCGAACGTTTTTCAGTCCCCAGTTCCCAGTTCAGTCCCCAGAATGCTTCCAATGAACAAACCTATCACGCTGTCACGTGATCAAAACACGATTGTTTTGTTTCAGTTGAATAAGAAACATTGATATAATTCGAAGTTTCCCCTGTTCGACGCGGAAAACGTTCGAATTGTGTTTCACTTGAATCTTGCCCTTAATCGTCGTAATTCGTAAAGAATGTAATGTTGCTACAATATTTATTTTCAGTATTCCATAATCAACAACAGCCATTATTTTCAAGTAAATACGATTAAATAAAATATTAGAAAAAAACACGTTGAGAGGGCACACCATGCGCGTTGCCAGGAAAATTTTTCTGGGGGGGGATATGCGCCTGGAAAATTTTTCGGGGGGGGGGGGGGGGGATATGAACTTATATCTGCATAAATAGACGGAATTTCATCACTAATCGAAAAATTTCGGGGGGGGGGCGTGGCTATGCCCCTGGGATACACTCACTTTCAATAGCTTAAACTAAATGTATCTTAAAACATTTCCTTAATTATGTATTATTCCTCTATCTCTAACGTTGCATCGTAAAGATTTGGAATTTAAAAAATTGTAACTAAAATAATAGAAACTAAAATGTTAGTAACTAAAATAATAGTAACTAAAATGCTAGAAAAAAACATTCAGAAATTGAGAAACTGTGTCTGTTATTTTCTGGGTGCTTTTTGTCTAACATTTTAGGCCGTTTACTTGAAAATAAAGGCTGTTATTCATGACGTAATACTGGAAATTAATATTGCAGTAACATTACATTCTTTATGAATTACGTCGTTTATAATAATTAGATCATGCAGAGAGGGTCAGACTCTTTTTATGATATCAGATACTTTTCTGGTCAGTGTTTTTGAGTTTTCTAGCTGGTTCGGAAGAGGGGGGTTTTAATACTTTTAATATTAGAAAAAATATATAAGTTTTTATTTGATTCACATTTTTAACCCAATTGTTAAATTGCACTTCAACAATGAAGACTAAGTTTGTGACGCCGTACGGGTTTCAAGTAATAAGATTATTATTGTTATTATTATTGTTGTTAGCACCAGAGTGCTATTAATTTCAACCTTGCTTTTTGTGTAGACACGATTTTGGTACAATTTTCGCGTCGAGTCACTTTTGAAATATGTTTGCCAGATAACGTGGAGAGAGGGGGGGGAGGCGTAAATAAAATGTTGAAAGTCGCACAAGGTTTGCAATTTTTGATAAATGATCGCTGAACTGGGTGCCAAAATGCGACAATTTATTATAAATAAATATATTTTGAGTATAATTAGAAAACGCCTGGCGAATATTGTAAAATAGTTTTAGTAGACGATTTAAATATAGATTTTAATTCCGAAGAAGTCTTTTATAGAATAATGAAAAAAATACGGTACACATCATAGATTATGATACACTTTCTAAATGGTATTTATAAAGGTGAAGTGTAGTTTGACTATACCTGGCGAAAGTTGTTAAACAGTTTTGGTAGGCGATTTTAATACAGATTTCTATTTCGAAGAAGTGTTTTATGGAACAAAGAAGGAAAACACGATACACTCGTGGATTCTGATGCTCATTCCAAACAGTATTTGAAATGTATACGAGATACATTTGGAATATGCCTATAGTTCGAATATGCCTGGTGAAGATTTTAAAACAGTATCAATAGGCGTAGGTTAAGACTGATTTGGATTCCAAAGATGTGCTTTATGGTTCAAGAAAGAGTTGATTCCCATTTTAACGCCCCTACTTTCGTCAACCTAAAAATTCCCAGCCCTTTGGCGAGCTTGGAAGTCATGGATCTCTAGGAGTTATGCACAAGTTTCAACGCTCCCTAAACAACTGCATGAAAACTAAAGTGAACAAATTAGTGATAAACGCACTTGTTAAGGAATTTGGAGACACTTAATTATTAAAACTACATTAATTGGCAACCCAAAATAAATAAAAATGTAACGGAATACTGTACTTACAGGTTGTTCCAAATCGCGATTTTAATTCTAAATTACGATTGCCACATAAATACAAAAAATCGTCATGGTTACTCTATATGTTTAATGATCGCAACCTTGGCGAGAGTTGGAGCGTTAAAGTAGAAATCAACCCAAGAAATACAAACACGGCACACTCATGGATTATGATGCACATTCGAAACAATATTTAAAACGGTGAAGTATAGTTGTAATATACTTTGCGAAGATTGTAAAATAGTTTTAGTAGGCGATTTTAAGATAGATTTCGATTCCAAAGATGGTTTTTATAAAATAAGGAAGAAAAATACTGCTCACTCATGAACAATGATACACTTTCCAACCTTATGGAATAAGGAAGAAAATAGGGACGACGCATAAATTATGATACGCTTTTAATATATAGCACTTTGGTGCGTATTTAAAATCTGAAAAGATTTCCGATTTTCTTTTTTGAAATTCTTTCCAACAAAAATGATGTTAATTAGTCTGGCTGTCTTTTTTTTTTTTTTTTTTTTTTTTTTGGGGGGGGGGGGGGTTAGGGACAGGGCTAGGATTGAGGGACAACCAATAAAAAGTGTATGCAGAATAAAGATAACCTTATTTGATTACAGTATCAGATACAGTTTTGTTGAATAAAGATAAGTTTGCTGAAAAATCCAGCTAGACTGGGCTTTCTTAAAAAACAGTTTTTTGCGGACAACCTTAGGAAATTCTTGTCATCGAAAACTTGCAGTTACTTGTGTTAACGAAAGGTAAAGCTTGGGGAATTCATCTTTCCACAATATGTTTCAGAGGCTGGCACTTTTAATATTAATCCATACGAGGAAATTTAATGGAAAAACCCCTCTGAGCAGGATTAGCAGGCGGAAATTAGTGATGATAGCTAATTTTGTCAGGATAGTATATTGCTGATTTTACGAGTGATTTTATGCGCAGTGCTGATTGCTAATTTTGCCTTAGACATAGAACAAATCGCATGCAGCCAGGTCTTTACGAAAAGTACAAGGTGACAATGTGGAAAAAAAAATTCCTAAAAATAATCCATCCTTTCACTGATTTTAAGAGTTTTTTCTCTATTTTCACCTTTTGAAAAAAAGTAAAATAAATAAAGAGTGTACGACAACGTGTTTGAAAAGCATGCGTTATCATAAAAAATTTATGCGCAAAAAATTCATCTTTCACTCATTATATACTGCTTAGTTTTTCAATATTGTTTATACCGACCTTCAGTGCTGCTTATAAGAGGAAAACCAATTCGATTAAGAAACTTTTATATAACAAGTATTTCTTTGTTTTGAAGCGAATGTGTAGATAGCATATGCATAGTCTATGCATATAATCATAAAATAAACTTGTTGACTGTCTTTAATTTTGGAGTAATTAGTTTTATTAGACAGATTTTTAATAAATTTCTTTTACAGTTTCACATGAATTGATAACATTAATATAGAAATCCTGATGCATCTGCGCAGAGATTCTTTCGAATCTTTTTCCCAATATTTCGGTTTGTCTGTCTGTCTGCCTATAAGCAGGCGTCAATTGCTATGAAATAAACTCTTATTATTGCGATGGATTATAACAAATACCTTAATTAAAATAGCGTAATCAGTAATATAAGATCCGATAGTCTTTTATTTAAAAAAAGGTAAAGTAATCTATATTACTAAAGTTATTAAAGAATACTCATCGTCGAAAATAGTTTATCTAAAGCGGAGAGATCCGTACCAAACTCCAGACAGTCAGATATATATCTGCGCGAAAGCGTGGACCTGCACACTTTAGATATCTTCCAATGTCCAGTGTCTTATCGATTCGGCCATTAGTCGACCTTGCGACTATGGGAGAGAGCAGGTTAACCATGCTTTCAGAAGTACAGTATATACGTAAATAAGATTGTGCTAGAAAGTGCTTCATAATCGATGAGTTTACGTGCTATGTTTAAAATAAATAAAACACACGAAAAAAAAATCTACAAAATGTGTTTCTTTATGATTATTTATTTCTATTGCGCATCATACTCTAAAAATTAGAGAACCCTCAAACCTACTGTTTTCTATTTACGGTTAAAAAAATGAAAAATAGAAGATTGCGTTTATGTTTATTGTTGCGAAAGCACGATTCTCTAAAAATAAAATTTTTAGTTTTCGAAATATTTATCAAAGAGAGAAAATGTATTGAATACAGTTTCCAAAAAGATTATTTGTTTAGGAGAAAGAGAAAATAAAATAAAATAAAAACAGAATAAATGCTTTCCATTTCTTTCGGGCTAGAGTCGAATATCCGGGAGAATGCATGTTTTGAAATACCATATCATTTCGCCGAGAATAATGATGAAATTGAGTTCCATATCTAGCAGAGGGAAGAATTCTTTGTAAGCAGAAATATTTTTAAACGACACATCTCCGTTTATAAAAATTCGCGCTGGAAGAAAAATAAAATGTAAAAAAGAATAAAGTCTGTAAATAAAAATAATACACCTTCCTTCAGGAAAAGGGATTTTCTTCAAAAAATTAGTTACGATGGAATTCAGGACTGAAAGAGGATTTGCTTTTTGTTTTTTTTTAGATGCGTTTTTGGTTCTACTATACCATTGGTGCGAGTCACTTTCTGCATTTGTAAAATCGTTTCAAACCTGATAATTAGTGGCCTTTACGTCCTGAGAAACTGGATGAGGTTTTAAAAGATAACAAGTGACATAATTCAGTGGAACTCGCTCAAGGGCGGATTAAAGATGGCGGGGTGGAGAATAAAGAAATTAATGTAAAAGATCCTATTTTACTTCCATAAAATGAATGTATATGTCAATCTTCTAACTAACCGCCCCCACCGACAAACTAACCGCTCCTCCCCCGACAAACTTGTAATAATCCGCCACTGAACTCGCTTATAACGAGCGAGAAGAGACCACGGTATTTGGTTGTTAAATATGGCTTTTTGAAAAAATTCATAAAAATTCATACATACTATACTACTTACTACATTTATTTTTTTTTTTTTAATTTTCTGCACAGTACAAAAAAGTTGGTTAATGTGCTTTTTAGTCTTCATTACTCTTTTCTTGTGCTGTTGTTCTTCGGAGAAGACTCATGGCCCGAAAATCACCAACATTTTCACCCGTGTCTTCGAAAATATTTTCATGTTCTACGCACTCAAAAGCCATTCAGTATGCTGGGAACGGTTTAGGTTGAAATTCTTCATATTCGTCGATGTGAGAGTCACTTTTACTGATTTCGGAATTTAAAGGAGTTTTTCCAAGAAAGAGTTAGCTGAATTGAAAGATCAAAGATATTTTATAAATCACAAAAATATTGCTCACTCTAACCGGGGCTTTACGCATTATGCTAAAAAGTGAGGTTAAAGAGTTTTACTCCCATAGACATAACATTCTATCAACTTAGTATTTCCGATTTCCTCTTTAAATCCGAGGTTTCGTTAAATCAGGGTTCAATATAAACGGTTTCAGTTTTATACGTAGAAAAAAAATCTGGAGTGACTCCACTGGACTTTCCGAACACTTACGATTAAGATCATTACCAAGCATTTAAATAAATTTTAATCGATGACTAATTCAAACATATATACCAAACTGAAGCTCAAACGAATGTGCCGTTTAAATGCTAGCGCACTTTCAAGAAATTCTCCCCATAGGCCATAAAGTAAAAGAAATCTTTGTCGTAGACCTGTAGAAAAACTATAAGTCCTATGCACATCAAAATCAATACCGGTCTTATAATGGTGGTTTATAACATGTATACCCAATTTGAGATAAATCGAATGTATCGTTTAAACGCTAGCGCACTTTCAAGAATTTCCTCCTATAGGCCATAATGTAAAAGTAATCTTTGTCGTAGCCCTGTAGAAAAACTATAAATCCTATACACACCCAAATCAATACCGGACTTGGGACGGCGGTTTATAACATGTATACCCAATTTGAGCTCAATCGAATGCCCCGTTCAGGAGCTATCGTGTTCACTCACATACACACAAACACACATACACACATACATACACACACATACACACACACATACATACATACATACATACATCTCGTAAAAATAGCATAAATGAATTCAGAAGACCTCAAAACGTGTCAATACACGAAAATCTCGAATTCGAATTTTTTCATGATTACAATACTTTCCTTACATGGTACGTGTTCGGAAAGTAATAAACAACACTTGAAAAAAAATATATATATGCATGTATATATGTACGTATTTTAGATAATTTGAAAAAAGGAAATATTACAAAAAAGTGCTGTAAAAAGAGCAGCTCAACTAGGGATGGACGCGAGACGGGAAAACTGGCGTCTCGCAAAACAGCCTAAAAGCTTTGTCTTGTTTCGCAAAATCCCTAAATCGCAATGTTAAAAATGTCTGTCTCGTCTCGCAATAAATCTGTAAATCTCTATCTCGTCTCGCAAAAAATCGTCTCGCGTCCATCCCTAAGCTCAACATGGCCCATGTATTCACACTGCCAATAACAAAAGTGTAAGAAAACAACAAAAATGGTGGCAACTACTTTACACCAAAATTGGTGTAAGAAAACAACACCCATAATTTTTGGTGTAATGAAACACCAAATATGGGTATTGGTGTTTCATTACACCGCACATATTAAACTACACCAATTTTGGTGTAAAGTAGTTGCCACCATTTTTGGTGTACACTTACACCATTAATTTTTACAGTTTACTGCTTAAAATAACAAAATAGCTGCCACATGAATGGAAGGATATGCAACATGTTTTCAGTACTATAATTCAATTGAATACTGAGGCATATATACAAGAAATGGATAGTTAGCAATTATTTATATCATAAACTAAACTGAGAATTTATACGTACCTATAAATTAATCCAATTAGTATGAAATCTTCCACAGAAAAATACAACACTAGAATAAAATACTACCCGCCACCGGATCGTCCGTCATCAATAAACAAACACTTTCGATTCTATGATGCCAACAGACTGTACTGAAACTTACTGAACACTAAAACTGATGTAAGGAAATTCACAATTGGTGTTAAGTAAGTGTATCGCAGATTCGCAGAGCTCAAGATTACACCAATATTGGGGTTTGACATCAAAAAAGTGTATATTAACCCTTGATTTGGTGTTAACCCGAAATAAAGTGCTTGTTCACCCGATTTCGGGAGTGATATTACACCAAATGCAGTTTAGCAAAACACCACAGTTTTTACAGTGTAAATACATAAGTGTTAGTTCACCAAGTAAATAATTCTCATTCTCATTAAAACCACAAAACAAAAGACACAAAAACATACCACATTTGGAATACAATAAATACAAAATGCCAAACTTATAGGAGGCAGATTAGCGCAAAAATAATTACAAGTTTCTGTTCCGGTGACAGAAGATTCGGAACTATTGCTTTGCTATTGTGAATAATATGTGTTTTATTGACAGTTTAATTTAGAAAATACAGTAACCAGTTTATGGTAAGTTATTTAAAAATTAATTTTTAGTTCCAATCAACGGGCACCAGATCTCCCTGACTTGTAATGGCATAAAATGTATCTATATAAATAAAATTAGACTTTTGTCTGTACATTTCTTGGAATTCAAAAATTTTGCGATTTCTATCCGTTTCAAGCACCCTGGAATTCGATGCGACCCTCAAAAAAAAGTTTGTCTGTCTGTCATTCTGTCATTCTGTCCGTGACGCTTTTTTTGTTTAAGCATCACGTAAAAACGACTGAAGCGAATGATATGAAATTTGGTGTCATGATAGGTGGTCACTCAACTTAAAACATAGGCGTCGAATTTTTAAAAAATCTTGATTAGATTTTCAGATTTTGCGAAAATCGTTTCAAACTGCGTAAATTTGTGTTCAAGCATCACGTAAAAACGACTGAAGCGAATGATATGAAATTGGGTGTCGTGATAGGTGGTCACTCAACTTAAAACATAGGCGTCCAATTTTTAAAAAATCCTGATTGGATTTTGAGATTTTGCGAAAATCCTTTCAAACTGCGTAAATTTGTGTTCAAGCATCACGTAAAAACGACTGAAGCGAATGATACGAAATTGGGTGTCATGATAGGTAGTCACTCAACTTAAAACATACGCGTCGAATTTTTAAAAAAATCTTGATTAGATTTTCAGATTTTGCGAAAATCATTTCAAACTGCGTAAATTTGTGTTCAAGCATCACGTAAAAACGACTAAAGCGAATGATACGAAATTGGGTGTCATGATAGGTAGTCACTCAACTTAAAACATACGCGTCGAATTTTTAAAAAATCTTGATTGGATTTTGAGATTTTGCGAAAATCCTTTCAAACTGCGTAAATTTGTGTTCAAGCATCACGTAAAAACGACTAAAGCGAATGATATGAAATTGGGTGTCATGATAGGTGGTCACTCAACTTAGAACATAGGCGTCGAATTTTCAAAAAATCTTTATTGGATTTTGAGATTTTGCGAAAATCCTTTCAAACTGCGTAAATTTGTGTTCAAGCATCACGTAAAAACGACTGAAGCGAATGATATGAAATTGGGTGTCATGATAGGTGCTCACTCAACGTAAAACATAGGCGTCGAATTAAAAAAAATCTTGACTAGATTTTGAGATTTTGCGAAAATCATTTCAAACTGCGTAAATTTGTGTTCGCACATCACGTAATAACTGCAAAGGTGAAAAAATGATATTTGGTGAAATGATAGGTGGTCACTCACCTTAAACTATAAGCATCTAATTAAAAAAAATTGATCAGATTTCGAGATTTTGCGAAAATCGTTTAAAACTGAGTGAATCTTTGTTCTCGCATTAAGTAATAATGACTAAAGCGAATGATATGAAATTTGGTCACATGATAGATGGTTGCTCAACATAAACTATAGGAGTCCAATTTTTTAAACATTTTTATTAGATTTTGAGATTTTGTGAAAATTCTCTCAAAATACGTTCAATGATGATTTCTTCAAACTTCACGTAATAACGACTAATACGAATGACACGAAATTTAGTGATATGATAGGTAGTTGCTAACTTAATTTATAGGCGTTGAATTTTAAAAATATTTTTATTACATTTTGAGATTTTGCGAAAATCGTTTTAAAATGCTGAAAATTGTTCCAGCATCACGAAATAAAGGTTATACCCCAACTGACCGAATCCCAAAAGACCGAAAAACAATTAACGGTCATTAACCATTGTGTGCTCTGGGTCTAGGAGAGTCGAGAATTAGGGGTTGTATTACTATTTACTATTATTGCATCCTGCTCTAATTCCCGATTATCTTCCGTCTTACTATCCGATCCTTATCTATTCGACGCTTATAGCCCAACTCGTCGAATTCCAAAGCCTGCGCTTCAGGGGGGGGGGGGGAGGAAAAGAAAAAAAAAACATCTGCCGCACAGTCGCACATACGGATGGCCAAAAGTGAAAAGATTAATGGACGTCTATTATCGTATCCGGAAGCTCTCCTTCAACTGCAAAAGGGACTTGATCGGTCTATGAAAGAATACTCTGGCTTTACTTTCTTAAAGCACTTTATTAACGTTGTAATAAGGGTGTTGTTCAAAAAACAAAACTGCATAACAGCCCTTTGATGGACACAAGTCAAAATAAGATAAATGCGATAGAAATTCGGAATTTTTCAAGTTTTTTTTTATTTTTCTTAAAAGCTGAGCACTGCAATAAATGAAAAATTAGTGCCATTTATGAAACCTTTAGAAAACAATTTCAAAGGTGGAATTCCACAGCCAAATACTTCAGAGTTCTCGATGATTTTTTTTTTTTTTTTGGCTCACACTCCCAGAAAGTGGTACGGTTTGCACAAAAAATCTGATACTCATTTTGTCATCTGATGTTTTTATTAACCTTATATAGAATGAATTAAAATAAAGGCATATTTTAATTCTCTTTACCCCATATTTTGTCTTTTAATGCGTTAAAGGATATTAGTCATTCATATGGGGGGAGGGGGGGAATTGTATACAATTTTCGCTGTGTTCTCAGTTAGAAGCACGTGTCATTTCTGACTACTTTTGCATTGGTTTCAAAAACGGAATATATTGATAGGTAGTATAAATACTAAGCAAATTTGCTTAGTATTTATACTATGCAAGGTAGTATAAATACTAAGCAAATACTGCAAGCAAGCAGCTTAGTATTTATGCTAAGCTAATCGTCAGCTTAGTATAAATACTAAGCAAAGTAGTATAAATACTAAGCATAGGTAGTATAAATACTAAGCAAGTTTCTCGCATAATGGCGGCACTTTTTTGCCAATTTTTCATGTTGCAAGTCTAGGTTTGACTATTATGCGGAGAAAATCTACTCCGTAATATTATAACTCTCAAGCTATTTTTTTTTTTCTGCTTCAAAAGGGGGGTGCGACTATTATGCCTGGGCGACTATTACGCGAGTAAACACGGTATTAAGATATAATAAAAGATTTATTTTTAAGCTTTAGAAAAGGTATGAATCAAGTTTGAAGTGGGAGTGGGTGTATTAATATAGCTTTGTAAAAATTTCTGAAAATGACTATTTTCATGATCTTTCGTCCACTTTCCCATTCAGTGTTTGCGCTGGACTTAAAAATCTCGAGTCAGGTTAACTCACTATGAATAAACGTAAGAGTCAATTTTTAGAACATGCGAGTCAGTTTAATAAGTTTTTAAAAATATTTTTTGAATATAGCTTTAAAAAATACGTTATTTTATTTATTTTTTCCTTTTGCAGTTTACGATTTCATTGCTAAATATGTCTAAAGAATAATATTTCAAGAAATAAAATTTAATTATAAATAAATTAGGTAATTTATTAAGAATATATGAGTTTTTATGATTTTTTCATGAATCAGCGTTTTTTACGAGCACTCAGTTATAACGAGCTAATATCGCGGCCCCTTCACGTTCGTTCTAAGGGAGCTCCACTGTACTATACGCAGCAGTGAATATTTATCAAATTATGTTTGGTCTTATTTACATTTAATTTTTTTCTTTCACATTCAAATTAATATGATAATAGCTAATGACATTGCGTTTGAAACTGTTTAAAATCGCTGTATTCTCTTCTTTGCTCTTGTATAGGAAAGTGTTTTATAATCGGTGTATTGCATCAAATTTGTTGATACATAATATAGTTAGAAAACGAACGAAACCGCCATGCTCGGTTTACTACATAATCGTACTGGTTCAGCAGAAAAGTTTCATTTCATGAAAGAATGTTAAAATGGGTAATACAGAAGACCTATTTCAAGAAAGTGCTAATTTATTTTGATTATGATGTAAATGACTGCGACAGAAATTATTAATTTCATGTGGCCTTTAATTTTCGACGTCAAGCTTTTTAACTATGGATATTACAGAAGTATTAATTCTTCATTATTTATTCTATATCCTAACAAAGTAACTTGGAGTGGTAAAAAATTGCCAAAAATTTCAAGAAGGGAACAGATTAGTTTAAAGTAACGCATATTTTTATTTATTTACTATAACTGAAGTACCCATTGTTCATGGGTTAGTACTGAATGCAAATTTCCAAAAAGCAAGAACTTTCGTCAGCATTGTATAGGAGTACAATGAATGGGAGTAGCATATTGTTAAAAGTAAAGAAAGAAAAGTTATATTTTTTGTATACTGTTAAAAGATTACAGGTTAGAGAGTAATTAAGTAATTTTATTTGATTCGCGTTAGAGGTTATTTTGTGATGCGCGAACGAATATTTATGCATTTTGAAATAATTTTCATAAAATGTCGAATCTAATCCTTAGCAAAATTGGAAGCCTAGAATTGAATTTGAGCGACCACTTATTAAGTCGCCAAATTTCGCTCCATTCCCTGTAGTCTTTATTTCGAAATGCTGACACAAAATTTACGATTTTTGAAAATCTCAAAATGTAATCATATTTTAAAAATTCAACGCCTATAATTTAAGCGGAGCAACCACCTATTATGTCACCAAATTTCATATCATCAGAGGTACGGAATTTTTGTAAATAAAAAAACAGAAATTTCGCAGAAAAAAAAAATTATATTTTGAAATTTTGCTAACATTCGCATAAACTACGTATAAAAAAATTATTTGCTCTTAAAATTTATATTCAATGTTAATTAAAAGCTAAATGTAGTGTTTTTAACATTTGAGTGTTTTAGAGTCGATCTTTTGTCTGTAACGACGAAATAATAATCACGAAAGAAACGTTCTGGCTCTCCGCTACATTTTCAAGGAGTGCTTTGAATAGAGGAAATTTCAAAAAGCTTTCGACAGATATAATTTTTCATAGTTGTAGCCACAGATGGAGAAAATAATTGACAAATATCAAAATAGGCTTCATATGTTGTCATGAATTTCATGTACAAGGAAAGTTTATAGAAAGTTCTTTCAGATACGACTTATAGCATTCTGCTGTATTAAAATGAAAATGCGCTGATTTTGTCTTTCAAGTATTGTTTTTAAGTCTTCTAATTTGTTCCACAAACGGTAAGCAAATGAGTAACTTAAACGCCACGTCAGACTTGATATAGTTTTGAAATTTCTCAAATTCTGATTAGCATCTATATAAATAAAGCAATGCGTAAACTGTCCGTTAGTCAGTTATAGTTTGTCTGTCTGTGTCTCGCGTAGCTCGCAGACGGGTGATCGTAGACCTACCAAATTTTGTACGGAAATTCTCCAGCATGGGTCCCGATACACCTCGAAGCGATTTTTTCGAAATTCGAATTAGTTTAGGAGATATTGATAAAAAACCGCGTCAAAAACACCCAATTTTTACTTTCCGCAATACCGCAATCCCTGCAGTGAAAAAGTGAGAAATAAGCATCGAGGTTGCCATGTTTGGAAAATTTATTAAATGATTTAGACTCTTGAATTAAAAATAAAAGAATATTCTTTTTTTCTGTTTAGAATATTTGTAAGGCTGTTTTGTAATTAAAATATCGTGTACATGTGAAATCAGAGCAGGAATGAACTCTTTTATACTCAAATTAAAAATAGGATTTGGAAATTTTCCGAGACTAAAATGTGCAACTTTTTATTTTGGCGAAAAATAAAATGGTTGATATGCGATTTTCAGAAGATGATTCTAGCGCTTGGCGCAATTTAATGAGAGTGTACTTTTAAAAACAAGCGTAGGTTATCTTATAAATAAAAATGAAATTCTGTTTGTCAGTTTGTCGATTTAGGTAGTATACAAATCCACAAAAATGGACCTATCAGCCTGAAATTTTGCACAGATATGTAGAATAATATAGAATAAATGATAATCCACTTTAAAACTTTGAAAATCCTTCCGTTCCCGGAATTTTTTATGTTCTCCTCGCAGAAAGCTTTCCGTAATTGTAACCCCTGTAGTGAAAAAGTGTGAAACAAGCATCGTGGTTGCCGTGTGTGGCGATTTTGCCGAATAAAATGTTTTAAATTCTTAAAGTAAAAATAAAAGAATAATAATGATTTTTTTTAGTTTATATTTGTAAGGTTATTTTTTTAATTATAATATCGTGTGCGCATAAGAAATGAGATCAGGAATCAAATGCTTTATACGCAAAACAATGAGGATTGAAGATTTCCGAGACTAATATGTAAATTTTTTTAGTTTGGCGAAAAATAAAATGGCTGACAGGCCGATTTTTAGAAAGTGAGTCCTAGCGGTTTGTACAGTTTTAGGATTTTTGGCGCAACTTACTGAGAGCTTAAGGAAATAGCATTTTTGAAAACAAGTGTATAGGTTTTATTAGAATTGATTTAACTTGGGGGAATTCCGCCAAATTTCAGAAAATTGAACTCTTCTTATCGAGATAACGATGAATAAAACACGTTATAGTTGATAATTTTAAAAATATGCCTGCTTTACTGTTTGGCGGTCGAACCGTTTCCCATTTTGATTGCTGCTGCTAAGTCAATGCTTCGAATGATTTCCTGAAAAAACTCTTGCAAAATGGTGTATTGGCACTTTGGCGAGACTTAAATTTGAAACTGGATTTTATTTGAGACTGGTATATATTATAACACTGGTTATAGATAAAAATGAATGTTGGTATGTGTGTATGAGGTTGAAAAACTCCAGCACCGTTTCACCGATCGCTATGAAATTTGGTTCACCTAAGTCTTTTATCATGGAGAAGGTTTTTATGCTATCCGTTTTCCTCTAACTTGCCACTAGGTGGCGCAGAAGAACGTCGAATTCTATTCCGTTTAGCCGTTTGCTATGCGAATATCGTCCAACCAATTTCGATGAAATTTGGTACACGCGGATATTAGAACACGGAGAATATTTTCCACTATCCATTTTGCTGTAACTTGCCGCTAAATGGCGTTGCAACGCATCAACTTCTATACCGTTCGACCGATCGGCATAAAATTTTTTATACTTACACATTTGAGCACGAAGAATATATTCTAACTGCGTTCCTTTTGATGTTACTCACCACTAGATGGCACTGCAATGCATTATTATTTGAACTCGCCACTAGATGACGCTGCAGCAGGCCAAATTCTTGACCATTCAAACGGTCGCTATGAAAATCAGTATACATAGCTATTTGAACAATGAGAATATTTTGGCGTTATCCATTTTGCTATAATTCGCCACTTGACGGCGCTGTAGCAAATCATTACTTGAATTAACTACTAGATGGCCCTGCAGTGTATCAATTTTTGACTGTGCAACTGATGGCTATGAAAATAGGTATACATAGATATTTGAACAAAGGGAAGAGTTTGGTGCTATCCATTTTCCTATAACTTGGCACTAGATGTCACGTCAACACATGAACTTCAGGACTATCGAGCCGATCGTCATGAAAATTCGTATACATCGATATGTGAATGCGAAGAATATTTTCGCCGTAACCGTTTTGCTAAAACTCGCCAGTAGATTGCGCTACGCCGCATCGCCTTCTTCACCATACAAACGATTGTCTTGAAATTCGGTATGCATGATTATGAACACAATATAACGCGATATCCATTTTTGCTATATCTCTTTATTACAATAAATAGTAATCACAAGAAATCGTAATATTCAAAAGTCCATTCATTCCCGTGCGAAGAACGGGTACTGCAGCTAGTGTAAATAATAATAAACCCTTTGTGGCCTATGAATTATTAGATTGATATTCTTTATTTTCTGTAAAAGCTATAATTCACTTTTAAATTTCAAGTAAGCTTGCAAATGTCTTGTGTAATGATTTTATAACCTTTGTAGATAAGTGCAAAATGGGAAAAAAAAAGCCTAATGATTGCCAAAGCTTTCGATTCTTGATGATGTATTGCCAGATATTTCACAAAAAATTCCAATCAAGTAATTTTTGCTCAACAAAATATCAATTTAGAGTGGACATTCTTTCTAGCATTATATAAAACTTAAAAATATGCGATCTTATTGAAACTTCGCGACATTTTCACCTAGCATAAGTACAACCCCCGGAGGGAGTGAAGGAGTGACATTTACACAAGTATGAAGGAGTGACATTTACACAAGAACCAACTCCTTCTTCCTACTAAATCGTATACGTACCCACTAAATCGCTATTCCTCAGTTATTTTTGTGCTATAGTGTGTTCCTCAAAAATTTCTTATCTGACATTATCATAAAATTCATCGGATTTTTTTTCTTTTTTTAATAGCAAAAAAAAATAAAAGGAGAGAACGCGAAACGAAATAAATGAAATAAAGAACGCTATTCTCCCTGTGAGTAGAAGGAGCTATTTACTACTATTTCATAAAAGTAGAGTCAATCATAATTAAAACACTTTTTTGATTTGTGCAAAAAAAGTCTTTCGAATATTTAAATATTTAAGTAATCGTTACATTTCATATAAACTGAACTTGCAAATCTAGCATTTATTTCAATTTTTTTTTTAAATCTTAAATTACAAAACAATTAATGCAAAACAATTAATAATCTTTATTTGTTTTGCAACATAAATCCAAAGGATTGCATAAAACTTTGTTAGTTATATGAGCAATTTATAGGGGCTTCAGAAAAAAAAAATCGCGGGGGGAGGAAGGGGGCTCGTTCTTTTCCGGGACCACACTGTACATGGAACAAAATTGCATTTCGACGTAACACTGAATTTTCTGATTTGGTTAGTTTTGTGGAGAACGGAACGTGCCTACACTCCATCTTTGAATAGTTGGATATCCGAAAGCTGAATTTAGTTGGTGACATGCTGAAAAATTTTCCTTATTCACTAAAAATCTAGAAAAAAGCACAATGTCACAAAGAAAATCCACAACCTCAGTTATTAAGTAACAAAAACACGATTAAAATACAACAGACAAGCAGTTGGCTGTATTTTCATTTGTTCTTTTATACTAAACGAAGAAGTTGGCGACACTTGCCAACGTACAAAGAAACCAAAGTAAACTTTTTTGTCAAATACCTTCACGAAATATTCTTTTTAAGATATAATACCTGTTCCGTAGTTTTTATCAAAGAAAACATATGAAGAACTGTTTTCTTAAAAATAATTGTTAACTATAGGTAAACGTAAGTCGGTAAATTATTAAAAATCGCCATTAATGGCTATACGCAAGGTGTTCCATAAGTTGTGAAGTTGTTCTAAGGAACATGCAAGAACCAAGGAATGTGTAGCTAAGTAACATTCTATCAGATCCAATCTTTGGGTTTTGTCAATTATGCCTTTTTTACGAATAAGCCTTATTAGGGGCCGAATGCCTTGTACGAAAAGCGAGTCTACGAGCTTTGGCCCCTAGTGACGTAAAACAAAACTAACCTAATTTCCATGCCATTTCATGTTTTTCAAATGCACATGTTTGTGCAAATAGAATCTGTGCTTTATTTCAAAGCATAAACCATTTTGTGTTGGCGACACTCGCCAAGCATGACCACCTAAAAACTGTTTTTAATTAATAGATAAAAAAGTAATTAAAATTTCAAAATTCTGAACCTCAGTTGAACATTACCAAAGTCTTGGGCTTATATGTTCAAATTTTCAAAGCTCTGCGCATGGGCGCTGGCAGCATAGGGCAAGGGGGGGGGCAATCGCCACCCCCTGGATTTTTGTATGCAGTGTTTTCCCTTGCTTTTTTGCTCTTTCCAACATGGTAACCATACGTTGAAGTAGTCATTGCCCCCCCCCTGGGAAATATTCTGCCGGCGCCCTTGGCTCTGTGTGCTGCAGATTTGTCTGGAGAACATTCATTTTTATTATTATAGATATAGATAGATTTGGCGTAAAACTGGCATAATTTTCGTGGTATTTCATGATTTTCAAGTGCACTAGATACTTCATGGAAGTAATAGGATTTCTGTTAGCTCAAAGCATGAATCATTTTATACGGGCGAAACTCGCCAAGCATGGCAACGTAAAAACGGTTTTTAATTAATTATTAAAAAAGTAATTAAAATTTTTAAAATTCTAAGTAGCCTATAGCCGTCTCCAAGTTCCCATCTATCTCTATATCAAAATTCATCACAATCGGTTCAGCGGTGTAGGCGTGAAAGCGTAGCAAACAAACAAACAAACTCACTTTCGCATTTATAATATTAGTTAGGATAAATAACTTTTTTAAGCATACTTAACCATCTTTTTGCCGCATATTTATTCAAAACGTAAGGTAAGAATATTTATTTCTGTCATCAGCGTGTTAAACTAGTTTCTTAGTAAAATTTACTTCTAACAGAAAATCTTTGAAATAAAAATTGAATTGGGGGTTAGTTTTCAAACGAAACAAAACTAACTTCTTGCAATGCAAGCAGAAACATAAATGTGAACATTTTGAAAATTTCCTTGATGATAATTTTATACAAAAGCAGAAGGTTTTAGTTGTGCTTAAACTTTTCAGCATTATTAAATTAATAATTGTTGTTTTAAGGTTGTATGCTCTATCCAAATGGATAAATATTACAAGCAGCAATACAAAGGAACTTTCATATCACACCATACAAAGAAGGATGTTATAACAGTAAAAAAAAAAAAAAAAAAAAAGGAAAGAAAGAAAGAAAGAAAGAATGAGAGAGAGAGAGAGATTGTTTAAGATGCAAATTGAAATGCCGTAGTTCGATGATAATATGTAGGATAATAAATATTTCAATTAAAATATTTATTTTCAATCGTCAATTTCATTACCTATTTTTCAAATAAAATGTTCCAGAATATTTTTGTATTTATTATCCCAATGTTGAGCATTTATTATAGTAGCGTGACCAAATTTTGCAGCTGGTTAATTTTTAGTTATTCATGTTAGATACATTTTGAAGCAATAGTTTATTTATATCTACTGTTTTCTATGGGAGGAGGCCTAAAAAAGGGCCCCGTAAAAAAACACACAGAATTAAAAATATCTGTTTTTTATGGAAAAAAAAAACCCTCAACCTTGTGTGTGCTAGATTTTTTTAAAATTAAATCTTTGAAATGTTAGAGTCTGAGATAGGTTCCCTGTAAAAAATAATAATAATATCAATAATAATTAATCAAAAAAATTAAAGACGTTCTAGGAAGCAACGCGTGCTAGGAAGCAACTTATGCTTAAAAACAGTAAGGTAACTTTAAACCGTGTTTTCTCAAAAAGCATTTTTAATGAATTGTCTATAACATAACCAAATTTCTCTAAAAAGTTGTAACTGCTGTTAATATACCGTGTTTACTTGCGTAATAGTCGCACTTTTTGTGTCAATTTTTCATGGTGAAATTTAGGTGCGACTATTGTGATGGGAAATCTACTACATAATATTGTTCACTCTAATGCTAAAACATTACTATATTACCAAATGCTTCCAGATTATTGCAATATATTAAATTAAATAATCTTTTCGACAGTTGCACACAAAAAAGAGCTATACTTCCACTCTAATATTTTTACAGACATATATGAAGGTCAAATATACGTGACTGCGACTTTTATGCCGATAAAACATTTTGACGATTTTTTTTCTGCTTTAAAACGGGGATGCGACTAATTATGCGAGGGTGGCTATTACGTGAGTAAACATGGTATATAGAATGAACTAATATTAAACCTGGATGAGAAAAAAAAAAAATGAAATTTTTACAAACATATGTATAGTAAAATATTTTAACAAACACACATATGTAATCATCTTTTAAGTTATAATTTGAAATCAAATTAAAAAATGCTAAATATGTATTTAATTTTTTGAAGTTAATAATATTTTATTACTAAATTTGCAACATTAAGTATGTTCAACAGTAAATATATGTGCATTTTAAATTTCATTTATCCTGCGGATAAGGCAATGCTCCTAAAAAAAAAAATTCCCCCCCCCCTCAAAAATCTATGAATAGAAGTTTTATCTCGAGATTTAAAATATGTCATGGTGTATCAAAATATGTCATAGTGTATCATTAAAGGAAAAAAAAATAATTATGCTACTACTATTCATTTGCTGACAACATCCCCTGTAATTTTTGTGGCGGATCGCGGTTTCAGCCCCATTATTGATGATAAATGACAGCTACTCCGTGACAGCTGGACACGAGCCGAAGGGAACCACCGCGAGCATAGAAGTGACCGCGAGGAGGGGGAGGGCAGCTAGGGTCAGGGTCAACTTGCTTCCTCACCGAGACAGCAAAGATTCTCTCTCCGAAGGAAAAAGGAGATAACACATTTACATTTTGGATTTTTACTAGGTCCCCAGCCTAATGAGACATCTGTTGATAATTCATTCGGCGATTTGGGATTCGACGATTTGAACCGTTCCCGAAATAAAGACTGCAGGGAATGAAACGAATTTAGGTGACATGATAGGTTGTCACTCAACTTAAATTCTAGGCTTCCAATTTTTCAAAATGTTGATTAAATTTTGAGATTTTGCGAAAATTATTTCAGTATGTGTAAATATTCATTCGCGCATCCCATAATTACGTTTAAAGCGAATCAAATGGTATTACTTAGTTACTCTCTAACCTGTAATATTTTAACAATACATAAAAATTATAACTTTACTTTGGCAACATACTACATTCATTCTGTGTACTCCTACAATGCTGACGAAAGTTCTTGCTTTTTGGAAATTTGCATTCACTAACCCGTCGAGGACGGGTACTTCAGCTAGTAATTAATAATTGAATAAAAATTAAACACGTGCGGCCAGTTGAACACGGCACGCCACAAAATTCAAAAGAGCATGAACAAACACAATATATAAATCCTGAAATGATAGCCTTACAACGGATCAATTAAACTCTAGCAGTACTGCAGTAATTTACACTCTCTACTTATCTTTATATAAAAAAATAAAGCCCGTTGCCAGTTTTTTGGGACACCATGTACAGCTGCGGAAAAAAAAAATGACCCACTTGCTCTTTATTTCGCCGTCGTTCGTCATACAGGAAAGTTATATATACCATTCATTCGTTTGCAAATAACGCATACTTTAATTTGCTATTAATTTAATTTGCATCAGGGGCCGTCTTCATATTTAATTCTGCATCAACTTCGTTTTTCTCAATGGCAACACTGTATTTTGACTTTATTAAACAAAAGAAAACCTTCAAATTATCCTGAATAAAAATTTTCACCAATTTTCTACGATAATTTACGGAGGTATTGAGAATTATTTTTTGCGCGTTTTTAAGGGACTTTCTGCAAATTGAAAAACGCTATTTGTAGGTTCCGAACTTTTCGCCTTTCATTCATTTCGCTCAAGAGAGTTAAAAGAAATAAACATTATTTTCAAGGAAAATATTTTTCCATCTCTCTTAAAGCTTTTTGTAGTAAGAATATCAAGGGTAGAAATTAGAATATTTAATCAGTGGTCCAAATGACCCGTGAGTTCATAAGTTCCTTGGTTCGTACACATGATTTAAAGGAAAAATGCAAAACGACTGTTCACGATTTTGAAAATCTTTCTAATGTTGAAATTGTTATTGAGTATTTCTTGATGGTTCTCTTAGACATGTGAAATATTGGCAGGAGTGAGAGGCTGCTCTCTGCTCTTCTGGCTACAAGCATAAATGTTACTCAGAACTTGAAGAATGGTTTCATTATTGAAAATTTATTTGTTTGAATTCCACGTAAAAAACGCAATTACTTTTTTGCCGACCCAATATTATCACTGTATATGTTATTTCACTTTCTTCATTTAATATTATCGTCTGCAAAGTGCAATATTCTTATAAGACTTTTGGCGGAATTTTAATTTATTGTCAGATGAAAATTTAGACAGAAAAACGTGATTTTGAATGTTTTTTTGAATGCTTGATAAAGTGTGGGGAAGTCCAAAGACCCAATGTTTCCAATATTAAAAAAGGTCAAATTCATGCCTCGAATATTGAGGATATTAGTTTTTCAGAAATAGGACGTTGTATTAGAAGAAATACATCTACTGGATCTAATTCTATACCTGGAAAATATTTTATTTGGGGGAATATGGTAGCGAACGCAACAATAGATGCTTTATAGAATCACCATCAAACTGTAAAAAGCTCTAATTTATTTGCTTCAAAATTTGATATTTTTTAATACCGCTATCTTTTACTGTGTTTTAGCACAAAAGAAATCTAATTTACTTTTATTTTAAGCAATTTTCAAAAAATTGTCACTTAATAAATTTATATATGGTCCCTTAACTCATGAAAATAACATATTTTATTTAATATAAATTAAACTACCGAACTAAAAATTTGAAATTTTGCACAGCCGTGTAATATTACTTTCTGCATCTATTTCCATCGTAATTTGGCTATGTTTCTATTCATAATTTTTTTGAGTATTAATTTAATAATTCATAATTCATATTAATATTTTATTTAAAATCATAATAACATTAAATTATGTTTGGGTCGTTTAGTTTCAAAAGTACGAATAAAAATCAACTTCTTATTATCAATTTTATATGAGATATGATTTAAAATATGAAAAGATATTTTAACATATGGGGAGGAGGATTTTGGGTGCTCATAACTCACCCATTTTCAGTTCAAATGTATTGAAAATGGGTATCGGGGGGTTAAAATGAGCTAAATTAATGAAATATGAAGTGAAATGTAGGGGTTGCTATGGGGTGAAAAAGTTGGTGTGAATTTTAATATGTAGATGGCCCCTTATGCAATTTTTATTCATAGCAAATTAAAGTGTACGTCAATCGAAAACGATTGATATCTGTAACTTTGCTGTACGACGATCGACGGCCGAAAAAAGTACAAATGGGACTATTTTTTTCCCGCAGCTGTACAGTTACAACGATATTATTATCCAAGAGCTCAAAAAAAAGTAAATTCATTTCATTTGCTTTAGCTTCGTAATTTTTTTATTTTTCATTAATTTTAAAATTATCACTCCCCCCCACCACTACAAAACCATTTTTATAATAACAATACGAACAAAAAATGTCAGCAATCCCTAGTCAACGCAAAACTCCCTAAAGCTTAAAATTAAAATTCTCCCAATTGATATCCCTTATCTCAAAAAAGTCATTGCACAAATATATCCTGTCGTAAAAGACGTATTCAAAAAACTTAAATTCACAACGAGCTACGGGTTTTCATCAATAAAAGGCAGTCATCTTGTTTCTAAATACAGTACCGTTGATAATTAAAACATATTTAAACAAAATCCCTTGTAAACTCATACATGAAATATCTATTTGCAACTCCTAACTTTCCCACTAACTTGAAAACTCAAACGTAAAATGCCTAGTAAAAAAACTTAGCTTTTCTGGATGCAAGTCCCGAAAATCTGATGTTTATTATTAAAAGCTGTGTATTCTATAAGTTTGCGCTATCTGTCGAAGACTTTGTAAATAAAAACTCAATTGTATTCTTTTTTTATATAGGTTTTTTTTTTGTATATTACAGGAACAGTGTTTTTTTTCTCACGATAAAAAGTAGCCTGTTTGTTAATCCAGGATTTTAACTGTCTTTTTTCCAAATTTCATCCAAATCCTTCAAACCGTTTCAGCATGAAAGAGTAACAAACATACATACAAACATTGACATTTATAATATTAGTAGGCTTTCCATCAAAAGCAACAGAAACTTTTGATGTCATGACAGACACATTTGACTTCGTTTACCTTTACCTGTATATTTCTCACACAATGCTTTTTCTGGAGTAATTTTTGCATAGTATTCATCACCAGTTTTCTTTAGAGTTTATACTTTAGTTTCATACGCTGCCGACAAGAGAGATACAGTTAATAAAGCAGACAAATTCTGAAATAAAGCAGCTTGTTTTAATCGCTTTGTAAATATTTTCTGACCAGAGATCCAATACAACATGTCTTAAATTCTCTTCGTAGCTTGAAAAACTGACAATCCTCCTAATTTTTAATAATCTGTTCTGAATTAGAGTGACTTATGTCAAATAACATTACCAGATTTTCATTATACATTCTTTAATTAACTTGGTCTTTCGCATTATGTTTTTTTTAATCTCATAAAGCCTACTTGTTTACAGTATTAATATTATCTTTTGCTAAATGTACTGCTTCTTGGCAATCTTGATTTTTCCAAAATGTTGCAGTGTTCTTGTATAAAAGAGCAACGCTATCATTGATTGAAAGCTTCTTAGTTCTGTGAAAGTATATAAAACTGTTCATTAGATCAGCCCGTTTTAGATTCAGTAGAATGTTATATTAGCCATAGATGATTCCTGCTCCTAGATAGTTTTATTTTTGCCATTATATTGTTGAGAAACAATAAACAATTTTTTTAGTATGTTTTTCAAATCAATAGCGTTCATACAAAAGTAATATAGCTCTGTTTTGGTTATCCATATCAATATATAATATGCATACGCAAAAAATGAAGCTAGTGGTAAAGTTAAAATTAAGGTACAATAATTGATGCCAGTGGTTTGAAATTGAAAACTGAAATATAAATGCAACGCAGAAGTAGACACAGCTTTTAACTATGGTTTTGTATTCACTTATGAGTGCTTATTATTAGTTTGATTTAATTAACAAAAAATTTAATAATTAAAATAAAAAATACAACTGATAAACACTGATGCATTTTATCAAAATTTCAGATTTTTTTCATAAGTCACTGCAATTTGTTTGATCTTGGGGGATCTTTTAATATTTTATAAATGAACTACGTATATTTTAATAATAAGAGTAGAATAAACAATTTTAGAGGGTAAAAACTTTTTAGACCCTCTTAATTAATTTTAAGAATTTTTAAAGAATTTTTTTACATTGTATTTTGGGAATTTCTAATGATTAGAGGAGGCAATGTCCATTTAAAGAGTTAAATGCAGTCGAAGTATACGATTCTTCTGAAAGTACATCAAGTTTGTTATAAAATATTGCTCTTAATATATTTTCTTCTACCTTTCAGAACTATTTAAGAGATACTTGCTAAAGAGTTTTTGTATGAAAATACTTTATCTATCAGCTCACTAAAAGTCTTTCATGACATCATTTTGAAAAAGAAAAAAAAAATGTGAATTAAAATGCTTCAAATTAATATAACAATCTGTCGGTAGGTGAAGGGAATCGTGATTTGAATGATAATAGATGTGCTTCGACTTTATGTAAGCTAATATCTGTTGTAAAACAAACAAGGCTAAGAACTCAAAGTCAAACTCGTAATAACTTGAATCTGAGTTAAATTTTTGTACAAGTTTTCGGATCATGGAAAAACTCGAAAATATGTGCTTGTATAAATAAAAATGACCAAAAAAAACCTCGAAAGTATTCTCTTGTATAAATATGAATGACACAGAAACGGAAATCTTATGTGATATATATGATATATAAAGAATGGATAATCCTGACGGAAAGGGAAAATGTGATTCATAGATTTTCTGTGACGATTGGAATTGATTATTTTTATCTGACAAGAAAATGCAAGGTTCTTGTCACCATCTCTGAATTTCGGTAATCCAGTGTATTTTCTAAGATTTCTGTTCCTAGTCTTTATTCCATTGTCACGTTTGTTAGCTACAGTATAAAAGAAAATCCTAAACCATAAATCATATTTCGGAAAATGGCGTACTGTCCATAGGTTTTATTTTTCTCTTTCTCTTTTGGTTCTGATTAGAAGCTCTGAAAGTAGTCTGAAGTTTTTGTGAATCGTTATACAGAATTTAGAAAATGAATTTTAATGGAGAAATATGATCACACAAGTACTTTGGTGAAAGTATGATGTAGAAGGTAATCTTATTATATAGTTTGATGATGATTCAATGACAACAATTACATGCATCCGCAAAATTACGCTCAACAACGCCAAGCAGTGTCAAATTTTGGCGGAATATTGCAAAATTTGGAACACAATAATAAGTCCCCAAAATTAAACCCACATTGTCGATATCTTCTGTATTTGACAAAAGAACATCATGATCTATTGCAACACAGCAACCAGAAAAAAAATTCGGGGGCGGAGGGGGAGGGGATGTGCTTTTTCACGCATAATGCATCTCCAGTGTAAACACGCTAATAATACAAAATTAATGTATAGACTAAAATTTCGGGGGTGGGGAATCAAACCCCCATGATCACACACACCCCCTGGCTACGGCCTTGACCTATTGTAACCCAATGGGAATTTTAAAGGTTCATAACTCCAGCTTAGATTAACCTATTTTCATTCAACAAAATGAAAACTTTGATTATTTAAAACGCGTAGAAAATTAACATTAGACTAAACCTTACAAGAGCAAATTCACCAAGAAATTCGTAGCACTGTATCCTTTTGTTAAACAATGTAACTTTGAGTTTGATATATTGTTTTACTCTTCAACATTTGCATTACAGTAGTTTGTCCCCCTCCCTTTCCTTCACTCGGACACAGAGCTATTAATCTCCGTCTTGCCGCGGCAACAACCTTTGACTTCTTAAGCGACAAAGAATGGAATAGGACCGAACTGCTCAGGTAGAAACTAAATAAATACATAATAATTGTTCATTTAGGTGGATTTGGTTTGGATACGGTTATTCGATCCTGTTGTATTTACTTCCTCCACAATGGGCTAATTTAGCACTGCTGTTTTTGTGTGTGTACTTATGAAATATGAGAGAAAATTCGCAAAAGTTATTGATTACTCATGTTATAATTTTCTACATCTAAATTTTCTTTTTCAAATGAGGTACTGTAAGATATTCATTTATTTCTTACACTCAGATATATCACAAAACATTTTTAAAAACAAAAACAAACAAAACACTCACATTAAAAATACAAAAACCATGAGCATTTGGGCCGTGATGGTCCAGTAAATCAGAATGTCAAAGTGATACATCAGCAATTCTTTACAAACCTGTGATTTTCATGTGTATGCTGTGTATGTGTAGATATGAGTCTGTGGTTCTGAAAGTTTTCTCGAGGATCCCGCCATGGCCGAGTAGATAAGATTCTGAACATGGTGGATGGCTCAAGCGTGAAGGTCCCGGGTTCGAGACTAATCTAATGTCTGGAGTTTTGGTTGTTTTTCTCCAAATGTAACGTGAATACACGTTAGAACGCACTTCAAAAGGCCTACGACTAAGGTATCCTCACCCCACCTAGGCAAATACTCCTAGTGTGGGCTTTCCATAACACAAAAGCTCAACTGAAAGTTTTCTCGATTGTCCAAAGCAATTCCTGAGGGGTACCAATATTCAGAATTCCCTTTCCTCTTCTGATGAGAATCTAAATTGCATAGAGAATTTCATGACAGAAAAAAATGCTTTTTCTTGGGTAAGAAGCAGTGGAAGTATTGTTCTACAGTTTTATAAAATCTTCAAATTTCTACATACAATTAAGATTCAATGGTAGTAATAACGATAAACTGTGCGTTTAACTGCATAGTTCAATAATCGTAATATTTTTTTCTTCTTTTGATGCTTTTTATGATGCTGTTGTCTTTCAGTGCAATATCTTTAAATAAATAACCTTTGCTTGAAAATATTTTTTAAATCATTTAAAATTTTCCAATACAATCATTTCTTAAAATGAATTGCTGAACGCATTATTTTGGAAGTATATGCAAGAAGTTTATACATAAATCTTTAATAATGCTAAAATTTCATTTGGATTGCATGTACAAAAAACTTTCGTAAAGTAGAACAAAATAGGCTCACGATTCTGCAAATCTTAAAGAAAATTGATCTTAATACCTTTGATATGCGGTAGTATCTTTACACGCAGGAAAACTTCGAAAATATACAATTTCCAGGACTGACGTAATTGTAGGAGAACGAAAAGCCGGAAGACGGCGCTAATGTTTGCATATTGAAGAGCGTTTTCTTGCGCATGTGCAGTGCAATCGGAGCTATTCTGAAGTAAGTGGTTCTCGTGGAAAAGCGCAATAAAACGTAGCTCTTAAATTCCTGTTGTCGAAGTGAAAATAGAGCAAAGAATTAACATTAAATTTTGCTTCAAATTGGGCAAGACAGCTGCGGAAACCTACGAAATGTTAAAACAAGTTTACGGCGAGGAAGTATTATCCCGCTCAAGAACTTTTGAATGATTTAAACGCTTTCGGAACGGGTGCGAAAGTGTCGAAGATGATCCATACATAGGTCGGCCGCAGTCCGTACGCACGCCGGAAGCAATTGAGAAAGTTCGCGATAAGCTGGTGGCATGTGATCGTCGATTGACTATTCGAGTTCTCGCCAATGAATTGAACATGGACAAAGAGACAGTTCGGCGAATTTTGACACAAGACCTAGACAAACGCAAGATTTGTTCCAGATTCGTTCCTCACCATTTAAGGGACGAACAAAAGCAAGAGACTGGACGCATGTGGCGAACTTATCGACAACGCTGATACTGACCCTGCGTTCCTGGATAGGATAGTCACGGGAGACGAGTCTTGGTGTTATCAATATGAAACCAAGCGTCAAAGCTCCAAATGGTGGTCTCCAAGTTCACCAAGGCAGAAAAAATTTCGATTTGAAAAATCCAAAATCAAGGTCATGTTAATCGCTTTCTTCGATTGCGATGCACTCGTTCATCATGAATTTCTTCCTCCTAACCTGACTATCAATGGAAAGTTCTACACAGAAGTTCTTGACCGACTTCGAAAACGAATTCGTAGAATGAGGCCTCATTTTCAACAAAATGGAAGTTGGTTGCTGCTACATGACAATGCCTTCCCACACTTTGCGTTGTCTGTGGGGCGATTCTTAGCCCAGCATGGTGTCGTTGAGATGCAGCATCCACCATACTCTCCTGACCTAGCACCCGCAGACTTTTTCCTGTTTCCTAAGCTGAAAAATTCGCTGAAGGGAACAAGATTTCAGGATGTCGAAGCCATCAAGAAAACTTTTTTTTTAATCCTACGCCGGATCTAGGCCATAAAGCCATTAGTCCCTTCCGGGCAGCCCAATACAGTCCAGCGACATAAGAGAAATTAAAAATATCTTCTGCAGTATGGCTTGCAACGTCTTGAAGTTCTGGGCAAACGTGGAGGTGGGCCTCAGTCATATCTTCCACTCCGCAGAGAGGACGAAGTGGTGAATCTGCCAATCCAATTCGGTGGAGGTGGCACTGCAGATAATCGTGCCTAGTCATAAGTCTGAAAATTGCAACGCCCACAGCTCTAGGCTAAGAGGAGGAATGGGAGATGTCAAAAGAGAGAGCCCCAAGGCCTTGAACTAACAGTAGTTCTGTAATGGATCCTCCGGCAATGTTTAATATTGTAATTAATAATCCTTTTAATGGTAAGGTACTCAACCGGAGAAGGAGGTTGAGATAAACCTGCACCTCTTCGCAAGTCCATCAGCAATATCGTTCCCCGCAATACCACAATGGCTGGGGACCCACTGCAGGGCAATGTTTTTCCCCTCCTCCAAAAGATGGTGCAAAGCAATTTGGGCTTCATAAATAGGTCTAGACCCACGGTGAGTGTCAGTTATCAGAGCGCTAATAGTAGCCTGGGAATCTATAAAAATAACAAAATTTGTCTCCGCTCTTTTGCCAATTTCTTCTAGAGCGAGTGTGACGGCAGCCACCTCGCCGTCAGTTATTTGCAAATTCCCCACCAGCTCTGCTAATACTAAAATCCTTCGAATAAACCCCAGCTCCCGCTTTCGAAGTGCCATTCAAAGCAGATCCATCAAGAAAACTGTGAAGTCACTATTAAAGAGCATTCCGAAAGAGGACTTTAAAATTTCTTTCCGAAATCTGCACAGACGTGCATTACGGCTGATGGGGATTACTTCGAATCATATTAAATGGCTATGTGTTTTTTTTTCTTCTGAGTTATTCCATGAGTCCTGGAAATTAATAGCCGAACCTTGTATAATAGTTTAACTATAAATGACAAAGACACGCACATGGGAATTTTGTTATGTGGTGTATATGGAGTAATCAATCCTGTTAGAACGGGAAAATGTGATCTCATAGATTTTCCACGATGATTGAAATTGATTTACTTTTATCTGACAAGAAAAGGCACGGTTCTTGTTGCCATCCCTAAATTTAGGTAGTCGAAAAATATTTTCAACGATTTCATTTCCAAATCTTTATTCCACTGTCTTATTTGTTTATTATGGTGGAACGATAAGATTTCGGGCTATATCATATTTCATGAAATGGCATAGTGTTATTTTGCGCATTTTTCTCTTCGAGTCTTTAATTAATAGAAGAACTTTCGAAAGGGACTAAAACCTAAAGCCTTTAGAAAGAAATATTCTGAAATGTGATCACAGGTTCAGCTTTTAAAGATAATGTGTTCAATACTAACTTATTGCAAGTAAGCAGTATTTCATGCCTTGCGTGATAAATTCAGTTCTGTAACCTATTTATGCAAATATTTTATTTCATGAAGCTTGTAAGTAATTCTCTCACTTTGATAATTTTGTTCAAAAATGCTAATTAAAACTAAATTTCACGAAAAATAAGTTTAGTTAGAACTGTCATCGTATCAAAATTCTCATTATACGTATTTTCTAAATTAAAATCATTAGGCATCTCTTGTTGATGTAAAATTAATATATCTAATTTTCAGAATCAACTAAAAACACCCAATTTCAATTTTTACTCTTAAAAATTCCACTTAACTATTTCTTCCCTAAAAAAAACCCTGAAGGGTAAAACTCCTCTTGAATCTGGTGAGAAACTCCCTAATCTTGAAGTACTGCTTTTTCAAACCATAAAAACAAACAAAAAATATAATACGTTTCACAAAAACTGAAACGGTTACTAAGAAATGATTTTGAATCCACTGTAGATTTAAGTTAATAAATTTTCTATTAAATCTCTTTGAAATGTGTTTTTCCTTCTCCGTCTATTCCATTGTAAATAAAACTTCCTTCTCACAATTTCAGTGAAACTATTCTGTAGTACACTTGAGATATCTCACGTTTATGAGCAACGTTAAATAAGCTCTTAAAGCAACATGAGCCAATTTAATTCAGGTGAATTAGTGATAAGAATCTCAGTTGAGGTCCCGTTAGACTACGCATGAAGATAATGTTGTTCAGTAAAGTTACAGTGTTGAGTTTTGCACAGCCATGCTTGGAGGGCTATGAGTTTAAAGTACAGTGTAGTAACGCCATGTTTGTATTCTAATGATTCTGAACTCTTGCATTTTTAGGCAAAAGGTAGGTTGGGCCCAGGGTGTAAAAATTATTTTTTTTAATCAAAATAATCGGATTTTTTAATTTAAATCTGATTTTAAAAAGAATTAAATCAAATCTTTTAAATAAGTTTAACTACTTTATATAAAGAGTATAGGCAGCTGGTAAATACCTGGTTGTTGATAGTGCAAATAAAATAATTTTGTCCCCAAGTGGATGATTCTGGCAGCTTGACTGATTGATTATATACTGACTTACTTCATAACTTAAAAGCGAAGATTTCAAAAATAAATCTTCACAAAAATGTTAACCCCATGCAATAACAATAATAGTATTATGCACTACCTTCTGCAGGTTGTGAGTCACAGAAATTTAAATGTACAGGGTCAAAGGCCAATCAAGTAGCATAGTCTTTTAAGTAGTCTTTATGATAAATATTATATTAAAAACTAAATGATTAATGTAATGAGATTCCAAAATTGATGAGAGAGAGAGATGAGAGATTCCAAAACTGATGAGAGATAATGAGATTATATTAAAAACTAAATGATGAATGTAATCAGATTCCAAATATGTATTTATAGGTTTCTTTGCAAATTTAAAGTTCTTAAAAAATGTGATGACACACATAGAAAAGGCAAATTTGGGTGATTCCACAAAATTGTGAGCGTTTATGTTATGTCGGAAACAAGTTTGATTGATCATAACGTAAGTCGATTTTACTTTTTCAATAGGCATTTTAATTCTCAATAGTTTATCTGTTTTCATTTATGATTATCATAAATTCAAAAATGCCGAATAGTAATAAGAAAATGCAGAATGACTTCAAATTATTATTCTGAATTATTTAAAGTCTTAATTACATTTTAAAATAAGATAAATAATTTTACTCCATGTAAGATATACTAGTATAAAAATCAGATTCTTTTTTCTAAGTCAAGATCCCTTAAAAAGGACGTCATACTCTTATCAGTCAATCTTGAGTATTTCGAAGGAGGGGATTATACTTTACATGTATAATTATTAACTAATAACCTCACATTTAAGACTACTGACATACGAATTAAAAGGTTAATTAATATTTCCTTAAATTCAAATAAATGAATATTTCAAAATCACCACTTTCGGTCACAAAAATGCTCGCACTTCAACAACCTCAGTGTCAAAGAGTAGATAAGAAAAGAAAAATCAATACACAGAAGCTAATACAAATGAAATTTTGAAAAATGGGAGTAAAAGCACTGGGAAATTTCCGTAAAAAAAGAAAAGAAACTTAAAAGACCTTTCCTGAAAATAAATGATACCTAGAGAGAAATGTAAAATTTATATTCTTTAACTGTTAATAATATCAATAAATCATACAAGAGCTTCCCCACTGAAAATCCAGGGTACTTTTTTCTTATCAGTACAACTGAATTTCAACTCTTTTTTTTTTCCTGAAAAGTGAACCTTCCTTGGAGAGACCGTATTTCCTTCCATTTCTAAAGAAATGTCCTTCGATTTCAGAGTATTGACAGCCAAATGAATTATATCTCCCCGAATATCAAAGAACTGTCAATACCTTTCAGAATTCATTGGTCAAACTAGAAATGATGTTGCGTGATTTAGAACGATCGATGCGCTCGCCCCCTTTTTCTTTTTTTTTCTCCCTGCTAGCGGGCATTTCTTTGGTTAGAAATTGAAGTTGAAATTTGCTGGATATGACATAAAAAATTGAAATATTGAATCTTCTGTTGCTTCTTATATTGTTCAATAAACTATTTCATTTTTTTCCTCGTCATTGATACAAACGTGTATGTATATGTATTTCTCCCACGAGAACTTGGGTATTGCTATTGTAGTGATGGCACTAAAAATATTAAGTGAATAGCGCCTACGCGTATATCAACTATAAGATGCTGCTTAAAATAGAACAGATAATATTTAAAAAAGAAAAAGTTAAACAATGAAAAACGGACTAAATAAAACCCTTCATATATAACGAGAAAAAATAATTCACGTGTTATTACTCAGAATTATTACTATCTGGTGCATTTTAAGTCTATCCTAGCTACAATGTCCTTCATGCTCAAACAATACCTCTAGGGGTGCTAGTCCAGGCTCTAGATCTCTCATCTGGAATTGGTTCAAAATTAGGAGACCACTCGTAGGGGATGGCGTTGGCCTGCTTACTATGAACCTCCATAATGAAATGTTTAACATCTCCGGCCTTTGTAATGGTCAATCCAACTGTCGACAGCCAATCTGGAAAGAACAAATAAAAATGTATTATTTTATTTTTGTTATCAATCTCTCGTCAATGAATTAAGTTGAAGCTACTCGCAAAATTTCTATTTCTTTTCCCGTGTACGATATAAATTATCTATTAATTTATCTCCTACATAGGACACTATTAAAGCTGTGAAACCTAAACATGCCACCAATTTTTTAAACTTCCATAGTATTTTATCATTTCATCACCTTTCATTAGTTACTATCTTCAAGACAAAAAAAAAAAAAAGAAAAGAAAAGAAAACATAAAAGTTAGACTTAATACTTTCGTCACTACTGCCTCCCATTGGCGGCCATGAAACTTTCTGTGAGTACTCCTACCTCCATATGGCGGCATCCACAAAAGTTCTCTGAGTACTACCGCCGCCCACTGGTGGCACCTACGAAGCGTTGTCTAGGTACTACTGTCGACTAATGGCAGCACCCACGAAACGTTCTCTGCGGTTTGACGAACGAATCTGCTAGGAAAGTTATGCGGGCATGATTGCCATAGCTGCCAACAATTCCGAGAAATAACTAACCACATTTTGTAAGCATTAAATTTTGTGTATGCAACAAATTTTTCTATTTTTTGATGGGTGCCGCAAAACACGTTTTCTCAGCTTTCGCTTCCGTGATCAACCAATCTTGTTGAAAACTTCCCAGCAGTGGCGGCTCCTCCATTTGAGCACATGAACACGTGAACCCCCAGAGGAAAAACGGAAGAATAAATACATTAAAAAATTAAATTTAAAAATATATTAAGTGCACTTCTAGATTTTTGTGAATTTAAAACATGAGTTTTACTCTCCCCCACTCCCCACTATTATTAAACGCGTTTATTATAGCTAACGCACTGTATCGTAGGTTACTACCGTATAATCTTTCGTCGTTCGCATGTGCGATCGGCCCGAGTGGCCCTTCAACCGGTCTCTGAGGATAGACGCCGAGAGAGTGAGAGAGAGTTGCGGGGGAAGCGTGGCGCTTTCGCTCGCACAAATTTATTGTGCTCACTGCAGATTTTTTTGCCGTTATCTCCTCTGGATTCTCTCTTGGCTTGTTGTGTTCGGTTAGTTAATCCATTTTTTTTCCATCTTCTTATTATTTTCTTAATTTTTATGATTTTTCACTACAGTATTTTTTACGAACTAGTGTCAATAATTAAGATGGGAGTCAAATAAGTGTTTCGGAGCTACAGCAACGACATTTTTCAATGTCATCCTTTGAAAAAAAATTGAAAGAAAAAATCAAGACAATATTTTTGCTAAAACTTATTTTAGTGACGAAATGTAAGATCCAAGATTACTTGTTTTCTTTCAGTTGCGTGCATTGTTAACTGCTGGAAATGCAAATAGCAAATATAGTTTAACTTGTAAGGTGCGTCGTTTCTGCATATTTAATTTTCGAAATTAATTTTGTGAACCTCCATTTAAATAACCCACGAGCCGCCACTGCTTCCCAGTATATCTAATATGTGACCGCGGCGAGCTCTTCCGTACCGAAAGGGTTAATAATGAACAGGACGACATTAGGAAGCAATTTTTCATTGCGCTTAACTTTTCATTTATTTGAGCGCTTGGTTAAGAAGTAATAGCATAAAACACATATAGATAGCCTCCGGCCCGACGTGTCCCCCCACGGCTTTTAATCTGGCCCACGGAACACATCAAAAATTCGTATAAAACCCATACAAGCCATTCAAAATCCCATATAAATTCCAATTACACTTCGATAACACCCTGAAGTTTGGCCCGCGACTTCGCTAACATGCTAAAGTTTGGCCCGCAAGTTTTCAAATGTTGCCCATACCTGGCATAAAGTAAAGGGACGCTCATTAAAGTAAGTTTCGTCATTTTTTTTTTTTTTTTCACACAAAAACTTTATTGTCAAAAACAAATACAAAGCATTGTGAACTATACACCTTGATTTTTCGACTCTATTTTTCGACATAGTCGTCAGCGATATGGAGACATTTGTCGTCGAGTGTAATCAGTTTGAAGAAACCACTCTGGTAAAACTCAGTGCCCTGCGAAGAAAGGAAGAATTGTCACACAACCTGCTTCACTTCAGCATTGCATTTGAAAGGACATCCCGAGAGCGCAGCTTTAAATGCATGGAACAGGTGAATGTCCGACGGAGCAAAATCAGGCCTTTAGGCTGGGTGATCCAATCTCTCCCATGTGAAGCTGTCTTGTCTCAGCCTTGCTGCATGGGGTTTTGCGTAGTAGTCCAATGACCACATTCATACAGGATAACAACGCCCATTTCCATCGGCAAGCACACTGCCTGCAGCACATCTGTCTGCCATTATGATTTATACTCGAATAACCTCGGGTACGCCGGTGTGCTGCTACTCTCTCTGCTCTGCGCATGCTCCTCTTCTGCTGGTGTTCTTTCTGTTGTTCAACCAACAATGGGTGTAGATTCTTATGGCGATTGTTTGTTTCACCTGGTGTACCACTTTCTCTTTTAAAAAATAAAAAGACGAATTTTGCTTTCGGAGCATTCCTCGTATGTTTAGTAACATCCAAAGAGTGGCGGAAAACATTCTTCCTGACAAAATATAACAACAAAAGTAAATCATGCAGAACACATCCGTTATAAGACAAGGCTCTCTATTTACGCTTGCACAACTGCTTAACGAATGGTTAAACAGTTCGCGCCTATCTTTACGCAGCGCGCTGGTCCACAGAGCAGAATTTAAAGACCCAATCTGAGAAACAACGGTAAGTATGCAGGAGGAGACATTCAAGCCGCATCTATGAGATAGCCATGTCGAAATCGTAAACACTTTTCAACTTTGTAGGAAGAGTGTGAAAAGGAGTGGTTAACGACATAATTTAATTTATTTAATAAAGTAAATACCTATCTTTTCTTAAATCGATTTCAATTCATGAAGTATTTTTAAATAGCTCTATAATTTATACCCTTTGGGGTTACCAATTTGAAAAAAAAAAAAAGAAATATCACAAATCTGTTTAATTTTTCTCACGTATGTGTCAGTATTAAATATTATAGTTACTAAACTTTATATTTTATTTTCATTTACTTGTTTTTATAACATGCACTATCTTTTTATGTTATTACACAAGAAATTTTTTAAGAGAAGAAATTCCTTTTTCGACACGTACTCGAATATACATGCCGTGGCATTAGGACCATTTTGATAAGTTTCATTACACTACGCAGTTTTCATGAGTTACATTAAATATAGTTACCTTGCGTTGTAAAAAAAAAAAAAAAAAAAATCTTAATACATTGGTGTCTTTCATCCATATCTGAAACCGAAGCAAAGAACAACGGAATGAAAATTTTAAATAATTCCCGTAACTACTCGAAAAAAAATCAGAATGATACAAACTTAAGTATACGCACTTGATTACATCTTATAAACATAAAATAGCAGAAGAATCATGGAATAAACGCATTTATCTGGGAACGAACGCTCCGAAATTTTCAATTTGCGAAAGAATTCCGCCATGACTAGAAGAATTACGCAGAAGCAAATAACGACATCTCATGCACGGAGGGCAGAATTTAATTCGATATAAATGACTGCATATGAAAGAATGTTAAAGATTATTTGAAATTGAAACACAATCCAAAGTTCTATATTTCCAATTCAACCTTTTACTAAAAGATGGGAACAACATTTTATTTTCAAAGATCATTATAAAAGCAATTATGCGCAGGATTGAAGCAAAACGATCTTCCTCTTGAAAAGTACTGAATAAGAGAATAATAATCTTTTATTCTTTTTTTCTGTCATATGATTGATTGTTACAGTTCATAAGTATTTGAAGACCATTACATGTAAGTAATTTTAATTGGAGATGCACGCGGTAAAACAATACAGGAAAATATCCAGGTGTTCTGAATATTTTTTATCTGAATGATGTTTTTTAAATTATGTAACGTACTCATTTAGTACTTTGGAGTGCACTTATTTCGTATTCGTTTTGTTTTCTCAAGATTTGTCTCACTTGACATATCTTTATATACATTAGGTAAATTTTTCTTATACAAGCAGTATTTTGTTCCAAAACAATTGTTTAAACTTAATATAGCATGAAACCAATTTAAGATCTTGGGATCATTAGAATGCTTGCTATTTATTTCAATATCGTTGAAATTATTGTTATCTTTTTTAAGTTGTATCGCTTTTCACCAAACGAACGAATTAATACGTTACAACACCACAGTGGCGGCTCGTGGGTTATTTAAGAGGAGGTTCACAAAACAATTTTCGAAAATTAAATAGGAAGATACGACGGAACTCTTCTTCTTACAAGTTAAAATAGATTTGCGTTTCCAGCAGTTAATGGAAAACAATGCACGCGAATGAAAGAAAACAAGTCATCTTTGCAGGGCCGTACCCAGAAAAAAAAATTTCGGGGGGGGGGGACCAAGAGGTGAAAAAGGCTAAATTTTTCACAAAAAGGCTTCATTATTATTGTTTTGCTAACAAAATTTTAAATTTCGGAGGGGGGGTGCTGACCTCCTGGTCCCCCCCCCCTGGTACGGCCTTGCATCTTTGGGCTTACATTTCGTGTCACCAAGATAAGTTTTAGCAAAGGTACTGTCTTGATTCATTTTATTTCCATTTCTTTTCAAAGGATACTATTGAAAAATGCCATTGCTTCAGCTCCGAAGCACGTCTTTCAGTCGCATCTAATTTTCTTCACACTGATTTGTAAAAAAATAATGTAGAGAAAAATGATAGAATTAAAGAAAATATTAAGAAAATGAAAAAAAAAAATTAACTAACCGAATGTAACAAACCAATTGAAAATCCGGTAGCTATACCGCAAAAATTGGAGCTGTGTGCACGATGAAATTGTGCGAACGGAATGATTTCATCAGTGCCGTACACTTTCTCAGCTGCCTCGGCTCTTCATACCAGAGAGCGGTAAAGGGGAAAAATTTTCCGTTCGCACGTGCGAATGATTCAAGACTGCTGTAGTAACCTACACTATAGTGCGTTGGCTATAATAAGCCTATTTAATATAATAGTGCGGGGAGGGGGGAGAGAGTAAAATTCATGTTTTAAATTCACATAAATCTAGAAGTGTGCTTAATATTTGTTTTAAATTTAATTTGTTAATGTGTTTATTCTTTATTTTTTCCTTTGGGCCGGCTCATGTGCTCAAATGGAGGAGCCGCCACTGCAACACCAATAGCTTTGAGTCTGCAAATTCTTCCTGGGTTTCTCTTCATCATTTTATGAACCACTAGCTGAAGTATCCGTTCTTCGTACAAGAGGAAGCAGACATTTTGCTGGCAAATTGTTGATATAACATAGCAAAGAACTATTGGAGCCAGTCTTTCAAGTAGGGCAGATGCAGCGTGAATTATTATGTTAACTCGTGTTTGCTCTATACTGCAAACATTTGACGGGTACGTGAAATCGTTTTGTTCTTAAGATTAGTTTAAAATAACTTCAGAATGATGTCCGGAAAACGGAGATCCTAAGCTACTTTTAGAAGCACGCTTTTAGTCAGGTATGCCTTTGGGTTGGTTACACGCGATAGTGACAATTCTTTCTTGGGTACGGTTGGAATAAACATGGGCACCTTTTGATGGTTTCATATCTTGGTGTGGTGTGATGATGGTGCTAACCTGAATTTCAGCAATAGGGATAACCCAGACTCGAACATTGCAACTTGAATCGTTTGTGATGGAAAGTTTTCTGAAGACAGTCGTGTGTGTGAGAAGTGTGAGTTTAATGTGCTATGAGCCAAAATGAAGGTAACTGAAACTGTGAAAAAAAAAAAGCCACTTATGTTTGCTTTTATTTATTTATTCATTTATTTATTTATTTATTTATTGTAATAAGCATTCTTCCATTTTGTATTATTTTATTCTGTTTGAAAACATTTTGAACTGTTTTTGTATTTTTGAGAGTGCCCATGTTTGTAACTCATTTTTTCTGATGCTTTTTATTTTTTTGTACATCTTAATTTTCGAATTAAAATAATTGATATTAATGGTACGTTTGTCTCCTCTCGTACAGTAAACGTATTATAGTTGTTAATGAAGGCAAAAGAATCTAGTATTTTTCTAAATAAAAGTAAATTTAAGTCAAAAACAAAAGAAGATGCCCATATTTGCACCTTCTCCTTAATGTTTGGCGATTTCCTGTCAAATATAAGAGGTATCGCCAAACTTTGTTCAGGTTTAGAAATTTAGTTTTGGCATCATATTTGGCGATATTTCATCAAAACATCCCAAGCTTGAGGATGCTTGGAAATTGTGAGATTTACCCAAACGATGACTGTCCATAGTCTTATAATGAATGGAAGCTGTCCATAGACTTTAATGTATGGAGTGTCTTTTCGGTAAACCAATTAATAACACACAAGCTGTACTTAATACTAAAATAAACGATAAACCTCTATCAGGTACGAAACTTTTCTTAAAGTCGAAAACTTTGCAGAATGTGTCGCTCTTTGAAAAATTTTGTTTCGCAATTCCATGTTTAAGATTTTTTCCTGACGCTATATGCTTCCTATTACGGAATTCTTTTACAGCTGCAACGGAGATCTGCAAGTTCTGGTAGAACGAACCATTTTACCACCGGTAGAGCTTTTCTTGCAACGTAGAAAACATGTGCAGAGAAGTAACTAATGCTCGTGATGAATCCCCTTTCTTTTACGATCAAAGAATAATGATAACAGGCATACACTGCAACGCAAATGTTTCAGATATTCAATATGCGCAAATAAATACCATTTTTGTTTTAGCACTATTTATTGATGAATTTTGGTACCAAATATTTTATTTAATAAAGGTCAAGCGCATCATCAATATATCTGTAGCTCAAATTTTATCTCTTTTGCACCAATAGAGCGCATTCTAGAGACCTCTGAAGTGGCCAACTTATTTCTTGTTAAGCATGTACAGCTGCGGAAAAAAAAAAACGCCCAATTGTACTTTTGCCACACCATGACACAGTGGCTATGTCACTGGAAATGGTAGACGGGCGAAGTACGAAGGTCCCCGATTAGGATCCCATCGCGCGTCCGTCGACCTAACCGCTCGAGTTTTCCGTGATTTTCTCCAAAACTTAGCGTAAATACGAGTTAGGACCCCTTATAAAGACCCCAACGAAGGGCACCCTACCTATAGGCCTAGCTCCCTCGTACAGATAATTCTCCTTACTCCCACAACACAACACAACAACCCGCTTGTACTTTATTCGGGCGTCGTTCGTCGGACAGCAAAGTTACATATACCAAACGCTTACGCTTGACGTACACTTTAATTTGCTATACATAAAAATTGCGTAAGGGGCCATCTCCATATTAAAACTCGCACCAACTTTTTTTCCCAATAGCAACCCCTATATTTTACTTCATTTTTTAAAATTTTAGCTCATTTTAACCCCAGATACCAATTTTCAATAAATTTGAACTGAAAATGAGTGATTTATGAGCTTCTAAAATCCCCTTCCCCCTATGTTAAAATATTTTTTCATACTTTAATTTATATCTCATCTAATTTTGATAATAAGAATCTGATTTTTATTTGTACTATTAGAACTAAATGACCCAAACATAATTTACTATTATCATAATTTTTAATAAAATATTAATATGAATTATGGATTATTATTTAAAAAAATTATTAATAGCGACATAGCCAAATTTCGATGGAAATAGATGCAGAAAATAATATTACATGGCTGTACAAAATTTCAAATTTTTACGTTCAATAGTTCAATTTATATTAAATAAAATGTGTTATTTTCATGAGTTATGGGACCATATATAAATTTATTAAATGACAATTTTCGAAAATTAAGTAAAATAAACGTAAAGTAGTTTTCTTTTGCACTAAAATAGTATAATTTAGCGGTATTAAAAAATAGCAAATTTTGAGGCAAATAAATTGGAGGTTTGATCAGTTTGATGGTGATTCTGTTAATCGTTATTATTGCGTCCACTACTTTTTCTTCCAAAATAAAATATTTTCCATGGATAGAATTAGATACAGTAGATGTATGTCTTCCAGTAAAACATCTTATTTCTGAAAAAACTAACATCCTAAACATTCCAGGTATGAAATTTTTAGGTTTTTTAATATCTGAAACATTAGGTCTATGGACTTCCCCATTCTTTATCAAACGTTAAAAAACAAGTCTTCTGATTAAATTTTAATCTGACCATAAATTGAAATATTTCCAAAAGTCTTGTAAAAATATTGCACACTGCAGACGATAATGTTAAATGAAGAAAGTGAAACAACAAACACAGTGATAATATTGGGTTGGCGAAAAAGTAATTGAATTTTTTTCATGAAATTAAAGCAAATTAATTTTCAATCATGAAGCCATTCTTCAAGTTCATCCCTAGTTACATTTTTGATTGTAATCAGAAGAGCAGAGAACAAATTTTCTCTCCTGCTAAGATTTCACCTGTCTAAGAGAACCTTCAAATACTTGATAGCAATTTCAAAATTAGAAAGATTTTCCAAATAGTAGGCAGTCGTTTTGCATTTTTTTCTTTACATTATGTATATGGACTAGGGGAGTTTTGGACTCGCGGTTCATTTAAACCACTTACTAAATATTCTAATTTTTACTGTGATATTCTCAATACAAGAAACTTTAAAACTAGAAACAATATTTTCCTTGAAAATAACATTTATTTCTTTAAACTATTGTGAGCAAAATTAACGAAAGGCGAAAAGTTTGAAACTTAGAAATAGCTTTTTTGAATTTGCAGAAAGTCCCTTAAAATAACGCAAAAAAGAATTCGCAATATCTCCTGAAATTATCGTAGAAAATTGGTAAAATTTTATATTTTGGGTAATTTGAAGGTTTTCTTTCGTTTAATAAAGTCAAAATAGAATGTCGCCATTGAGAAGAGCGAAGTTGATGCAGAATTAAATATGAAGACCGCCCTTATGCAAATTAAATTAATAGTAAAGTTATTTGCAAACGAATGGTATATATAACTTTGCTGTACGACGATTGACGGCCAAATAAAGAGCAAGTGGGTATTTTCTTTCCGCAGCTGTACATACTTATCTGTGTACAGTCGTTACAAAAAAAAACTAGCCAAAAGGAATCTGTAATCGATTAAAAGGAATTGAGGATACATACTTAGATGTATGCATGCGTACGTTGACATGTCATGCAAAAACACGTCAAAGTAAATTAAGAGATGATCAAAATCTGAATACCGAAATATTTCGCGATCACAATACTACCTTTCACTTCGTATAAGGAAGTAAAAAATAAGCCATTCTGAAATTTAATTACTTAGATGTTCTATCTCTAACGCTGCAATCGACTGCAAGGAATAATGAAATGAAAATTGAAATTATTCTTGTAACTATTTCTTAAAACACGAACGAAACAGAAATTACACTCTTGATTACGCCTAAAATAACAGAAGAATCATAGAATAAACGTCATTTTTCTGTAAAGAATTCTCCGAAATTTTTAATTTTCAAAAGAATTTGCTATGACTGGAGAAATTACACCGATGAAAATAGCGACATTTCATGCTCGGAGAACAAAACTTAATTTTACATAAGTGACTGCATATGAAAGAATGTTAAAGATTACGCGAAATTGAAACACAATCTGAGAGCTTTATGTTTTCAATTTCAATCTTTCAATAAAAGATGGAGATAGCATTTTATCTCTGACTGAGAGATCATTATAAAAGTAACTACGCACTGTATTGGGGAAAAACGATCTTTCATTGTTAAAGCACTAAATAAGCTAATGATTATTGTTGTTGCTGTGCTTATTCTCTCGTACAATTGATTGATTTACCTCATAAATTTTTGAGCACCATTATAGAAATGTAATTTTAATTTGAAATGCCTGGTTGAAAATACTGGAAGTAATCCAGATCATGTTAAATTCTTTGATTGAACTATAGTTTTGAAATTAAATTATGCAACATTCGCATTTAATATTTTATAATGGAGTTGTTTAGTATTGATTTTCTTTCTCCAAGATTTTTCTTATTTTTTCCAATAGGATTTTTATAGAATTTTTCACTTGTCCAATGCGATTTTTTTAACCCAGGTATTTATTTAAACTTAATAAAATATGAGGGTCATTTCATATCTTTTGATATCACTGGAGTGATGATTACCAAGCCTGTAAAATTCATCTTGGTCATTTTCAACGTTATATTAATATTTAGAAAATATGACCGATCTGATACTTAACAACACAAGTAAGTTATGCTCGTAAATTTCTCCCAGAGGTTCCCAAAACGTTATACGAACGCCGAACCATTGTACAGTGGCCGCCGCTTTACTTCGGTCGGTGGTTTATCCGGTGAGCCGATTATTCTGGTGAAAATCCATAGGAACAGAATGAATTCACGCAAAGAACTACAGCAATTAAAATGATGAAAGGTTTCAGATTTCAATCAATATTTTTTAATCAAATAATATAATATATTAATTAAAATAAAACCACAAGTTAATGCTGCTAAAGATTTCAACAGCAAGTGGAAAGATATAAATAAAAATATGTATTTATATAATTAAAATAAATACCATATACAGTGGTCATCATTTATTTCACTCTGTGGTTTATCCGGTGAGCTGCTTATTCCGATGAAAATCAGTATGAACAGAACAAAATAACCAAATTGCACTGGTTTTCTGCCGGTTACCTCGGTAGCGAGCGCCGCTTTATCCGATAAAGTAATCTTTGGAGATTAGGTAAAATTTCGACGTAGTTAGCTTTTAGGAGGAAGTGAAAGCTAGTCAAACACGATTCATACTTGTGTGGAGGTGTTACAGTTGTTAATGAAAATAATGTTCAGTTCGACAGTGGAACCGTTGAGACACCGAATGATGATGACGACGATGTGCACCCGAACCGGTTTCATGTCACAAGAGTAGATTTGCTGAACACTGACCTTTGAACACTTTACTTAGAGCATTTGATGAGAACAACGTAAATTATCACCTCTTTTCAACATTAAGTGAAATTTAATCTGCGCTACATGACACATGCCCCTAAACCAGCTCTTAATTCCGAATTTTTTTTCCCCCAAGAAGTTGTAATTGTTTGGGTTTTTTTAATAAATGTACATATGTATTTTCCTCTTGTTTTTTTTTTTCTTTATTCTTAAATAAATATATATATACATTAAACCATTGACTAATAAAGTCCATATATTTTGATTTAATTTACTGTTTTTTTCTTAAATTTTCTCACTTTGGTTCCGCCGTTTTCTTCGGATTTCGGTTACTCCGATCAACTTCAGTCAGTCCGGATGTGACCGGAATAAGCGGCGATCACTGTATTTTTTTCCCTTATAATACAAGTTCTTTTTATCATTTGTTACACATGAAAAATCTTGAAATTTGTGCAATTTGGGTTATAGTACAGCCATCACGAGCTGGCGGCTATGACGCATAAGTTACGTGGTGTTTTGAGAGCTAACTTCTGCGAGTTCAGCGTTTAAGCTAAAGGAAGGAGAAATTAAGAAGTGAAGTAGGATTAATCAGCAAGGTCCAAATCACTTCTAATTTCTCCTTTCTTTAGCTAAAACGCAGAAATAAACTCCCAAAACATCACGTGACTCATATGTCGCGGCCTCGAACTCGTGGTAGTTGAACTATGTCGATCAAAAGAAACAATTTAATGATAATTTCTTCAAAGTCGAACATGATATTTCTCAATTAAAGTATTTGGTCGAGGGTAGCTTTCAGCTGGCCCACTCCAAGAAGCTAATCTGTTTTTGTGCTTTTCAAACTTATGCCCTTAGCACTTTGAAGTCTAATCCCGAGTGGACTCGAGTTGCCGCTTCGGTGAAGCAAACATTAGCCTGAAAGTCTCTCGGGGTCAAATTTTAACTCTCTGAGCTGTAATAGTAGCGACAATACGTTTGTAGTCTTTTCAAACACTATCTACGGACCTTTTAGTTTAAAAAAAATGCATACAGATAGTATCACCAAATAGAATTACGTATATGAAACGACCTAGAATTAGAGCTACTTTTTGAACAGTCGGTGCTTTGAAATGTACCATAGACAATCAAATTTTAATTAATGACATTTATTTATAAATTAAACCTATTTCCAGTTATTTGTACAGCACTTTGTTTTATTGGGTAAGTCTGTAAAACTGAATGTTTAAAATTGTGTTTTTTATGTGGAATTTCTGTTAACTTGCTTTTTCTAATAATTTTTTATTAAATACTAATTCTTAATACATTTAAATGTTTCCTTCATTATGAATAAAAACAGTTTGGGATTTAAAATTTAAAAAATTATTAAAATACATTTTTTCTCCAGGTATTTTTTCAAAAATCATGAAAACTACCAAAATCCCGTGTCCCCACGTTTGAAATTGCTGACTTGATGCATTCAAAATAGCTGTTAACCTAAAAGTGTTAACTGTGTTTGACTGTTTCCTTCTATCTAGTTAGCATATTGACTATTTGACACAAAAGTAATGATGGAGTTCAGATTACTTGGCTCCATTATACTTCGACTCCTAGCAGATGGCACGTGCCATTGTCTTAAACGAAATAATTAATTAATTAATTGAATGTCTATAAATAATAATAAAAGTTCGAATACTTTGAAAAGGTTTATTAGATTTTTTTAATTTAGTTTAATCAAGGAATAGTCTTTTAAAGTTCACGTCAATTAATAAAATTTACCGTTTCAACTAATACCTTTAAGTGTGCTTGAACTACCTTAGTTACCAACTTAACTCTGAAATTTTATTGTGAAATTTAATGACTGGAGAGTTAAGATCATTTTGATGATAAAAGTAATTTTCTTTTATTACTGCAATTTCATTTCAGAAACTTAATAATTATTTCCAAAAATATAATTATCTTTATTGATGTCATTAATAAATATTTTAATAGACTTTTCCTCTGTAAATTACAAAAATTAAATTTCTAATATTATCAAAATAAGCATCCTCAAAGAGAATGTATTTGGATGGCATCAAAGAGATGGGTTCTTTACATTTTGTTTCTTCTTTTTCATTCAATGGTGGCGTTAGTTGTTTGTACAACTAACGCTTGCATATGATTCAGAGAAATTCACTCAGAGTAATTAGAGAAATTTAAAATTCAGAAAAATAAGTCTTAACGTTTGAATGTTTGCAATTATTTTCGTTATTTTAGAGTTGCAATGAAATCAATTTCAATTTTCCGAAATGATACTTCTCAGTAGAATCACGCACTGATTGTTTGCCGATTTATTCCTATTCGATAAGCAAATACGACACAATTTCTAATGAAAAAAACCTCCTAAAAGGCATTTACGCGTCTTGATCCCTTGGGAAAGAGCGAAAAGTAAACAACTTTCAGTATACAGGGTGACTGCTAATTCATGGTACAAACTTTGAGGGCTGGTACAGGATACTGTAACAATCACATTTTGTATAGGACTGTATGGTTAAAAGTGAAGCGTCGTAGCACAAACACGGGAAAGAACAAATGCAGGAGACGGAGTTAGTAGTTGCTTCCGTTGCCGGTAGATGGCCAGACGGCGTTGATTTGTGGAAGAGAGACCATTCTCGTTTCAGTTTTCGTCCATTCACCATTACAAACCGCTTTCAGCACGATGGGGCGCCAGTCCACTTCACCCTAGATGTTCGTCTGTACTTGATACTTGAATACGACATTTGGCATACGATGGATGGAACGTGGTGGATCTATCTCTTGGGTACCCCGGTCTCCCGATTGGACACCCCCCGATTCCTTTTTATGGGGGCATTCGAAGAATGACGTTTATGCCACTCCAGTAGACTCCGATGAAGATCTCGTTGCTGCTGCACGTGTGAGTGAAATTCCTGGTATCTTTGAAAGTGTTCGTCAATCTCTGCACCGACACTGTCAAGCATGTATCAATGCTAATGGACGCAATTTTGAACACTTATTGTAAATTAATTTCCACTTGTAAGCGAGGTTATGAAAATAAAACATTTTGACTATCATTTGTCCTTTCCTGTGTTTGTGCTTCGATGTTTCACTTTTGACCATACTTTGTTCTTTCCTGTGTTTGTGCTTCGACGCTTCACTTGTGACCATACATTCCTGTACAAAATATAATTGTTACAATGTACTGTTCCAGCCCTCAAAGTTTGTACCATGAATTATCTGTCACCTTGTATAATCTATCTTTCCTATTTGAAAAAAGAAAACTACCATTAATTAGAAAATTTTGTTTCGTATATATAGATGGTTACATCAAAGACGATAAAAGATGATTTAATTCATTCCCCGTTACCGTGAACGCGATGTTTATAAATCTTTTACAGAGGTAAACAAAATAAACTTTTAGATTTTTGGTTCTATAGAGAAAATTATAGTAAATTGGTATTTTATTTGCTTTAATCTGAAAGCCCCTGTCATTGAAAAGGCGTGATTCACCTAGGCTGCGTTTGTGCTTGCAGCATCGTTACAAGCTGGACCCCAATAGCTTTTCATGTACCTGCACCGAGATATAGATCTGGGCACGTAAGGGCAATAGCTTCCATGACGTCTACAGTGGTGGGTGAAAAAATGTTAAAGCTGAGTTCACTACATTGAAGCTTACTCATTGAAGATTTTCCTCTAATTAAGATTTTTTTAAATGATTTTAGATTAGACTTTCCGGGCTCAAATGGTGGTAAGAAGGATGTTAAAACCCTATGATTTTTTTCTATGTATTACTACCTGAATTCATTGAGGGGTCCTTTTTCTTTCTATTGTCCGGGTCAGCGTCCAACTGGAGACTTGACCGGTACGAGAGCCGGAGATGACGTTCATTTCATTATATGGGAGTCCAGTAGGCAGGCCAACATTGCCCAATATAAGTGGTCTCCTAATTTTGAAACAATTCCAGATGTGAGACCGAGCACTTGGAGTGGCAACCCAGAGGTATCGTTTGAGCATGGAGTACATTGGAGCCACGACAGATTTTACGTACACCAGCTCCCTTTAGCTAATGCGATCCCCAGTAAACTCACTCGAGAAAGACGTTCATACTTCCAGGCCGGTTCTGCTTCACTTTCGGTGTTCCAGTGGGAACCGAGTTCAACCGACTGCCCTACTGCCGGGCCCCTGAACTGAATGTGAAGTGACTTTTTTTTTCGCTTTCCAAGATGCTCAAAAGATTAAATAAATTCACAATGAAATAATTCAGTTTCAAAATCGTAAACCATCGGTAAACCAACAGAGTATATTTCTAATTTTTAAAAAATATAAATAAGTAAGTAAAAAAAGTTTTAAAACTCACAATCGGTATAAGTGGAAGTAAATCCTGATCCAAGTCTTTGTCTAAATTACTCTTGTCTGAATTACTCTTGATGTATAGTGAAGAAACCGGGAAAACAACTGTAATTACGGGCCGTATATCTGTAAAAAAATGGACAAGCTTAGCGCAATATGATGACTTAAAATAAGCTTCTCATCTGGCAAACTGGAGTTTTTGATTCTTTTCTTCTTATGTGTATGTATGTGTTGAAAGGCTAGAAATGACATTTCCACCCTCCCCCCCCCTCCTCCTCTCTGTCAAAATTCTGGAAGTCGTTCGACGTCGCATGACAAAGGTTAATACATACTTATTACTTATAAAAACGTACTGTTGGACTTATTTTGAGAAGTATCGAAATATAAAGAACCGTAAGTATAACTGCAAAACTGAAATTTTCAGACGCGATTTAAAATTTATAAGCAGAGGGAAAATTGAGATGTAAGCTGAACATCTTTAAATCTAAGAAAAATAGAAGCATGGTTCATAACTATTCTATTAATAATAATAAATTCATAATTCATAATTATTCTATTAACTTAATTTATTAGCTTCTAGAACTAAATTTAGAACTAAACGTAGGGGCTCAGCGGAGCGGTCAAAGACTGAATCGAGGAAGTAACGTTGGGCACAGAAAGGTAACCTCCGCCTTCCACAGAGACAGCCCTTTTCCTCGTCTTAAGGAATCTCTGGAAATTTTTTTAAAAGTCAGTTTGAGAACGTTTGTCTAAATCCTGCGTCAATGAAGAGCATGCGGTCATGGACCTCATTATTTATATGTTTATTTTATTCTGTTTGAGATGAAATAACATCAAATTCGTTTTTGTGTTCGTAATAAAATAAAATAAGCATGTATATTTGCTCAAGCTTTTCATTATAACGAGTCATCAAGTTTATTTGACTTAAATAATAATCAAGGCTGCAGTTTAATTTAAAAAACATTAAGCAAACTTAAAGTAATTAAAAAACTTTGTAAAAAACACACATAAGAAGTAATAGGTAAGAGGATACGCACGTTTCGTTCAAAAATTGTTTTGAACTTCATCAGTCCAAGCCCTTCGTCGTAAAGAACACAGGGAACTGTGAGTGACTGTGAGAACACAGTCTTTTCAGTTCCCTGTGTTCTTTACGACGAAGGGCTTGGACTGATGAAGTTCAAAACAATTTTTGAACGAAACGTGCGTATCCTCTTACCTATTACTTCTTATGTGTGTTTTTTACAAAGTTTTTTAATTACTTTATCGTTTAACACCAGTATTTTGAGTGATTTTTCATTAAGCAAACTTATTTCGCAATATTATTTTTAACAGAGTTTTCTTTTTTATATTACATGTGTGTGTGTGGACATACTTAAAATTGATAACTTGCTTCTCTGTATATAGTTTCACATTCAATATTAATTATGATCAAAAAGAATTGTGATCAGAAGAATATTGGAACTACGCTGACGAAATTACTTGCAGATTTAAAATTTTCAATTAAAAGGCGTTGTATATTACCACAAGTTCATTAAATAAAACACTTCAGTAAAATTGATAAAGACGTAAGATACTTAAAAAATTGTTTATTGAAAAACGACTATTGAAGAATAAGATATTAAAAATAACAGCTGGTGGCGTCTAGTTAAACAAAAGTCCTACAAAGGCAGTAGAATTAAGGTGGAATCACTAAAAAAGCATGCCAATATAAAACTTGATACTGGCGAGAACATAAACTTGGCCGAGATAACCAAAGCCAATTTCAGAGCAACCAGAAATTTAATCCAATAAAATTAAAGAAAAAAACCACGAACAATTAATTTTAAAGATGGTGCAGGGCATCAAGAATAATTTATGCCAAAAATGAGGAATTAAAAAGTTCACTGACGTAATGTAATCTTTTCTTAGACCAGAACGGTGACTCTGACTAGAAAAAAATAAACAATTAAAGACTATTGCATACGGGAAGAAGCGAAACAAATTAAAATTCAAAGTGAAAGGGAAATGAGAACAGAAAAAAAATGAATTAAAATGCATGATTTTGAATAAATTAAATTTAAGATACAGAAAGTAAATGATAATTAATATTTAATATCTCTTATTAATATTTAATATATACTTCCCTCATCTAGGAAAAAATAGAAGACTTTTTTAAGTTAAAATTACTGCTTTAATAAAAATTAAATTAAATACTCTGTTTGGCTGTCTTAAGCAATTAAGAAAAACATAAACATTTCAGACAAATTATACAATTAAATAACTACTGATGACCACCACCTAAAATATGTTAATAGAAAAAATATGTCATCACAAAAATAAAAACAGTGAGTGCTAGCAATAAAAATACATGTCGACAAAACCAAGAAGAAGAGTTCAGCTCTCACTATTCATAAGGGGCATTTCAGCACACTCTTTTCTTTTAAATAGAGTATTTCAAGCTCCTGTGCATATCAGAAGAAAATCATATCGCTAAAAATTGCAGTAGAATGAATACTCTAAATATTTTTTAAACTAAATAACAGGATCATGTACAAATATTTAAGGCCTTTTAAACGTTAGCATATATGCATGAAAATTGTCTCTCAATAAAACTTATACATATGCAAATTTGCAATAAAGTACCACTTTCAAAAAGTTTACGCATGATGGTTATTTTTCGCAAAGACCTTTACCACATCATAGTGGGGGAATTTTAATTTTCTTTGAAACATATACATAGGCAACATGAGAAAATAAACACATATTCAATTCAAAAATTATAATTACACAAAACGACAATGAAAATATTTTTTTAATTGAAAAATAAGTAAAATGAGAAAAGAATATGTAAGAAAATGACTTCAGAAAAAGGTATTAATGGTCAGAAAAAGATGTTTATGTATTTATTTTTAGTTATCTAAGTTAGAGATAATAATAAATCAATTTGTTATATTATTATTATTAATTATTATTTTATTACTTTATGTTGTAACTATTTACTTTAAAAGTCGTCATTAGTATTAAGTGTCAGCCTTTAAAGATATTAACGAAGATGCAACGATATATTGTCAGATGCAGCCAAAAATTTCAAAACACCTAGGATACTTGTTGAACCAGCCAGACAGCATGCATACATAAATATATTACAGTCATCATTAAGTCGTCATAAAGTCATCATTAGTATTAAGTAATTGTGACTTATACTCTCCGGTATGATGTATACACATTGACACAACGTGTACAATGTGTCATATTGTGTATTTGTGAAAAGGGGAAAAAGGGTAATCAAAATAATACCACTATACTCTTCCATGAAATGCATGTATTAAACAAACTCATATCAATGGCAGTAAAAAAACAATAAAAAGAGTGTATCGAAAAAAATAATAAAAACAGTGTATCAAAAAAATGTAAAAATTTGTAAATTGTAGAACCAATGATAAACATTAAACAATTATATTAAAAAAGGCCAAAAATTGGAATGAAGCACAAAACATAAATAAACGTACCCTTTAAAAAACAAATGTTCAAAACAAAGAACGTGTAAAATCAGTAGGCATTTTGACTGTAAATTATAGTATGTTCAATGAAAAATTGTGTAAAATTTTAACAAAATAAAAACAGCATATAGTGAGGTAAAAAAAACTGAAGGAACATATATGTTGTTCCATGGACTTAAATATGCAAAACTGCAGTGTGTAAGAGTATGCAAAAAGTGTGTACCCCAGAAAGGCATTGCCATGGACTTTCAATTAATGCAAGAGTGTGGAAGAAAGAAAAATGTAATTGGAAGCTTTGTCGTGGTCATCAAAATACAAAAAGGAGTAAGGAAAATAATACAAGGTGTGTATACCTCTGAGAGGCTGTACAATTAACATGAAAATGTAAACTGCAGTGTGAGAAAATGTGAAAACATAATTTAAAAATCGCTAGGAGGAATATGTAAGAAAACAGAAAATTAAACAAAAAGGTGTGTACACGAAAATAAACAAAGAATTGAATTTCTTACTAGTTTTAATATTTCAGAAGTAAAAAAAAATAAATAAATAAATAAAATAACAGACATGCCGCAAGCCTGATTATCACAAGGGCGTGCGGGGCAATAACCCGCGGCCCCCCGAAAAATAAAAGGCCCACCAAATCTCCCGATTTATTGTTAACCTGATTTATTATATATACTGAACATATATACTGAAATAATAAATTTTGTGCAACTAAATTTCTTTTGTAATATCTATAGCATAATTTTTTAACAATAAATGGACTAAGAGATTGGTTTTCTGTTCTTCTAATTCAATGGTCTTTAAGACTCATGGATCAATAAACAAGAAGTTAGGAGGTTTTGAAGACGTATTGTATGGCCGTATATATACTTATCACAAAATTTCCATCAGTTAACATTTTTTATTTCGTGATGAAGGAAAGAAAATTTCGAACTTTTTGGTGTACCAGGAAATGTGGTGTGGGAAACTGGTGTGGGAAACTTGGCGCCCGTGCCTCGTAATTGCCATTCCTTGAATTAGCGCACCCATGAGCTAATAACACAAATGGCCTAAAAAAATATTAAAATTACTGTTAACTATATATAGTCTTGTTCTAAATAAGTATAAATGTATAGGTAATTTTTAATTCAATTTGGTATTCTTTCAAAATGTTTTATTTTTATGTCGGGAAAATGCAACAGCAAACAAAACTAAATTAAAATGCTTCTGATGGTATAGGGCCCCAAAATAACCTCTTGCCCCGGGGCCCCGTCGGCCTATGATCAGGCTCTGCATACCGCATACCCTTAATATATGCTAATCAAAAGTTAACATTCTACCGAAAATCTGTCATGCAAATAATTTTAAATACATATTTAACTTTAATACCTGAATTCATTCGTTCTTCCTAACTTTGGAAGCGACGTTATGCTAATCCGCTGTAAATTTTGATTTAATATGGAAAGGGGTAAAATTTTCTATTTCCCGATTCTTTTAAATTTTGAAATACTTAATTTAAAATTTTGAAATACTTAATTTAAAATTTTGAAATTTTGTAATGACTATTGAATTTCTGACACAGGTGGACCAACAGGAGGCTGGAAATTTGTAGGAAAATGTAACCCAAAAATGTTATCTACTTTTAAAAAATTCAAAATCTATCTGTTACCGGATTTTCCGGCAGTTTTCAACTCCGCAAAAAAAGTATCTACGACATCGTTAGACTGACCTTAACCCTTTGAGGCGCAACACTTTCAAAATGCTGAAAAAAGGGCAGCAGTTGCCATCGCTTGACTTAACTACCAGCAAGATGGCGGACGATCGAAAAGTTCATCGCGTGCCACAGATCTAGAAACCCTTTTTCGACGACAGCTGGCTGTGCGCGCACAGCCAGCTGTCGATTTTTCAATACCGGTTCTACCGATTTTTCAGTATTTCAACTTTGAAAGCGTCTTTGGCGCGATTAGACCAATGGCTTGAAATTATGCACAAATGCACTCAGAAACTGTTTATTTCTCTGCACCTTTTTTATTGATTGAGAAAATAAGCATCGTGAGAAAAAAGGGCACGTGAGATAGTTCAAAATAATATCAGCCTTAATTACTAAATCTGAAAAAAAATCTCTGACTTCAAGAATTGAGTTTTTATTTCTGTTTTCATTTAGGAATTTCATTAAGGAATGATTTTAAAATACGTTTGTTTTTCTAAAATATTATACAAAGAGAAAGATTTATTTTTAATACGATGTGTTTCACATCATGATCATTAAAGGATTGATAAATATTTCTGCATGTGAATTCAAATATCAGGTTTTTTCCCCTGTTTAATAATGTTAAATTTAAAGAACAAATAAAAAAAGAGGAGAATTCATAATAAAGAGGCAAGTGTTTTAATTACTTTATAATATCAGTAATTTTTTTTATCTAAATTAAATTCAAGAACTAATACATTCATTAAAAAACACTTAGTTTTAACTTTCTTTTTACTGCGCTTCTTTTAAAACAACTCCTTTCTTTCCTGAACGATTAGTGCGTTTATACGACGACTCCTCCTTTGTAAAGTATCATTTAGTATTAGTACTGTAGATTTTGAAGTTTTAAAATAAAAAATGAATTTAATAAAAGAAAATAATCGAAAAGGAAATAATATTGAAGATTAATTCATAATAAAAAATTTTCATTTAAGTGTCAAACTAAATTCATCATTTAAAGTTAGTTTATTATCTAACTAAAAACTGCACTGAGGTTGAATAAAATATTAATTGACGTTTCCATACACTTAACTGAAGTTTTCCAACAATTTCTTTGCATCCAACTTATTCCTTTTGTTACCCAATAAAAGAACATTTAACGAGGAATTTTCATAACTGGAACTTAATATCATGATTTGAATTTCCTTTCAAATAATAATTTTCTACCTTTTCCAAAGTAGAAAACAAATACGGCTAATAGCTTGTTCCGAGAGGGGGGGAGGAATATATCATAAAACTTTTTACCAAGAAATGAGCTTCAAAAAATTTTCAGCGTTATAAGATAATTAGAAATCGTTTAATCGATTGTTCTAAAACTCGGGGTTATTATCTTCGTATATAAAAAAAAAATTCTTTTAATTGGTTGAACCTGTTCAAAAATTATCGGATTTTTCCCCTTTTAAGTTTTATGCTTTCTTCGGAGCATTACTTCTTTGTTTTTTTTATGGTACATACATAAAAAGGAAAAAAATGAACATTTATCGCTTGAAGCATGTGTGGAAGAGGATTTTTTTCATTTATAGCGTCCCTGTACACTAACTTCATTTTGACACCTCTAAATTCCTTCCAAAATTAACTTAAACAGTCTAGTTTCACACTCGATTTATACGAAAAATATTGAGATGTATGAAATAATTCTAAATTTACTGTTTGCGAAAAGAATTGTCAAGTAAACTAGAAGCTCTTTTCACCAAACTCTGTATACCTAAACATTCCACGTGTATTTATTGTTTGCTTACACCGTCTTATAAATTGACAGATTTTCTTGTGGCATAACTCTAATATCAGCTTATTGTGAGGTTTGTACAACAGTGCTGTGCTTAAAAGTTTACAAATTTTGCAACTGTCCAGGAGCTCTAATCTAAAAATTGTCCAATTCAGAAATACCAAATAATTAAATTATTTTATCTTTATTCTTGCACATTTTTTCACGTCTTACGGCACTTTTTTTAAATATCCTGATTTTTCAAGAAGCCACCTAATTTTTTCCTCTTTCCAAAGTTCAATTTAAGTCATATTCAGTCTCTTATGTTGACAAATTACTGATTCTGTGTGAAACACTTATTTTCTTGTGAAAACAAAAGGTGATTTATCCTCTACAAAGTTACTTTAGGCAACACTGAAGAGATCCAAGCTCATGGATAGTTCACTTCTGGCGTTGGTTGTTTACATTCTGTCAAGCACGTGTAGAATCTTTGATTTTACAGCTTTTCGAATTAGTTTTTTCTTTGCGAAGGACTCGCAGACGTCTTCCTTTGTATATTTTTGCATTAAGCATTTAAATAAGAAGCATAAAATATTTATTAGTTATATTTTCTACCTTGCTCTACTTAAAGATGTTTTTTGTGCCATAGAAACCATTAATCAAAATTAAATTTTACACTCTAAAAATCTTTTCTAGGCATATATTGTCAGAGAATATTATTCTGCTCTTCGCAAAGTTAAAGTTGGATGTTCGCCAAAGTTTTACATCGTTAATGTTTGCAAACACAACGATCATGCATATATGTTAATGATTCAGAAATGTCTTGCGAGGTATTACAAATTTTCCAGATCTTTCAAAGTCGCTGTTCGACATGCTTAAGTCCAAAACGAGTAGTACAATAAATACGTAGATAAGGCGGAGACGGCTCCACTGAGACCATGGCTGAATTTCACAGCGCATGCTTTAGCACTATTTTGGATGTTAATCCTCCCAATTCGGTGATTCGGATTTCGTGTGCTAGATCAGGCTCATATCTGGTGTTAATCCTTGTGTTTGGTCTGGTAAATACCATTTTTCAACTAACACTTGATGCAGCGCGTATTGACGTGTGAGCACGCCCGCTAAATGTTTGGTGAATAAAGCTATAAGAGTTCTCCCCAGGCCTTTCTGAACGGGCGCATCGCCCGAAAAGTTTTACTGACCGCCCAGCAGAAAAATCAGACTATCATTTTGAAGGCTTTAATTGGATAAAATGACACACTTCTGCTTCCTAATGCCGAACAGCTGACGAAAATTTCTGGGGTGATCACAGACTATGACGTGTGTACTTTTACGACGATGTTTGTAAGTGTGCTTCTATCTTTTTATATTCTTTTCAAAAAAACAATGCTACATAAAGTAAAGTAACCCTAAATTCTGTATCAATCGAAGCAATGTTACAACACAGAGGACAAGCGACTGACCATTAAATGGAAATCGCGATGCTTTTCAGTTTTTTATGGGAAATTGTACTGATAACAGGAAAAACAAGTATAAGATCACTTTATTCATCTTAAAGAAAAAAAAAAGTTGATTCACAAATCAAGTTAAAATAAAATGGTAAAGTCATATTGCTCTAATTTGTAATTGTGACATTAAAAAATAATAATAAATAAAATGTGTTCCATCAAAAGTATATATATATATATATTTTTTTTTTTTTTCAAACGTGCATCAACCACCATAACTCCCATTTCGAAATACATATTTTATGAGATGACTGATACTTGACATTTTTTTTATTCTCTATGAATTTTTGTCTGTATTTACATAGTTACGAACTGGGACCATGGAGTTTTTGAAAAGTTGACGATGAGACATGTTATTATTCATGCCCCTAGTAAGGATTTGCACTTTGTAGTACCTACCACCTGCTGCTCCAGTGCAGAACTTTTTTCATTTGATCTCTTACGCTTTACGAAGCGCAGCTGTGCAAACCCAAGTTTTTCAATTTTTAACAGCATTCGGATGAAACACTGAAGTGGAGTTTGTCCCAAGTAATGCTTCCCGGAATAGAACTGGCTTTTTTTCTGAACTTCCTTTTCGCCCCTGTCTCTTTGAAAAATGTCTCCTCATAAATTCGCTCTTTTTTCATTTATTTATTTTTAACAAACATTATTTGAATATGTACGCCGAAAGTACATAAATATCATTTATTATTTATGTATTTTTGGCGTAAATATTAAATTTAATTGTTGTGTACAGGCTCTTTTTGCCATCATGTTGTAATTGCGCAATATTTCATCTCACTTTAGCATCTATTATGTAAGTTTTATGTAATGAATAAACCAAAATTGCATCTTTAGAGATTCCGTTTATTGAAATTAATTTGGTTTATATGAATAAATGAGTATGAAAAATATTAATTTCCTACCGTGCGAAGAACGGGTACGCAGCTAGTATGAAGGTAAATGTGTGCTGAATTAAACCATTTTTCAATGGCTCTCAAAGGGGGGAAAATCATATCGGATGATTGCGTTTCATGGGGTCGTAGAGAAATTTAGAAATAAAATATTTAAGTCATATGTATATAGTAGCTGAAATACTAAATTATAGTTTTTGTTAAAACTTTTTAACTAATTTTGTCAACTAGTATTTAATTTTGCCTAGTTGGCAATAGATTTTTGCGAGTTTTAGAGGGGATACTCCCCCCTTCCTTCAGCAAGGGCCCTGGATAGAGAGTTACTAAGCTAAGAGAAGTTGAGTAACCACTTATCATCTTCCAAAATTTTATTTCATTCGCTTTAGTCGTTATTACATAATACGCGAACAAAGAACTAAGTAGTTTGAAACGATTTTCGCAATATCTTAAAATTTACTCAAACTTTTTGAAACATTCGACGCCTATAGTTATTTAAGTGTTATGGTTTAAGCTGTGGAACCACCTATCCAGTAGCGGATTCAGGGGAGGGGCTAGGGGCTTCAGCCCCCCCCCCCAAAAGAAATTGCTAAAGAGTAACATTCTGCTTCATTATGTACTTTGAATATGTAAAGTGATCTTTTTTAATCACTGAGCACCTCCCAAAAGATTTTACATTGGTTTAGACTAAAATTTTCCTTTATATATTTTGTTTGGGTGAAATAAGCTTTTTTCAAAATTTCGCCCCTCCCAAAAGAGAGTTTCTGGATCCGCCACTGCACCTATCGAATCACAAAATTTCATTTAATTCGTTTTAATTATTATTACGTGACTCAGGAAGTAAAACTTACCCTGTTTGAAGAAATTTTCATAAAATCTCAAAGTCTTATGCAAATTTAAAAAACTTCGACACCCATTGTTTAATTTTATTGTAATCAAATTCGTCTGTGAAAAACAGTGGGGATAAATTGCATTATGATCGTGGCGGAATTTTTACGTATTTACATAACGAGAAGTTTTTCAAAATACATTTTTTTTAAAAATATTGAAATTAAATTTTTCTTCTCTGTATTTTAAAACATTTGACGTCACAGAAGTAGATCTCACATGCGATTCGAAAATGTAACCCGTTTAAAACCTCTATTGAAAATAGTGCTGGATAATCCATTTTTGAAAAAACAGTGCTGAATTCTTTTTTATGGTTACGTAATATAAAAACTTTATCATGACTAGACTTCTAAAGGGGTCTCACCAAGCAACAACTACTGATTTCAAAATCCTTCTTTACTTGAAAATTTGTAAAAAAAAAAAAAAAAAATCTTCTAATTTATATTTTTTCTTAGTTCTTTTTTTATAAAGAGGGTGAAATGAATGCTTCACGATTTGTCAAAATATCAAACGTTATGATGAATAGAAATTAAGATGCGACAGTTTTAAAATATTTAACGAAACTTTTCATCAAAAACGATCTTCAGTTAAAAAATACTAAAACATCTGCGAATTATGTTACATATTTAGATAAAACTGTTTTTAAAAGAAAATTTTCTCCTCTATCCGCTTATGCAAATATGGTTTTGCTGTAGGCGTAATTACTGCCATTAGTACGCAGAAGGTGAGAAAAAATGCGAACAATCGCATGAAACATAAAATTAAAAAAATTCGAATCCTAATTTTGAAAAAATCTCTTCGTCGCCGACAAACAGACAGACAGCTTCTTTTAAAATAAGTGGAGATATCAATGCTTTTTTAAAATGCATTAATAATATATTTCGAAACGATGGACTACATTAAAGAATAACTTCCAAAAAAAGGGACGCAATTGTTGTAATCAATGCAAAAGTACGTACGATAACAGTGCTTTTGAAGAATATGTCAAAACTAAACACTGAAACAATAGACTCAAGGGTCTACTAGAATGTAAAAATACATTTCGCTTCAACAAAGAGAGCTGATTATTGAAATGAATACAAAAATATGTGCGACAACAATCCTTGAACGTATAAATAATAAACATTGAAACAATGAACTCAGCAGTCTATTTGAACACAAAAGCACACTTCATTTCATAAAAAAAAGTAATTATTGAAATCATTGCAAAAATGCTTGCAACAGCAATAATTTAAGAAAGTATCAAAATTAAACATTGAAACAGTGGCTCCATTAGTCTATTAAAACATAACAATACGATGGGTTTCAACAAGAGAAGTGTTGTTGAAATCAGTGCAAAAACAAGAGCCACAACGTTTTATAAGAATTCATCACAAACAATATGGACGAAAACTTAAAGAATTACTTTTAACAAATTGTTCAAATCAATGCAAAAGTTATGCCACTCGTGTGGGCTTGTCATAATACAAACAAACCGTACAAAAGTATGAGTCACAAAATTTCTTTTAAAAATATTTCACTAATATACCTTGAAACAACGCACTAAAACATTATTAAAGAATGAATTTCAACAAAGAAAAATAATTGTTGAAAGCAATGCAAAAGTATGGTCTATAAAAATGCTTTCGCAAAATATATCAATAATGTACTGTGAAATGATGGTCTAAGACATTATTAAAGAATGACCTTCAACAAAGTGAAGTTAATTGTTGAAATCAGTGCAAAAGTAAAAACTATCATAATGGTTTTTAAAAATGTATCAATAATACACTTTTAAGCAGTAGACTAAAATTTTATTAAAGAAAGACTTTCAACAAAGGGAAATAATTGTTGGAATTAATGCAAAAATTTGTTCGAGAACAATGCTTTTTAAGAATTTAGCAGTAATAAACATTGAAACAATGTACTAAAACATAATAGCGCAATGCGTTTTGACAAAGAGGCGTTTTCGAAATTAATGCGAAAAGTATATGCAACAAAAATATAATGGTGCAACAGCATTATAATGGTTTTAGAACAATGGTAAGAATGTATCAATAATGAACAATGAAACAATAGTCTTAATAGTCGACTAAAACATGAAACACAAAGAATTTTAACAAGCATTGTTAATTGGAAAGTTTTCTGCTGAAAGAAAATTGAAGGTAGCTCCAGCAATTCAAGTTTTCGGAAATCTGAAGAAACAAACAAAACCCAAATGGGAATAGCTAACGAGACAGGCAGCTTTATCTCTTGAGTAACACAAGAATTAACGATTCGAGATACATGGTTTTTGTGCCAAACAAAAGACAGGTTTTTTTTTACTGCAAGATTGCACATGTGTGTTTGCTAATTCCCATAAGATGGACTTACCACTTTTTTAGCAGCAAACTTTTCAATTGTCAAAATTAATGGGAAAATATTTGGTATAACATTGTTTTCAAGCGTGTATCTGTAATATACATTGAAAAAGTTGTTGAAATTCTCTTCTAAAGGCCTAACAAAAAAAAACCGATACATAAGGTACTATATTGATAAAAGTTTACAGAGCATACATTCCAAATCGCACATAGTAATTCCCAGATAATGTGGTCTATGTTTGAAGTGCATTATTTTATTATGTAAATGTTTCAAGTGCATGTTTTTAGAGCCACACAAACGTACGTGCTCTTTTGCAGGATCATACAAAATATTTCCAACACATAACGTTCTTAGGTGGAATATCTTTTAAAGTGCGCTTTGCGTTTTTACAGGGTCGGACGAAAGAATCACGATACAGGATGATCCATAAGTGCGCTTTTTTAAAAGGGCTCCAATATTAATACCCATATAATGCAATCTATGGTCAGCAAATGTTTGAAGTGCAATATTTTACAGGGCTACACAAAAGAATTCGCATATTTATTGGTCTATCGGCTGTTAATATTTAACATACGCTATTTTTACAGCGCTATGCAAAATATTTGCTACACATAATCGCTATAACAGCAGGAAATCTTATGTGAAAATATAATGCCACAAAAGAATCCCCATACTTAATGGTCTACCAGCCCTAAACGTTGAAACTGCATTCTTTTACAGGACCACAAAAAAGTAATTACTTCAAAGGTCTGTGCGCAGTAAATGTTTAAAGTTCGCTCTTTACTGGGCCACACAATTTCCCTATAATATAGTTTATTCCCAAATAATATAGTAATGCATATTATAATACCAGGCTGCACGAAATAATAACTCGTCATGGCCTATGAGGAATAAATATTTGAACAGCATTTTTTTTACATAACCGCACAATGAAAGTCCGATGCATAATAGTTACTGCGCTGTAAATGTTTTCATTGGAGTATTTTACAATGCCATACAAAAGATTCCCCATATAATGTCATACAGGTGTATGCTCCGAGTGCTCTGTTTTGCTAAGAGTAAGATCGGATGCCGTCTGTACACCTTGATCGTTAAACATCTTCGCCTGAAAGTATCTAAATACTTGTAATAAAGAAAGATTTTATTCGAATGTTTCCACATAGCCAGCCTTAAAATCAACATATTGGACAAGACAAGTAATTAGAAATCTGAAGGTATCTGAATCATATTAATCTGAAAGTTTAAAATGCTTCAAGTGGGATATTTTACAGGGCCATACAAAAGAATTCCGACATATCTAATCTTCAGTCAGTAAATGTTTGATGCGCATTATTTTACAGAGTCATGCAAAAGAATTTTTATGTAATTTCGTCTATCGCTAGTAAATATTTACTGTGTGCTGTTTTGTAGGGTCAAAGAAAATAGACTAATGGGCAGTAATTCTTCAAGAACGCTCTTTGGCAGGGTAGCTCAAAAGATTGACGGTACATAATTGTCTAGGATCAAATGGAGTTACTGTTTAAAAGCACTATTATACAAGTGCACACAAGAGAATTCCCATAGTAACTGATTTATCGGCAGTACCTGTAAAACGTAAGCGTTGTTACAGGACAACGCAAAAAAATCTGACACATAATGGTCTACAAATATAAAAAATATTTTGATTGCAATTTTTTACAGGGCTATACAGTGTATTTCCAATATATAACGGCCTATTCCTAGAAGATATTTTAAAGTACACTTTTTCATAGGGCCAGACAAAAAAATTACCATACATAATACTTCAGTAAATGTTTTAAATGCGCTTTTTACAGGGCCCCATATAATGTAGCCTATGTGCAGTAAATGTTTAAAGTACAGTATTTTTTGACTGAAAAAACACTCAAAATACTGGTGTTAAACGATAAAGTAATTAAAAAACTTTGTAAAAAACACACATAAGAAGTAAAATTAAAGAGGATACGCGTTTCGTTCAAAAATAGTTTTGAACTTCTTCAGTCCAAGCCCTTCGTCGTAAAGAACACAGGGAACTGAAAAGAGAAAAACAAGCAAGATGTTGCCACAAGGGGCAAAGAAAAGTCGAACAAAACCACGGAGAGGGGAGAAAAAAATTAAAAAAGGGGGATAAAAAGGAAAGGAAAGAATCACAAAAAATACAGAAATAAAAAAGGAGTAAAGAAAAATAATAAAAAAGGGAACACACAAGTACAAACACACACACAAAAAAGAGAAAACAGAACAAACAAACAAAAAACAAATAGCACACGTTTTTTTTTTTTTTTAAATAAAAAACCACGAACAGGACAGCACAATAAATATATATATAAATAATTTTTTTTTAATAATAAAAACGAAAAAGAAAGACAGTAACACACGTACATACACATTAAAGAAACAGGGGGGAAAAAAGGGAGGGGGTAGACGAAGAAAGTGAAAAGAACCTTACAACAGCAACTTCCAAGCAGAATGAACGAAAGGAACGGAAGAACCATCGTTCACAAGACGATCTAAGTGCTGGGTAATGGAAAAACCTTCCAAAAAATCCAGATGGGACAAAGACTGAGGAGTGCACAAAATCTTAGCCTTAGAAAACTGAAATCGATGATTGGAATTCCAAAAGGTTTTTCCATTACCCAGCACTTAGATCGTCTTGTGAACGATGGTTCTTCCGTTCCTTTCGTTCATTCTGCTTGGAAGTTGCTGTTGTAAGGTTCTTTTCACTTTCTTCGTCTACCCCCCCCTTTTTTTTTCCTGTTTCTTTAATGTGTATGTACGTGTGTTACTGTCTTTCTTTTTCGTTTTTATTATAATAAAAAAAAAATTATTTATATATATATTTATTGTGATGTCCTGTTCGTGGTTTTTTATTTAAAAAAAAAAAAAAAAAAAAAAAAAAAAAAAAAAAAAAAACGTGTGCTATTTGTTTTTTGTTTGTTTGTTCTGTTTTCTCTTTTTTGTGTGTGTGTTTGTACTTGTGTGTTCCCTTTTTTATTATTTTTCTTTATTCCTTTTTTATTTCTGTATTTTTTGTGCTTCTTTCCTTTCCTTTTTATCCCCCTTTTTTAATTTTTTTTTCTCCCCTCTCCGTGGTTTTGTTCGACTTTTCTTTGCCCCTTGTGGCAACATCTTGCTTGTTTTTCTCTTTTCAGTTCCCTGTGTTCTTTACGACGAAGGGCTTGGACTGAAGAAGTTCAAAACTATTTTTGAACGAAACGCGTATCCTCTTTAATTTTACTTCTTATGTGTGTTTTTTACAAAGTTTTTTAATTACTTTACAGTATTTTTTGCAGGGCCACAAAAAATAAATCTCATGCTTATTGTTCTATGCACTTAATATTTAAGGTACGCTATTTTGCAGGGCCATCCAGAAAATTTTCGATACAATGGTCAAATGTGGTGACGAAAGGGACCCCATATTTAATGGTCTAATAGCAGTAAATATTTAAAGTGTGCTCTTTGACAGGTCCATGAAAAGAATTCCAATACATAATTGGAGAATTCTAATACATAAAGGTCTGTGCATAGTAAATGTTTAAGATGCATTCTTTACAGGGCCACATAGCATAGCTTCCATACAGTATGGTCTATGCACAGCATATGTTTAATTTGCGCTAACTTACAAGGAACCACAAAATAACTGTTATACCATATGGCTTATTCGCAATAAATGTTTAAAGTACACTTTTTTACCGAGCCACGCAAAAAAATTCCAATATAATATCATATTTGGACGGTGTATATTTGAAGTACGCTTTTTTACGGGTCACATTAAAGAATTTCCTTGTAATATTGTCTGTCGGTAATAAATGTTTAACGTTAGCTCTATTACATTAGTATACGAATGAATTCCGAATCTTAGTGATCTATGGTCAAAGACAAGACTAGGAGCAGTAAATCAGCATCAGTCAGATCTCTGAATTAAAATCAAAGCCCCACCTAGCCTTTTATCTTGGTTACAGCCCTGTACGACAACTATCTATTGGGCTGCTAGAGGGAAAATAGCCCATATGACCGACCCTACTAGCAATTTTGCTGGGGCCTTCACCGGCCACGTAGCCTTGAGCCGATGAGAAGAAATCGGGCCGTCCACTGTGAAAGTGCTCGGATACACGCAGTTCATGTCCCCTCGGACGTGGACACGTCCGAAGTAGTCTAACCGATGAGTTTTCATCGGGTTGAACACGGATTTAAGGAACTGGCCCGTTCACTTTATGAGTGAGGTTGGCCAATCACCAGGGTGAGTATCACTTTTCGATAAGTTCTTATGTGATGTTGACATGCATTTAACCGTCCCTACGATGCAATCCGAATGATAACATTCACAAGTGTTTTACAGATTTCTTTTATATTTGAAATGTATTTGTAATCGCATTTTTCTTATATGGTAATGCAGTGCAGAAGCAATACAGTATAGAAGAAATACACTTTTACTACGTGACGCATATGCATGCATGTAGGTACGACGTATACTCCATCTATTTACATATATAGTCGTACTATATACGTAACTATACTATACGTTAACGTACTATAGTCGTATACTCCATCTAAGTATGAAATTACATACGTATGTTACATGTTCGATAGTCCCGCAGTGGTCTGGGCGCTAAACTCCGTTCCCATAAGAACACGGTAAGTGAAGCAGCATCCGGCTTGGCCAGTGCTTGGGAGGGTCATCTCCCTCTCGGCTCGTCCGCTGTCGAACCGTATACGCTCATGGGAGCTGGTGCACGTAAAATCCGTCGTGGCTCCAATGTCCTCCAAGTTATTAAACGATATCTCTGGGGGTGCCGATTTCAGGTGGTGGTTGGTCCCTCATCTGGAATCGGTTCAAAATTAGGAACCAATAAGTAGAAGTCCAACCCCCTCGGGGGCACTGGCACCCCTCTTTCCATGGATAGCGTCGTCTATCATGGACACGACAACAACAACATGTTCGATTTGTTTTAACTAGTTTGAGGGCATAGCGCTCTGAACTGGAAGACGGAAGGTATCTGGTTCAAAACCAGATCGCGTCCGCCGACCTAACCGTTCGGAGTTTTCCGTGGTTTCTACCGAAATTTAGCGTAAATACGGGTTAGGGCACCTTAGAAAGACCCCCGAAGGAGGGCACCCCATCCACAGGCCTAGGTCCTTCGTGTAGATAATTGGCCTTAATCCCAGAACTCGCTGTAACTAGTATATTGGTAATGTCTGTACGTATGCATGTTGCATTTTCGATCTTGTTTGATTAAATTTGAGGGACGTCTGCTCGTATGCATGTATTGATGTACGTATGTTCTTGTGTAATTCAATTAACTCAAAGAGGAATAGCCGAAGAAATTTTAAATTTAGGATTGCCTTAAAACATAGTTGTACGTGTCCCTTTTTGATTCCAATTGGCTGAGTAGTTTATTTACAGAGTTATATGAAAGACTTTCGATGCATTAAAGTCGATGGACATGCCTTTCCCATTAAAAATCCCTGAACTATCTCTGTTTAGCTCATGCTCAAAATATTGCCAACTGTCCCCAAGCTTGGTAAATTTAGGGGCAATATTACAAATTTTGGCACTAAAAATAAGTACGTATCTCGAATAAAAATAAGAAATATTAGACATAGAATATTGAAATTTTGTATTTAAGACTGCCGTAATATTTGGTTTTGCACTTTTATTTTTGATTACAATCCACAAGCTACACGCTTAAACCCAAAGAGCGAAAAAAAAACGATGCATTGTGGAGCGATCCGTTTCCATGAAAACCTACCGATATTTCTGCAAAAGTGCTCTTTGAGTGGTCTTTTTTCAGAGAATTCCCGTCCTCGCTTCCTCTTTTTTCTGAGAACTCCCCTCCTCGCTTATTGTCATATTTCGCTCCGCTCTTGTGATCGAAAAACGCTCCTAAAGGAGAAGCGCACTTTTGAAAACTGGCCCAAAAGTCGCTCCGACTGATCGAATTTTGCTCGTAAGGTTTAAGCGTGTAGGGTCATGCTTAAAATCTTGCCGTTTGTCGCCAAGCTGACGAAGAAAAGAAAAATGCCAATTTTTCAGCCAGGAATAAGTTTTCTATGCTGAAATCTCATCCTGGTGATATCTCTTACGCTTAACGAGATACTGAAGTATCGCATTTCAGTTTCCAATATATTTAAATAGAGTGCATCAAGAATGCGTAAAGTTTAACAGCCATACAAGAAAATTGTGTAGTTCACATCAGGACTTTTTTTTGTGATAGGAAATCGACTTTCCGAACTTTCTTGAATTAGCTTACAATTTAAAAAAGATTATTGACCATTGGAGCTATGGAACCTAGCTTACAGTTTTGTAAAATAGGTTTTTTTTTTTTAAAAGCATAGACCATAAGACATAAGATCGCTTTAATAATTTTTAAAATAAAGTAAATTCCAAAAATTTTTATTGAAATTATTCTACACAAAATATATCATACACATAATTTATACTCATGTCCATAAATTAAGGATAATTCAGAATCACACAGAAATTGATCTCTAAAATAAAAATTTCACCTGTGGAATGATCACACACATCTTGAAGAAGAATATGCAAATTACAGGAAACCACCAGATGGCGTGGATGGTACGTCACAATGACGAGAGTGTAAGAGAGGGGTATATAAGGAATGGTGGCAAAGAAGTAAAATTGTTCACAAGCGCTGTGAAAGCCTTTCAGTGCAAAAACCGCATAGTTATGGCACAAAGGAGGCATTTGGATGATGTTTTACGTGGCAGAATTATCGGACGACTGGAATGTGGACGTACCCAGCTGGAAGTATCCGAGGAACTTGGAATCGCCCAGAGTGTCATCTCCAGGCTTTGGCAACGATTCCAAGATGATGGTAATGTGAGTAGACGTTACAGCACAGGTCGCCCCCGAGTTACAACGCCGAATGAGGACCGCTATTTGGCAGTTACTGCCAAAAGAAACAGACGGAGAACAGCATCAGACCTGTCTCGTCAGCTCTCTTCAGCTACCGGTACGACAGTTTCAAGGCAGACCGTGTACAGACGCTTAGAGCACATTGGTCTATATGCTCGTAGGCCTGTCAGATGTGTTCCACTTACCGCAACTCACTGTCGCCTGCGATTAACCTGGAGTAGAGAGCATGCATTGTGGACACCGCAACAGTGGTCTTGTGTGATGTTTTCCGACTAGTCCAGGTTTAGTTTGGAGTCTGATTCTCGCCGGACATTCATCTGGAGAGCGCCGGGTACCCGTTACCACCAAGAGAACACCATTGAAAGACACCGTTACGGTGGTGCAGGATGGCTCGTTTGGGGAGGAATTATTCTTGGTTCCAGAACTGACCTGCATGTTCAGAGTGTAACGATGACAGGCCACATCTATCGGGATGTCATTCTGGAACAACATGTACGTTTGTTTCGGGGCGCCATGGGTGCTGAATTTGTGTTTATGGATGACAACGCCCGTCCTCACCGTGCAAACATTGTAGACGAATGCCTTCAATCGGAGGATATTACCCGTATGCATTGGCCAGCATACTCACCGGACTTGAATCCAATAGAGCATGTGTGGGATATGCTTGGCCGACGAATTGCAGTTCGTCAACCCCCTCCCATCTGTCTACCGGAACTTCGGAGTGCATTGCTTGATGAGTGGTGTAATATTCCCCAAGATCAGATTGATCATTTGATACTCAGCATGCCTAGGCGTTGTCAGGCCTGTATTGCATCGTCCGGGAGACATACTCCGTATTAACCATCCTACTAACCATGTTATACTGTTTTTTGTAAATAGGTTCTTTTTTGAAATTTGGTCAAGGGAGTAAAATTTGCAATTTTTATTAATTATGTCAAACATATAGCATCTTTTTTTGCTCTTTACTTTTTGTTTAATAAATAGACTTTACAAATAAGTCAAATTTGTTTTGCTTCTTTCTCTTTCTTTGCCTGAACTTCATTATCCTTAATTTATGGACATGAGTGTACAAAAGAAGTATTTTCTTAGCTGCTTTTGAGTTTTCCAGCAGCATCTTCAAGCATCTTATTTTATGAGCAGCTTCTAGGAGAAAAAAAAGAAAATTTTTAGAACTTAATTTACACAAGAATAGGAAATGCAGAGTAAGTCTGCTTCATATGTTTTTTTACATAATTTCTATATCAGGGATTTCCAACCTTTATATTACTTCAACTCTCTAGAAAACGTTTTTTTCTGAATAGACCCCTACGTTTTCCCCAACACATCGGTATCTCGAAAAATTTTCCCAATGCACTCACAAAAACAGTAAAACATTAGGTGAAAGACATTTTTCATGTGTCTGGCAGTAGAACAGTTGGTTAAGCTCGGTTCCCATTGGAACTCCGAAAGGGAAGCAGCACCTGCTTGGCCAGTGCCTAGAAGGGTAAACTCCTTTCTCGACTGAGGCTGATGTAAACTGTATACGCTGTAGGGAATTAATGCACGAAAAATGTGTTATGACTTCAATGTTTTCCATGTTCAATCCATATCTCTCTCTGGGGTACCAATCCAGCTCTTAGGTCATCCAGCTGTCATCTGAAATTGGTTCAAAATTTAGGAGGGAGACCCGGGAAGTCGGTATTCCCCTCACTGGGGATCAGCAAAAAGGAAGCTGCTCAATTAAGGCCATTTTCGTTTTATATAAAGGATCTGATCCCGCTCTGCAGTTGGCCAGAGTGTTTCGAAGCAACAATAACAATTTTCATGCTCTGCGTTTGCAGAATTTACCATGATTCAGACTGCGGGATGCAGAAAATGACCCCAAAGACGGATTTTTACATATCCCTTCTTTTTTCAACTTTTAAACCCTCTGAAGTCTTATTTCATGTCAGTTTGTTTGTTTGTGTTGTGATGGCAACGGGGTATAAGGGTGGGCGATCAGCCTAGGATGAGGGGTTATCTTAAAATGTAATTTTTTAAAATGTAATTCCCAAATTTTGTCCATCACCTCATTAGTGTATGGGAATGCTTTTGTACGAGGGTCATATAAAAATGTAGAAAGTGTAACTTTTTGAAAGTCTTACTTCCGACCTCATTTTGAACACTTTTCTCAATTTACGCTGTCCACTTATCTCTAATAGATAAAGAATTAAAGCCCGTTAACACCTTTTTGGGACACCCTGTATCAGTCTGGTTTATAGTATCCGCAGGTTCTGAAATCATTAACCAGTGTTCTACTTCCACCACTACTACTTCCGCCTCTACTTCCACTGTACTATTAACCAGTGTTCTTAAAAAAACGTGGTCTGCTTTAAAAAAGAAAAAAAAATCACTGTATTTACGTATACTATTTCTAATCTAATCTAAATTCATCAACGCGGGTTTCGAAGTTTATAAAGCGAAACAAAACAGTCGTTTGAATATCAAATCAATGCTGTACAGCTTCTCATTTCCATAACCATAAGAATCAGCTCTTTATGCCTTTGGAAACTATCTTGGCGAGTAATCGAATCGTTTGGATTTTTTTTCCTTTTTTTTCTTATGGTCAACGGATGCAAATAATCGGTACTTATTTTACCGTCGATAATTCACGCCAACAAGTTTTTTCGCCAAAGGATTGCAAAGCACTACATTGTAACAATGAATCTGACGTATTCCACACGCACACGGAATCGCTCTTTTTGGCTGACTGACTGTAAAATACATAAGTGCCAAATAAGCTTGTTTTGGTCGGAAGTATGATTTTTTTATTAGATTCAATGAAGAATTTACCCGTATATTTTAAAACTAAAAAGCGATTAACTGTATGAACTAATATAATTACACACTGTACGCCGTGTAAAGATAGGAAATAGATACTAATAAAAAATAGTGTTATGCAACAGTATCAAGAGAGAAAAAAATAATTACAGAGATGTGAACTTATACTTTACTTATATTAGACTAATACTATATTAAAAATGTCAAAAATTTGTTACAAATGATAGTTATACGTACCAATATAGACTAATCACCACCAAAAAACTTCTTCAGTTTTTTTCGTCTCCTATTCTTATTAAAACAAACATGGCGCCTGCCGGTAGATACTCGGATGTTGCCATCACTCGACTGTTGCATGAACAGAGCGCATGCGCCAATTTTCATCGGCTGAATGCCGCTCGGCCGTTATGCGGGCCGATATTTCTTTTCAGTTCAGCGTATTTTGATCAAATTTAGGCATATGGCCCGATAACTCAGGCCGGATATCGTTCCGAGCATCGTTTTATGGGTACCGGACCGATCAGTGTCTGCCGCACACATAACAATCATCGTTTTTAGATGGAATTCCGTGTCTGGGCCGAGTACCGAATTTCGGTGAGCGATGAGTTGCGATGAATGCCGGTGGTTGGCCGAGCAGAAACTGGGAATTGTTGCTTGTAGGGGATACCCTGACGTGGGGGGGGGGAGCCTTTCTTCCGAGCAAGTTTAAAAAATAAACATTTTGTTCATATGCGTTTCTGTGGCTTTAAAACAGCTTTATTGCAATTTTTAAGTTGATTTTAACCACATAATCTTGTTAACTCACAAAAAATTATGTTTGTTGAATTCTTTAAATGTTGTCGTGTCCAGGGATATAAGACTGCACTATCCCCGGAAGATGGGTGCCATTGCCCCCGAAGGGGTTGGATTTCTGCTTTGGTCCCTAATTTTGAACCGATTCCAGAGGAGGGACCACCCCCCCCAGAGGTATCGTTTAACAACTTGAGGGACATTGGAGCCACGACGGATTTTACGCGCACCAGCTCCTATTATCGTATACAGTCCGCAGCAGTCGAGAAGAGAAGGAGTTGACCCTCCCAAGCACTGGCCAGGCCGGATACTGCTCTTGTAGAAGAGAATAATATGGAATAGGCATGAAGGGGAAAAGTGAAGCCACAACTGTAACCGGTGTTTCCTCCGTCCGCTATGTTCATCCATGGGCATGGACTTAGATTGGAAAGGACCTACATCGGCAATGGGATTCCTTCCCTGAAAACGGACCTTGAGGATGGGCATGGGATGGATTGATTAGGAGATTATCTGTTGCTGCCATCTAGCGGCAATAGATGTCAAAAAAAACATTTTACATAAATCAGGAGGCGATGTATCAATTTTATTAATCATTTATTTATATTTCGAAATTGATAAAATATAATAAAGCTTTTAAAAATAAATAATCTAAGTTATGTATGCATATTTCAATAGTTTTTGTGGTAATCCTCACGGTTTTTGTAGCTATTTAAACTGCATTTTTAAGATTAATAAATATTTTTTTCTTTTAGTGCTTCTTTACACCTCACCACCAACTTTCTTGTGACACTAGGTAATACATGAAAAATATTCTTAAAGTACTCAAGCCGCAAACAAATTAACAGCATTATATTTGTGTTACTTGTGCTATTATCATGAAATATAAGAAAACAAAACTTCTCATTTTTTATAACCTCTCCTTTAAATAATATAACAGGAATAGTGAAATCATAAAAATAATTAAATAAAACTATCAACTTCTCCTAGTGTCACAAAAAAATTGATGGTAAGGTGTAATGAAGCACTAAAAGAAAAAAAATATTTATTATCTTAAAAATGCAGTTTAAGGATTACCACAAAATATTGAGGACACACTTGAGGATTGCCACAAAAACTATTTAAATATGCATACATAACTGATTATTTATTTTAAAAGCGTTATTATATTTTTTCAATTTCGAAATATAAACAATTAATAATATCGATACATCGACTCCTAATTTATGGAAAGTTATCTTGACATATTGTTTGCAACTATTGCCGCTAGATGGCTGAAGCTGGGCTACTTTGATAGCATGGCGTTTGTTCTCCTTATCTGTAACTCCGTGTCCATGGGGAGAAAAATAAAGTAACCCTCAAGGAGGATAAAACAGACCTCTCAATTCTATCCTTCTTGGTAACCCTACGCGTAGCCTTGGGGAGCGTGGCTCGGAGTTAAAGAGCCGTTTGGGGCTCACAGGACTTATCAAGCGACGCCACCCCCCTAAGGCTACGCGTACAGTTACTTCATTTTCTCATCATAGAAGAACTAGCGTGTGCCTACTCCGTATTTTCTATTCGTTCCTCGAAGATGCTGCTTCACTTGTTGTGATCTTATGGGAACGGAGTTAACGACCAGACCACTGCAGGCCCGGACTGGCCAGGGTGTCCGACTGTCTGCAGACGGGTGGGCCCCCACCCTCGGCGGACCCTCCCTGCTGAGGGCGGGCCCCAAACAAAGAAAATTAAAAAGTGTTATACTGATAGCACTTAAATTAAGTTTGACACTTCCAAAATTTTTTGCAGCTGCAATTGCGCCCCAGAAGGCTTCAAAACACTTCATTTTAAATGTAGTTCTCAAACTTTTTGAGAGGTTTCTCAAAGCTAAACTTGCCGCTTTGGAGGCAAACTTGAGAGGGTTCCCGAATGAACAAGGGATTAATTAATAGATCAATATTTTATTAATGCATTAATTATCAATCATAATTAATTAATAATAACACCATTCCTCCCCCCATACCCCGAAAGTTAACACATCCTAATATTTATCGGTTACACAATAACCCGGGCCCCCCCTTCTCTTGAGACGGGCGGGCCCCTACCCTCCCAGTCCGGGCCTGGACCACTGCGGGACAATTCTTTAAATGAAAGGTGTAAATGCAAAACTCTCACTCCCAACGACATAGAACCAACTCGCTGCAAAGAACAAGCTCGGGATTCTCATTAATTTAGCGTTCTAGTGAGTTAAAATGTTAAATCACTTTAGATTCATTTTTTGTGTAACTGTCTTTTATTTAGAAAGTATGTTTAAGTACAATTAAATGAAAATTATTAAATCAAAACTATCTAAAAAAAATAAACAATCAACGCCCCCCCCCCCTCACAGCGGCTGCGGTAAAGTTATCAAACGTTGACCGGTCCTCGGCGATGAAAAGGTTGGGGAGCAATGGTATAGATTATTTCACTTATCAGGTCTCCATCCTAAAGTATGTTCGTTTTGCTGGATCAATAAAATATTAGGTTGTAACGAAAGTTTCCCGCCACTGCAAACATCGTCAGCACACAGTTCGCGTTGGCGTATTTGCTCATATTTTGTCAAACAATTTTTGGCATTTGAAAGAAAGAGACTTACTTTATAACACTGTGTTGTGAAATCTGTAAAAAATATAGTTATCATTAAGTACAAGGTGTCTCAAATGAAAGTATCACTCTAGACAGTAGCGGATCCAGGGGAGGGGCTAGGGGGCTTCAGCCCCCCCCCCCAAAAGAGATTGCTAGACGGTATCATTCTGCTTTATTATACACTTTAAACTGCTAAAATGATAATTTTTTATAACTTAGCCCCTCCCAAAAGCATGCACATTGATTTAGACTAAAATTTTGATTTACAGTACATTTTAATTGGGTGAAATAAGCTTTTTAAAAAACTTAGCCCCTCCCAAAAAAAAATTTCTGGATCCGCCACTGACTCTAGAGGATTAGAACCATCATTTATTTCCAGTTGTGTTGCAAAAAGTCAGCTACAGAATATCAACTAATTATGAGTACACCTTTAAGTACTATTGTTGTAGGATGTGACACTGTGCAGGTTTGGTACCCAAAGTTCAAAAACAGTTATCTAAGGAGTTAGAAGTTATTTTTTCAGGCAGATTTGGCGGGAAACTTTCGTTACAACCTGATAAGAAACCTGTCCTCAACAGAATCCAGTTACTGAATTACTTTTTTTTTCCGAATAGGAGGTTTCCGCTGAATTAAAGTATGTTTCAACAAACCAGGAACTAACAAAAAAAAAAAATACTCAAAAAGAAACTGGTGTTAAAAGATGTGATAAATAAAACTCTGCGTAATAACACACATAAAAAAGTACTTATCGAACTGAAGTTTTATTTATCTAAACCAGGAACTATTTCCTTTTAAGATATATTTCAATGTGTGACAATTTTCATGTGTGAAAGCAAATATCTCAGGAATACAAGCAAACAGCAATTCATTTCTAAGGAAACGCGATTTTTACTCTTGAGCTGGTGACGAAATGATTTGATACATTCCATTTCTGTGGAAAACAGACTCAAATTTCATTTGTATCAAACCATGTATATTTTATTTCTTCAGATGGAGTAATTAGTGTCCGTGCGAAAGATAAACAAAAGCACTGAATGCATATTGATTTTTTCATGGGGTTCGCAGGCCAACGAAACCAGGCATCGTAAGTCAGTCTAGTCCATTTTTTTACATTGCTGTGTCACCTTAAAACACATTCTTTAACATCATATTAGCCCATTGTAGGCATTCGTTTGTATTAGTTAAGTACATTGTTTACAATGTATATAGCTGATTGCTTTACATTATTTTTTAATAATTGCATTACATTAACCCTTTGAGACCCTGTGCCCAGGACATACCTTTGTTATTGTACAGGATAGATGTCCTAATTTGTACACACAAAAAACCAATATTCCTCGAAAATTTAATAATCAGGATTTTTTGTTTTATTGTAACACAAAAATAATCTTTATTGTCAAAAAGAAAATTATTTAATCATGTTTGAAAGTGTTAATTTTTAATGGAGTATTGTTCAGAAAACCAGAGTATATCCCATTATTTAGTATTGTTTCAGTAAATTAATGAGCAATGTTATGTGCTGCTTAAAACTGTTTTCGCACATTATTTGTCTTTATAGCACATATGCACTGATAGTTCTACTGCAATGTGTCCATTTGCTTTAACCCATTGTTTAACACTGCTTCGCTACATTATTACAACATATTCTTTCACATTGCATTAACCCATTGTAGGACTAATGAAATTTCAAAGTTAATGCTATTGTACTCTTTCAGTACGTTGTTTACATATACTTAGCCGATAGCTTTACATTGTTTATTTACTACGTTAATTTTTGATGAAGTATTGTTACAGCACATTATTTGGATTCAACACATATCAACCTTTTATTCCTTTGTTTAGTATTGTTTTTGTGTAGTTAATGAAATTGTTATATTGAATTGCTTGGAACCGCTTTCACATATTCTTTGTCATTATTATAGCACCTTACACTGATTGTTATACTACATTTGCCAATTTGTTTCCGTCGATTGTCAAACAGTGGTTTTTTTGGGGTTTTTTTTTTTTTTTTGTAATCAGGGCCGTAGCGTTGTGGGAGCTATGGACGTCCACCACCCCCACCCCCCAGAGCAATTAACAGGCACCAGCTATACTTTTTTTTAAAGGTTTTACAGTATCTATCCCTATGTATAAAAATGAACATTTTCGGCTGTCAAAAATGGAGTTTCACTAGTCTACGCATTGCAAACTCTTGAAACATCGTAAATTTCAAGAGTTTGCAATATTTGTCAATTTTTGCCCTTTATTTACTGCATCCATACACACAGTAAAAACAACTTCTCAAAAAGAGTGTAAGTGGGTTATATAGTGTCCAGTTTGAATACGTCTGTGAACTTTTGCGAATTAATTTCCTCGCAAATCTGACTGCTAAAATCATAAATCTGAATATGAAATTACGAGGAATCTAGGGTATCTCTGCAAGTAGCGATCACCGCTTTCCCGCGATCCGGGAAACTGCGATCAGCAAAGGAGGAAGTGGGAAAATTTTTGGACTTCTCAAAGGACATAAATTCTGTTCACAAGGGCCCCCTTCTAGACGTGCCTTTGTGAGAATTTTCTCTTTGGCGCCCCCTCTCCATCTTAGCCATCTCCTCCCTCAGAACTTTCACTGTCATTCTATCATGTTTTGTATCATGTCATTGTATCATGCGAGTTTTGGCGAAATAGCGCAAAATTTGGCTAGTCAGTCGTTGTTTGGTAAATACCCACAATCTCACGATTTGTCTTCAACCTTGGCAAGTTTTGCCGAAATATCGCCATATTTGGCACGAAAAATAATTTCGAATTTCGCTTAACTCTAAAATTTTTAACCGTATAAAGTTGAAATTTTGTATTTAGAATTATTGTAACATCTAACTGTGCATCTATTTTTTGATTGCAATTGAGTGGGTAATTTATTTACAGGGTCAGCCAAATGACTTCGTATACGTTAAGGTGTATGGATACATTCAATTCATTGAAAGTCTGTGGTCAATGACTACTTTGGCTATCCTCAAAATCTCGCAAACTATCTCAAGCTTGCCGGCTTTTGGTGAAATATCGCCAAATTAAGTATCAGAAGTAAATCTTTCAAATTGAACCCAGCATGGCGATATCGGAAGTATTTGGCTAGAAATCGCTAAACCTTAGTGTTTCTGCAGTATTTTATCTCTTTCAAACAAAATAAGTTTAGACGAAGTGCGCCGAAAATATTTTTCATTTAATAGATGTGCAAGAAAGTCATGTGTTGTCCACATCAGATTTGTTGAGACGCTTCTCTGTGCCTGGGAAACACAAAGAGAGATGTTCGCTGGCGGGCATTTTTTTTTTCTGAGAGATCAAATGAATTCCAATTTGCAAATAGAAATAAGTCTCTCTCATGTTTCGCACTAGTGTATGTTGCCAATTGAGTTAGAACAGTGCAAAGAAGCATCGCGCTGTCTTTTGCTTGCCTTTCTGCGCTAGCATATACCCAACCTTGGGAAACTTAAAAATCATATGCCTTAAATAGGATTGTGGTGGAAAGAGTTTTATAATCGCAGCCCGATGAATGCAACTCTTACTTCTCTAGCTTCAATTTAAATTTCTTTCCCCTATTTTTCTTTTTCTTTCTTTAAGCATTGGAAAATTCTCGACGTTACAACACCTTTTTCTCAGTTCGGGAGCACTCTACCATTATGCAGTTGTGCAATGCTCATCCGTAAGGACAGTTACTGAATTGGTCTTTTCCAGTATGGCATGGGCGTTCGCCGTAAAGTTTACCACATGATTGCTCGACACTTTTAGTACTCAAGACTGTTTTCCGCCTCCTAAAATGTGTAAAAACAGATTACAACATTTTTCATGTTTTTTTTATTTCCAATGGAACATGAAATTTAAATGTATATATAAGTAGACGGTTTGGCAGTTTCCTTAAATGAGATGCCCTTAGAGCGTAATGTAATTTTATGAGTGTCCCTGTAAAAGAACTATCGATGATATATACATAAAGGTAGCTTATAATACTCAGGAATAGCGCAGCTTTATGTTCGTGAAAATAGTTGTAGAATCTGTTCAATAGTTAGAGAGATACCCATATAGCATAATGTATTAGGATTATTTTCAGTGTCACTGTAAAAGAACTATTCATGTTATATAAATTAAATGTAGCCTATAATACTGAGGAATAGTGTAGCTTTCTATCGCTGAAAAGAGCTTTAGTATCAGCTTAACAGTTACAGAGATATCCGTAGAGCGTAACGCAATTCTATGAGTGTCCGTGTAAAATAACTATTTTTGTTATATAAATAAAAAGTAGCCCATGATATTCAGGAATAGTGAAGCTTTCTATTAGTGAAAAAATCTTTAGCATCTGTTCAGTAGTCGGCTCAGTCGACAGTCCAGATTTCTTTAGCACGCAATGTATTAGAATTATTTGGATTGTCTGTGTAAAAGAACTACTTATGCTATATGCATTAAAGGTAGCCTACAGCACCATGGAATAACGTAATTTTCTATGAGTGAAAAAATTTTCAAAATCGACTTAATAGTTACAGTACACATAGAGCGTAACGTAATTTTTATGAGTGTCCCTGTAAAAGAACTAGGTATGCTGTATCCAAGAAAGATAGCCTATAATACTCAGGAATAGTGCAGCTTTCCGTCCGTGAAAAAAGTTTTAGAATCGGTTCATTAGTTCCAGAGATCGTAATGTAATTCGTATGAGTATCCCTGTAAAAGACCTGTTTGTGGTATATGCATGAAAGGTAGCCCATAATACTCAGGAATAGTGTAGCTTTCTATCAGTAAAAAAAGTTTTAGAATCAATTTAGAAGTCAAAAAAAAAAAAAATACCCATACTGCTTAATGTATTATAATTATTCCCAGTGTCCCAGTAAAAGAACTATTCAAACTTTTATTTTATTTTATTTTTAAGAAATTCATGAAAATTAGCCGATTGTTGCAGAAAACTCTGGTTAATTTCTCGGTCCGTCATTCTAAAGTCCAGTAGGAATAGAAAGTTCTAGTAAAGGGTCCACTTGTTAAGATCGGACAAGAACTTTATTGCTTCCAGCTGTACAAAATTCACAGGCACTAACGGCCAATAGCTTGCTTATAACAGTCCGCTCAGTACCGAAGCTTTCACAAATGTTGTAATTCACACGCAAAATAAAACACTTCCACAAGTAAAAAATTCAGTGTAATCTTACGAGGAAAATCGTTAAGAGTTCCTTAAGACTCAGCAATGTAAAATTTGCACACAGCACTTAAAAACGCGCATTTAAAAATATGCAAATTACTGCTTCTATAAGCGCTAACAGAGTCTTGTACTCTCAACAGAACAGACGTCTATTTCTCATAGCAGTCAAAAACAGACATACTCAACCGGGGAAGCACGCTGTCGTATTTATAGGTTACGCAGAAGCTACTAGAAATTTCTCGAAGGATCCTCTTAAACAGCGAATTTTGATTACGTCATAGAAATACAGTTGAATCATTAGACTAATACGCAATATTAATACAGAAAAACGAAATTTATAGCCCCCATTGGAAACATCGCTCCAAATATCCGAAATATCGCCGAGCCTGGCGACTTTTTGGTGAAATATTCCCAAATTTGGAGTCAAAATAAGTCCCCAAAACTGACGTCAGCTAAGCTCTAACATCAATATTCCTCGAGATTTTAGAAAACCCTATGTTAACCAAGGGGGAAACCCAAAACTCCATATCTCCCGTTCTATGCAACTAATTTTGATGCAACAAAATGCAAAATTTAATTATTTGACGGGTAGAATACAAAATTTTAAGCTAGTTTACCCCTAGAACAGCGGGTTGGCCCAAAAATTCGTAAAAGTATAATGCTCAGGAATAGAAGCTTTCTATTATTGAAAAAAGTTCTGGAGGGACGCTAGATGGTAAATTGACGTCTCGCGTCTCGCAAAACAGCCTAAAAGCTTTGTCTCGTCACGCAAAATCCCTATATTGTAATGTTAAAAATTCCTGTCTCGTCTCTCAAAACAGCTGCAAATCTCTGTCTCGTCTCGCGTCCATCCCTAAAAAAAGTTTTTGATACGGTTCAGTAGTTACAGAGATGTTGGGTTTGTCGGAATTCGATCCTTGTGTTCGTCTTTCTAAAGTCCAGTGTATGTAGAAAGCTCTAGTAAAAGTTTGTCAGGATAGAATACAAATTTTATTGCTTCTAGAGCTTCGTCGAACAATCAGCTGTATAAAATTGACAGGCACTAACGGCCAGTATACCTTGCTTATAACAGTCCGCTCAGAACAGTATCTTCCACAGATTCCGTATTTCTTACAAAAATTCAATGGAAACTTACAAAGGAAATCATAAACAGTCCCTCAGGACTCAGCAGTGAAGAATTTACGTACTGTACTCAAAACAAGCATCTAAAAACAAGCAAAATATTGCTTCCAATAGCACAGTTTAGAGAGTAATGCGTCGAAATCAATTAGCGTTCGAATATAACTATCTCTGGTGGCCTGTCCTGCCTATATTTATAGGTGTCGCAGAAGCTAAGCGAAAATTCTGGTAGGAGCTATTTCTCGAAGAACCACTCATGAAGCTCGAATTTTCATTACGTTATGGATATGGAAATGAGTAATACTAAGCTACAGCGCAATATTAATGCAGGAAAACAAGCTTTACATTCCCCATTGGTAAAAGCGCAACAAATGACCGAAATATCGCCACGGTTGGCAACTTTTTGGTGAAATATCGCCAGATTTGGCGCAAAAACAAGCCCCCAAAAAGTGAAATCAGCAAAACTCTCGCATCAACATTTCTCGAAATTTCAAGAAAACCCTATGTTAACCAATGGGCAAGCCCAAAACTCCGTACGTCGCGTTCTAGCTAACTGATTTTGATACAACAAAGTGCAAAATTTATTTATTTGGCGATTAGGGTACGAATTTTAGACTAATTTTAATATCTGGGAGGCAGAACAAACCGAAAATTCGTAACAATATATATAACAATATATAACAATATATATGACAATATATATAACAATATATATGTGTGTCAATAATATATATAAACGGTTTAGTATTTAGAGGTGCTTTCAGAGCGTAATGTAATTCTTATGAGTGTCGCTGCAAAAGAACTATGTGATATAAGCTGCCAAGTCTCCGGCTTTTTTCGGGAGATTTCCCACCACTAATTTTTACTAAATTTATGCTTAAAATAAGTTCCGATATTTAATGCAAAATAAAACTGTCTAAAAATTGTGGTGGGAAATCTCCCAGAAAAAGCCGGAGACTTGGCAGCTCTGTACACGATATAACAATGCTCTTTAAGAAAGTGTGTCAATAATAAACTTGAAAAACAGTGGACTAAACATTTATTTCAAATGACTCTTAACAAAAGCACGTAATTGTAAGAATCAATGGAAAAGTATTCGGTATAACAATGCTCTTTAAGAATGTGTGTCAATAATTTACCTTGAAACAGTGGACTAAACATTTATTTAAAATGACTTTCAACAAAGGAACGTAATTATTGGAAACAAGGCAAAAATAAACGGTATAACAATGCTCTTTAATAATGTGTGTCAATAGTATACTTTGAAACAGTAAACTAAACGTTTAACAAAAATGACTCTCAACAAAGGGACGTAATTGTTGGACATAATGCAGAAATACACGGTATAACAATGCCGTTTAAGAATGTGTGTAAATAATATACTTTGAAACAGTGGACTAAACATTTATTGAAAATGACTTTCAACGAAAGAACGTAATCGTTGAATATAAGGCAAAAATACACGGTATAACAAATCTGTTTAAGAATGTGTGTAAATATACATTCAAACAGTGGACTAAAACTTTATTTAAAATTACTCCAACAAAGGGACGTAATTGTTGCAAATAATGCAAAAGTACACAATATAACAATGATCTTTAAGAATGTGTGTCAATAGTATACTTTGAAACAGTGAACTAAACCTTTAACAAAAATGAATTTCAACAAAGGGGCGTAATTGTTTGAAATAATGCAGAAATACACAGTATAACAATGGTGTTTAAGAATGTTTGTCAATAATATACTTTGAAACAGTGGACTAAACCTCAATTTAAAATGACTTTCAACAGAGGAACGTAGTTGTAGGAAATAGTGCAAAAATACGCGATATAACAATGCTCTTTTAGAATGTGTGTCAAAAATATACTTTGAAACAGTAAACTAAACCTTTACTTTAAGATGACTTTTAACAAAGGGACGTAATTGTTGGGAAAAAGACAAAAATACACGGTATAACAATGTTCTTTTGCGTCCAAATACGTCCGTTTGTTGCTCTAAAATTGATGCATATATCTCAAATAATTCCTTTACAAGAACACTCATATGAATTACATTGATATCTGTTTGTATGTCTGACTACTGAATCGATTCTAAGATTTTTTTCACACTGTACTATTCCTGATAGAAAGCTATACTATTCCTGAGTATTATAGGCTATCTTTCATGCATATAGCACAAATAGTTCTTTTACGGGGACACTCAAAATCATTCTAATACATTATGCTCGCCGGGCATCTCAGTAAATTCTGAACCGATTCTAAAAATATTCTCATCAGCAGACAGATGCAAACTGAAACTCAACTGGGGCAATGTGCTGTCCTTTTTCAGGTGTCGCAGAAGCTAGCAGAAATTTCTCGAAGAATTCCGATAGAGTGCTAATTTTGAGTACGTCATAGGAATGCAGTTGAATCGCTAGTCTCTTACTTAATATCAATGCAAGAAAACAAACTTTATATACTTTTAAACAAACTTTTACCCAATGGAAAAATCCCGCTAATTGTCCGAAATGTCCGTTTTTCACGCTACACTATTTCTGAGTATTATAGGCTACTTTTCATGCATATATCACAAATTATAGGGATACTCATAAGAATTACATTCTGCTCTAGAGTCATCTATTTAACTACTGAATCGATTCAAAAAAAAAATTCAGTGATAGAATTTACGTATGTAGTCAGTCATTGTTTGGTCCATACCCAAAATCTCGCCATTTGTCATCGACCTCGCCGAGTTTTGCCGAAATATCGCCAAATTTGACTTAAAAAATAATTACACACATATTTCGCATAACTCTAAAACTGTTTACTATAGAATGTTAGACTTTGTATTTAGAACTAGTGTAACATACAATTGTGCATGATTTTATTGCAATCCACTGAGTAATTTATTTACAGGATCAACCAAAAGACTTTCATTAAGGTCTGTGGATACCTTCAATTCATTAAAAGTCTGTGATGAATCATTATATTTCGGCTATGACCAAAATCTCACTATCTCAATCTTGTCAGCTTTTTGCGAAATATCGTCTAATTAGGCACCAAAAACGAATCTTTCAAATTAAACCCAGCTTGCCGATATCTCACCTATTTGGCTAGCAATTGCTAAACCTTACAATTATTGCAGTATTTTATCCCTTTCAAGCAAAAGCGTTTATAGAAGTGCACCGAAAATATTTATGATTTAACAGACGTTCAAGGAAGTCATGTGGTGTGCACGAGATTTTATTATTCCGACCTTTAAAGCGTCTGGCGACAATTACCGTACACAGAAAGTGTCTGGCAGTAATGATTCAAAATTTGTAATATTCTGTACAACATACGCAAAAATCAGCTATGAGAATTTAAGTAAAGTTAGTATTATTTTTACGCACCTGTAGCAAGTGGTACCTGAGAACTGGCCGTCGGCTCAAGCTAGCAAGTATGCATACGTTTACTGTACGTACTAACACTACTCTATCGTATACATTTTGAGAATGAGAAAATGAGTAAGGTCTGGGGGCCCCTGGGATCTTGGACTACCTATTCAGCCGGCAGTACCAGATGCCACTGCATCTAAGATGAAAACCCATAATGCACATGTGCATCTCTGAGTAATTTGGAAGATTTGTTACTACATATAGAGGAGAAATGAAATAAAAAATATATAAAGTAGTCCTTTAAATCAGAGTACTTTTAAAGATTAATGTTTTAATTGTTTCGTATTGATGTGTGTATTTTCAAAATCTTACGAACTTTAAAATTTACTTTAGTTTTTGTTTGGTTGTAGAATTTAAACACTTAAGTAACAACAATGGATACTGTTTCTAGGGTAACTAAATGATAATGTTAAAATTGGAAAATGAAATTAATTACTATTTTTTGTAATGTGCTTAGAAGTGGATTTCTAAGTTAAATACTAACGATCTTTTACGCAATAATAATAATAATAATATCACGATCAAGATAGTTTCGCAAACATGAAATATTGAATCAGAGGCAAAGATGTAAATTATTTAAAAGACAAAAATTTAACGAGACAAGCAGATAATAAATATTTTTTTTTTGCTTTTCATTCGTATTAGTTTCTTTATTCCCTTAAGAAGAACGAGTACTACTTCAGCTTTAAACTTTTAAGAATGCGATGTGAAAATTTTCTTTGTAGATTTTGTTTTCTATCTGTAATAATTACTTTTAAATCTATTTGCTTCCATAAATTTCTATTTATCAAACTTTTTTTAATTGTTTTTCGATTAATAATTTAAAAGCTAGCTATTTCACGTTATTCCTATGAGTATTGGGATTATGGTAAGTAGAAATTAGTAGAGATGCTTTCATAAAACTATTGAAAACTCGTACAATGGTATATGTTTGATTATGTACGATGAAGAAGTGGAAATAATTTCATTTCTTTCTAGCAAAACCCACTCAAAAAATGTCACTTCTTCTACATCACTTTGTTCGTGCCATGTCTTTACCTTAATTTGGCAGAGCCTGATTATGACCAACTGGGGCCCCGCGCATTGATGAATTTGGGGGTCCTCATCTATGATATTTGTTTTATTTTTCATAAAATTTTGATATAAAAAAGAATATTTCAGAACAACATTTGATATTGGGGGCCCTTTCGAGGCGGGGGCCCTGGGCAAAGTCCCGATTTGCCCATGCGATAACGAGGCTCTGTAATTTGGCAGAACCTATTGTTGCGAATTTTCGGGGCAACCCGCTGTTCTGGGGTTTAAGATAGTTCAAAATTCGTATTCTACGTTTCAAATAGATAAATTTTGCTTTTTGTTGTATCAAAATCGGTCAACTAGAACTGGAGATACGGAGGTTTCGGTTTCCCCTTTGTTCTTCTATGGAGTTTCTAGAAATCTCGAGAAATATTGGTCCTAGGCCTTCGGTAACTTCACTTTTGAGGACTTATTTTTGATGCCAAATTTGGCGATATTTTGGTCATTTGGCGCGATTTTCACAATGGGTCCTGGAAGTTGGTTTTCCTGCATTAAAAACGCATAATAACCTAAAATTTCTCTTCTATGACGAAATCAAAAGTCCCGCTTTATGTGGAATTCTTGAGAAATAGACTTTTCTCGAAGATTCTTGTAGCTTCTGCGTCGGGTATAAATATAAGCGTGTTTCAGAAGCCCCAGTTCAGTGTGAGTTGAGCTCTGAGTGAGTACGCTTGTTTTGCTCTGTGAATTGATAGTGCTATAAATGTATTATTTTCGCTTGCTTTTCGAAGCTGTTTTTAAAGTGCTGTGAGTAAATTCTTCATTGCTGTGTCTTAAGGGATTGTGTACAATATCCCTTGAATTTTTTCCTGTGAAAGTGTCTTATTTTGTGTGAGAAATACAGCATTTGTGAGAGCTTCAGATCTAACCGGACTGTTAAAAGCACATTACTGTCTGATTGTGCTTGTGAATTTTGTACAGCTGTTTGTTCGACGAAGTTCTAGAAGCAATAAATTTGTGTTCCATCCTGACCAGTGGACTTTTTACTAGAACTTTCTATACCAGCTGTACTTTAGAACGACGAACCCCGGAAACAAGCAGAGGTTTCTGCAACAGTATTATCTCATTTCCTAGAGAAAACCAGGGCTTAATTTGTACGGGAGCTCAGCTCCCGTCTTCTTTTTACAGAGCGAATTTTTACATATTAGGCAAAACCCAGCGGAGCTCTTGAATATTGCGCTCCGGAGCCCACCAGTACATTTAGTCGAAATTTCCTGCCATTTTCACACACAAACCAATTTTAGCGGACAGACGCATCAGGACTCGTTTCGGCTCGAACCAATTTGAGAGTCCTGAAACCAACAGATTTTGGGTACGATTTCTTCATACTAATTCCAGACTATGTCATTTCATTTCACTCTTCTCTGAAATAATGAAAATACTTTTACATAGTCTGGAATTGAATCTTTGAATCGTCATTAATCTCAGTCAAATCTTTGAATTGTCATTATTTTAATGGAATGTACTCGTAACGCCTGCAATACGAAAACCTGATTTCCGTATTGCAGGGGTTACGGGAGTTTACAGTACATCACTGAGAACGAACATGAACTCTAGAGAATATTGTGGCTCCGGCACTTTTTTGATAGAAATTAAGCCTTGGAAAAAATACCAGATGAATCACTTTAAGAAAGTTAACCTGGAAATTTGTGATCATTATCGTTTTCTGCACATTTCCATTTTTTGAAAATCATTTTTCCATTATGAGAGTGCATAAGTGTACATTGAATATATGTTGCTATTGTTAGCTATACTATATAAATGCGTGTGTGTTTGTGTATACAATGTAAACAAAACTTACTAATGTATGAATCCTTGATATGAAGGCTAAAGTAAGTTACTTTTAGAAAATTGACAAAAACAAAATTATACATCGTTTGAAACAAAAAACGTTATGATTATAACATAACCTGTTTGAAATTATAAAATTTAACAGTTAGATGTTATATTTCAAATTAAAGTTAGATGTTATATTTCAAAAGCTAATTTCACTTAAACACCTGAATTCAGAATGTTTCAAGCGAAATTTTGAAGTCCGCCTATAATGTTATTAAAAATAACAAAATAGGCGGACTTCACATTTTTAATCTCAAATATAAATATATAATCACGGGTCATAGCCAGGGGGTGGGCCATAAGGGCATGGGCAATCGCCGAAATTTTGTAATTGGATGTCAATAAATCAAGCATTATTGTGAGAATTCTACATTTTTCATCTTTTAGGCACCTCACACGTCCCAGATACATATAAATGATATGTGTGTGTTTGTATATATATATATATATATATATATATATATATATATACATACAGCTATATATATATATATATATGTTACAGTGAAAACCCGAAATCAGTCAAAACCCGAATTAACTAGGGAAAACGCGCTCTAACTTAGAGCGTTAGGCAAAACCCGAATTAACTAGGGAAAACGCGTTTTATTCAGGTAGCGGTAGCATGTTTTCGAGGGGCCCCTAATGCGGTGGCATATTTTCCAAGGGGCCCCCTAAAGCGATGGCTGGACCCACTGATATTTTTTGGGTCTCACAAAGTGCCAGCGTTAGCATATTTTCCAGGGGGCCCCCTAAAGCTATTTCCGGACCCACTGTTTTTTTGGGGGTCTCGCAAAGGGCCAGCGTTATCAAATTTTCGAGGGGGCCCCCTAAAGCGATGGCCGGACCCACTGATATTTTTGGGTCTCGCAAAAGGCCAGCGTTAGCATATTTTCGAGGGGGCCCCCTACAGCGGTGGCCGGGCCCACTGATGTTTTTTGGTTCTCGCAAAGGATCAGCGTTAGCATATTTTCGCGGAGGCCCCCTAAAGCGATGCCCGGACCCATTGATGTTTTTTTAAGTCTCGCAAGGGGCCAGCGTTATCATATTTTCGAGGGGGGACCCCTAAAGCTATGGCCGGACCCAGTGATTTTTTTTTGGTCTCGCAAAGGGCCAGCGTTAGCATATATTCGAGGGCCCCCTGAAGCGATGGCCGGACCGACTGATGTTTTTTGGGGACTCGCAGAGGGCCAGCGTTAGCATATTTTCGAGGAGTAGCGTTAACCTCTACAGCGGTGGCTGGAGGCAGTGATGTTTTTTGGGGTCTCTCAAAGGGCCAGAGTTAGCATATTTTCGAGGGGGCCTTCTACAGCGGTGGCCGGAGGCAGTGATTATTTTGGGGTCTCGCAAAGGGCCAGCGTTAGCATATTTTCGAGGGGGCCCTCTACAGCGGTGGCTGGAGGCAGGATGTTTTTTTGGGTCTCGCAAAGAGCGGGTTTTCCCGAGCGCTGTCAGTCGGAACGCGTTTTCCCTAGTTAATTCGGGTTTTCGGGTTTTAACTGTAACATATATATATATATATATGTGTGTGTGTACATTTGAATGCCCCGTTGTAAAACGTGGAGCCCCTCCTGTAAAAACGGATTAGCTACGGGCCTGTTTATAATTCTATTAGTAAATCGTATACAGCATAGGTTCCCAACGTGGGCGATAACGCCCCCCTGTGGGCGTTTGAGGCTTTCAGGGGGGCGGTAAAAGACCCAGAGAAAATTAGGTGGCATTGATATGGCACGGAGGGGCGTGGGAAGATTAACCAAATATAGTCTAAAAAAGAAAAATCACTCTGATAATTCATTTCTATCTCGTGTGCGAAAATTCACATATTTCGATATGAGACTTCGCTGTTGAGAGAAAGAGATACCTCCCTAATATACCTCTCTAAAACTTTTATTCCTCTTTTTTAAATGAAGAAGAAATTCAGTAGCGTTCCAATTCCAACAATATTCTATCTATTAGTAATAATTATTATTATTATTTAATTCTTGTTTTCACCATGCATTATGTACGCTCTTATTTCTCTGGAGTGGGAGGGGGGCGGTATTGAAATATTCACAAGAAAAAGGGGCGCCAGTTCAAAAAAGGTTGGGAACCTATGGTATACAAGGTACTTTTGTGTATTGTTTCACTGGATTGTGTTAAACTAGGAATACACTAAAAAAATAGTCAAGAAAATGTGGTCACAAAAATGATTTTTCAGACAGTTTCTTGGCTGGTGTTATCAAGCTTCCATGAGCTGCCCCCTCCCTAAGAGAAAATTTTTGCACAGTAGTCTTTGATCATTCTAGATTCAAGCCATCAAGCCTTTCAAACCAGTTTGATTCGCAGCCAACTTTTCTAAAAGGGACAATCTAAACATTTGGATATTCTAGTGCATACAAAGGGCTGTTATGAAAGATTTTCTTTTGTGCATATGAGACTAACCAAGTTAAAAAATAGGAAAAAAACATATAGCAAGTAAACATTAAAAATGTGTTGAGCTACAAAAGTTAAAAAAAAAAAAAAAAATCACCGCCCAACATGTATGCTTGTGTTTATCCCATTATTGTCCTGTTTGTAAATAAATGTTATCTATATAAATAAAGAAGCAATCTGTAAACTGTCCGTTCGTCTGTCTGTCTGTGTCTCGCGTAGCTCCGAAACGGGTGATCGTAGACCTACCAAATTTTGTACGGAAATTCTCCAAGACTGGTCTCGACACACCTCGTTTGGAATAAAATAAATGTTAAATGGATATTCAGGGGTACAAGACCATCTTCGAGATTTCAGTCAAAATCTCAAGAAATAACTCTCAATCACAACAACAATAAGAAATCTATTATACTGGTATGAAGATAGTACTCTGAAAGTTTCTAGGGACATTAATTAGCATTAATGGCAACATGATGTGTTATAAAGTATCATCTCTCAGAAACCTTTGAATCGCTTGGAAAGTTAAGTTCATCTAAATTCTTTTATTTGTTCTGGACAAGTTTATAGATTTTTAACAAAAAAATAATAATACTCACTTCAATTTTTATTTATACTTTGAATGGCAATTTACAGTAATGTTAGGTTGAGCTTGCAGTTAGTGTGTGGTAATTTGCATACCACCCAAAGCAGATGAGAGCATTTAAGAAAGTGATTCCATAAGAAAAATCTGCGGGTGTTAGGAATACATAAAACCATTTATAGTGGCCATCTGAAAGGCAGCTAAAAATGTGGTATTCTCAAAAGAGTTTAGCACAGAGTTGTATCAGGATTTCAATAAAAATGCAAGTCTCAAAATAAATGGAATTTTCAGAATCGGGGACTTATTGTTAGTGGTGCAGCCAGATAAATGCACATGTGGTAGGAATTTTATAGAAAAAGAGTTTTCATAAAGAAAATGAACTTAAAAGCATGTGCACACCATCAATGATTATCACACTGCACATCGTGTTTTGAAGAAGATGTTTGATACATTAGTTGAATGGTAGAAAAGGGAAATTTATTAATAATTTAAGGGTTGTGGTATCGATGCATAAAATGCAGTTCGAAAAAGTTTAAAGAATTTTTCATGAAAGTTGGACTTATAAATTTCATCTTTTAGCATTCATTGAAAAGAATATGATCAAGAATGCCTGCACAGGTGATCACTGAATCCCCCCCCCCCTTCCAGAGGTGAAAGAATTATTGGGCCGGCACCACAGACACCTTGCAGGAACACTTAGGATGTTTCTCACCTTTTGTGATCAGAGCATAAGCGGTCAATTTTGCTGGCAACTTCGATATTGGTCAGTCTACTTTTGTAAACAAGCTTAACAGTTAGAAAAAATATAATAAACATCAAGAGGAAATATTTAAAATAAAATAAGAAATATTGGAGATGTTGGCCATAGAACCCAATTAGAAAATATAAGTTTGAGGTATAACCAATCGGGAGTTAAGGAGAGTAAAATTTCAGGCCAAAGAGTTGGCCATTGGACGGTGAAAGAGAATTAGAAGCTATAGAGTGGTTAAGCTAATTATTTAAGAGATTAGGGGAATGAAAGGGAGATAGAAGTGAGAGCAAAACCACGTACCACAGACAGAGAGAGCAGATTTTTTTAGTCTTCGAGAAATTTTTAGCTAGTGCCTCCAGGTTGGATATTTTGTGAAAAAGTTGTATGCTTGTGATAAGTTTTATGAAATTAAAAAATCGTGCTCAACTCGTCTCTGCACCAGATTGCAGGTAAATACTCATTACTATCAATTTAAGTGATTGAGTGGCATTAGCGGTGTTTATAAATTCTTATGATATAAACAACGAAAAGTAATTACCTATAGTCGAATAACTTAAAAGTAAGAATTTAATTAGTTTTAAAAAAGCTTGTTCTATTGTGCAAATGTTTAGATAGGCATGTAAACAAAAAATGTAGTGAATGAAAATCTTTAAGCTTAGTAAATGATTTTTTGTATTTACCTTTAATCTATACTTTTCATTTTCATCTTATCGCCCAAGTTATTATGGATATTTCACAACACTTTTAGTACTTTTATTTTACAGTTCATTAAAATATATTAAAATCTCTTAAGAGTTAAGATTTAAAAGATGGGGAGACCTAGCAATGGTACTGTGACCACACTGTTTAACAGTGATAACGAGAACAAACGGTCTTATATAAAAATTTTAAGAACAGTCTATGTCACTTTAGCAATAGCACCATGTCAAAAATTTATAACACGCTTACACACATTTTCTTAAAATTAAAAACTTAAAGATAGTATTGAAAAACATAAATAAAAATAATAATAACAGCAATAAAATAAAGATTACCAGTGTATTAGTCATCTATTTAAAACAAGGTTGATTAATCTTCCTTTTACTTATCCAGTTGTTATACTTACTTAGTTAGGCAAGGTGTTGATGAGAAAATTATTATGATATCTTATACGTATTTTATCATTTATTATTTTTATGCAAGAACTGAGTTTAATATTATATATATATCTATTATATCGAATGCTAGAATAGATCTACTTACAGTGTTTACTGTACATTGATTTAAAATTGAATAAGATTATTCCGTGTATACTTGTGAGCATAGAGTTAAAAACTTGTTAGAAGTGTATTAGTTGTTTGATATTTGGTATACTTAATATTCCTCAGAAAAAGACAATCTTGACTTTTCGTAAAAGAAAAAAAAAAAAAAAAAAGCTATTAATGTTTATTTATGTGCATGTGTTTATAATTAGGTTTGGCGATTGAGAAAAAAATACATTTATACATGTATTAATAATATTTTTTTTTCTTTATGTTGTAAATGATTTTTTTAATGGTCTAGCAACATACTTTCTTTCTAACATCTGACTTCATACTTTATTTGGTTAATGTTACAATTATTATTTGATGATTACTTGGTTAATATTTTATTCCTATATCATATTTAGTTTACTTTTTTGTATTATGTGAGTAGTAAAATGTTAGTCTAAAATCATCTTATAATTTTGCATTAAGATTTCAGAATTATTTCTTGTTTGATAATGAGCTAAAATTTTATTCTATTACATACTCATGCAGAAAAAAATTTAGTAGTCAGTATGTAATAACATATGTGTATTTAATTTATGGTTTTAAGTTTCACCCACCCACCCCTATCTCCAAATAGTTTTTATTATTATTATTATTATTAAGCTACTATCCTTAGTAATTTTGACCCAAAACAATGGCATTAGCTAATTTTAAACCAACCCATTTTGGACAGATGTTGTATGTTTGCAAAATAAAGTAAAATAGGATTTAAAAAACAAAAAAATCAACTAAAAATTACTTGCATATTGACACATGTTTTAAACATGATTTTGCATTTTTAAAATGTTAAATTACTTTATAATTTAATATTATCTACATATTTGAATTATTAACATATATACGTGCTCATTGTGTTTGTAAATAAACAATAGCTATTTAAGGAGAATGTTACACTTATGGAACGTTCTCACTTTGTAACTAACAAAATATTCTCTGAAAATATTTTCTAAAAAGCTGTTTGAAGTGTAAGATTTAATTTTTATTAATGTTTTTATGTAACAAAAAAGTACCTTTACAGAAATCAAGACAGAAAACATAACTAATGAATATTTTATGTTTAGTATTTAAATACACATTTTTTTTAACTTATTGTCTTATTTAATCATTAGGGAGTCATTATCAACAACTTTGAAGAATAGAAAATGTATGTGGTTCTTAATGGGTTAGTCAGAAGTGCCATCACGCTGCATTAAGCAATAAAAAATTCTTCATGATTAAAAAACAAAAATGTTGAGAAATTTTGAATAAAAATTTATGGGTTTTTTTTTTTTTTTTTTTTTTTTTTTTAATCTTAAATATTAACAATACAACACTAACAACAAATTAAGGACAATAAACTCAATATCATAATTTAAAAAAAAAAACATTCTTTTTTTTTTGCAAGTAAGGAATTAAAATAAAAATTTTAAATAAACAAGACTATATAAATTATATTTGGCAATCATCAATGAAAACTAGAAGTATTATTGCGAATCAATTATTTTTAAAAAACATTTTATTGCATAAATAATCAATATAATCTTTACATTTTAGCATAAATAAAAATGTATATACAAAATCTTTCAGACATATACACTGTGGAACAACACATGTAATATTTTTTAATAATTTCATCATAAAAGCAAATTCCAGTGAGATTCAAAACATGTAAAACAAGCTTTATTCCTTCATTCGCACACAAATATGCATGTCAAATTTTTTTTTTTTTAAATATCGTTGCTGGAATTCTTCAAATTATCACAATGAGATGGAAAATATCCATTTAAGAATTAAAATCCTTATTAGAAACATTACATACAACTTAACATGCATGGTTTCCATAACACATTCAAAATCAATAAAACAAAAACATTAATAAATGCTAACAAATGGTTGTTAAAATGATAAAGTTTTAGCTGCTTCTCTGATTGGATCAGCATCGGAAATGAAAACGAAGTTTTGTTTATAAGTAAATAAATTGCATAAAATTATACAATGAAAATGACAATTTGTACTAAAAATGATGTAAAATAAATAAATGAAAAAAAAAAGTGATACATTTTATAAATGTTTAATTTTTTAAAGATATTGTGCAATATCAAAATAATAAATACTTAGAAAATAATAACATGATATTTTAAATAAATTACAAAAAGTAATTTAACAAATTATATATCATGAATAAATTATGATAATACATAGAGGTTATGCAACTTTATTTTTAAAACATAAAAAATAACTGGTATTTAAATTCAATCTTTAGAATTTCGTTTGTATAAATGAACTTTTGTTTCTCCCCATCTGTTTATTAAGTGTTGAATTGTCTATGCACACAATTTCTTGACTGTTTATAAAATAACCTTTTTGTAACATAAATTAAGTATGATATTATTCATATGGCTTAAGTTTTAATTTAAGCAAAAAAAAAAAGACTATTTTTGATAAGTATCTATTTCTTTTATCAAAAATTGAGTTTAAGTGAAGCTGACAATTTTATTTCTCATATCACATCTTTAAAATAATTTTAGCAAAACTTTCCAACTGAATTTTATTTTTTATTTATTTATTTAATATTGCATGATATATACTTTTGTTGTGTCAGAAAACAAGATTCTGCAAGTCAATAATGTGAATAATTTTTTCCCCCAATAAATCAAAAAGTGAATGAAACATGATTATTATCAGTAAGTCGTTTGCTGTAAACATTAGTGGTAATGCGGTTGCAGATAGACTGGCCAAAGAAGGTAGTGAGGACGAAACGACCACTGGTGTTTCACTTACTCACCAAGAACTGTACTCAAATGAAAAATCTAAATTAAATTCAATTTGGCGCATTCCACCTGCGCACCAATGGTACACCGGAACATCCCCTAGCTTTCTACTGGAATTTAAATGTGATCGTGGCTCCCAGACTGCACTTGCTAAACTTAAAAGTGGCCACCTTAAGTGTCTTTCATATGAACATGGCAAGAAATTCCACCCCACTTGCAAGAAATGCTGTGATCATCCAGCCTCTCCAGAGCACATACTGAGTTGCATCGGACTTTCTAAGGAGGACTTAACATCTGCTCCCCTTTTAGTACTTGATTTTCTGTCGGTCAACAATCTATTGGAGTTGATCTGACTTATGTCAGACCTTTAAAGAGGATAAGCAACAACAAGCAACAACAAGTCGTTTGCAGTTTAAGAAAAACCAAATCAAACTAAAAAATTTACAATAAAAATAATTTGATGTCTCAGACTAACTATGAGCATGTTTAAAATAATCATTTTCTAATAAAATTCAAAAATGCATACATTTTAGATAAAATTTTGTGACTTTGTACATGACCTTTCTAAAAATTAAAATCTTCTTGCTATATACTAAATACATCGATTAAACCTTATGTTCCTTCAGTTTGTTTTATAAAAGGAAAACATTTCACTTAGTTGGTCAATTTACAATTGCTACACATTTTTAAGTATTTCTTGCATCTGCTTTTATCTATTCAATTCAAACTTCATGTTCACACCATTCATTAAGGCTGAACAAAAATTTAATGAGCTTGCATTCCCAAGTTTTATTTTTTTAATATTGTGTGCTTGTATGTATATAATTAAAAGTAGGGTGCACAAGGAGAATAACAATGAAAATAAATACATATCCTGAAGCAAGACTTAATATTTGTTTTGAATTATTGGAAGGATGCAACAGTCGATATGGTTCTGTCCCTTGCATACCCTCCATAGGTCATTACATGCATTATGGGGCATACAAAGACCAGTGTGGAGAAGCAATGCAGTGAATAGAAAGAAATCTTTACAACAATTGTACATTTGAAAAGAAATTCCCCTCAGGCAAAAGACCTGGAAATGTTTGCATATGGTACTGTTCATTTAGCAACTTGCAGCTTTAACTTGTGAATTGCAAAATATAAAAATTAAATAATTCATAAAAAATTATTCATTACGAAAACCCATCACTGATTCATAAGTTAAAAAAGAACAGATTAACTGCAATATGAGAAGGTTCATAAAATATTCCAAGATTAGAGGATTGTTATTCCAATAAAATAACTCTCGTTATGTACTGAAACAGAGTTATTTCATTTGGGATCTATAGCCAATTTTTGGTTTTCACATATTAAATAGTATATAATACATATGAAAATACTCTTAAGTTATTGTGCTCATTAACTTTAGTTCACTTCAAAATTCAAGCTTAATATTTTTTTGACGGGAGGAATTTTATACTGAGAATCATATCCACAGAAAAAATTATACAGCAATTTAAACCCCTTGTGCACCAGGGACATAAATGCATAGGTTTTCATAGCATTGTATATAATTACCATGGACGTACCTGCACATCTTTATGGTATTATTGTATAGACTTGACTTTTTCTACCTGGTATTCTTAAACAGAGCGTATAATTGTCATCTGGCATTCTAAGCCAGGATTTTTCCACATCTCAATATTTTTAGCCCTCATTTTCACTTGCTTAACAAAATTTAATAACATACAGAATTTAATAATCTGGTATTACAGTTCTTTATAGATAAATTGGCCTGGTGCACAAGAAGTTAATTAATAAATTCAGTACTCAGAAAATGCTAACTTTTATACACAATTCATCAATAAAGAGTAAAGCATCATATCCAAAGTTAGTGTACATCCCCCTCCTGCCCGATCCCATAACAATAAATCTGGTATCTTTCTCGCCTAAAACAAAATAAGCAGACATATGCAAGTTATAGCAAGAAGCCTTTTTCCTCCCTCTTTTCTCAACAGCTGAAACTCACCAAAAGTTATGCTTGCATTTTCAGCAAGCAGTGGGAGAAGCAACCACTTCTCTTTTAACCCATGGGCATGCAGTGTCCTCAAAGCAGAATGGTAATTTATTTTAAGCATGGATTTTGTATGGGTATAAATGCTTTGTTTCATACACTATTTCATTTGAAAAGCAAAAAAAAATTGCCTTGTTCGCAAAAGTTTAAAGTTTTAAAATTGTTTTTGCTATAAATTCTTTTTGAAAAAAACTATAGTCACATAGCATAATCAGTAGAGCAAAGTTTAAAAAATTCAAAAGAATAACCAAATACTTGAAAGAAAATTTTTGACAAAATAAGTTTTCTGCAGAAATAAAAGAGTAGAGATTTATTTAACCCCTTGGACCCTGATGTCCTAGTATTAGAACACACCTTTGCATTACTCTATATTCTTCATTTTCAATAATTTTAACATCAAAACCTAGTGTCCTACTATTAATACACGCAAGAATAGCAGAACATTATTTTTTGTTCAGTAGATGACAGAACATCTCCAGCAAAGAATAAAATGGACGTGTCAAGCCATCTGAAGCCAAAAGTTAAACACATCTTTTATTAGTTCTCAAAATATTGTTATATGTAATTCCCTTCATCTTTAAAAAATTCCATAGTATAAATTAATGTCCAATTCAGTACTTTTAACTAAAAAAAATAATTAGAAATTGCATTGTAAATGTGAATCTAATATTTGTTCCACTAATAGGACATCAGGACTCAAACCAAACATGTGTATTTTTTGTACTTGTTCCATTAATAGTACACCAGGTGTCTATTAGTACAAAACTTGTGCTTTTTTTTTAATTAAAGAATATTATCTCCAAAAATATTGTGTTTTATGTATAATTTGTATGTATTAAAGTTTTTATTGAATAATCAACACCATAGTTTTGTCTGCTTATTCCAAATTACCCATAATAAAATTCATTTTTATCTCTTTGTGGGTAATATGTGAAGTAAAAAGTAAAAAGTTGTCCATGGAGAAAGCCGTTTAATGCTAAAATAATCAAGGTGATTCTGATTTAGAAGATATAAACTCAGATGGGTCTAATAATGAATGCCTGCCATCAAATTCTCCTGATTTGCCGGCCTGACTTCATGTCAGATGAAGAGGAAGTAATTATCTAATTAGAAGATACAACGACAACAAAAGTTGTTAAAGAAAAAAGGAAACCTGTTCATCATTCAAAAAAGGCCTTTCAATCATCTGACATCAGCATCATACAAAAATGGAATAAACAGAAAAAATCATGGATTTACTGGATTTTACTTTTGGTATTGCAGAAACACAGTCATTTTTGAAAGATATAGCAGCCCCTATCAAACAGGGGAGGCCATCAAGTAATAGTCCTATTTTATCACCAACAAAAGCAAAATTAAATCCAGTTGTTAGGCCTTGCAAAGATGCAAGATATGGTGGGTTAAATCACATTACCAATTGGATCCAGATGCCAATTATTTTAAATGAATGCCGATCCAGATGCCAATTGCAAGGTTGCACATACAAAACTACAGCATTTTGTTAAAAATGAAGTATTTCATGTTTTCATGAACAAAGAAATTGTTTCAAAAGGTTTCATACCAAATAACTGTAAAATGTATTTAACATTTTCTTTTTCTCATTTTGCTCAATTAAAGCCTCGTGTCCTATTATTAGAACATTTTTTAAATAGTTTGGTAATTGGCTGAATGTTAAAATATTTCATATTTAAAATTCTTACATATGGTGCAGCAGACCTAACCACTCACTGATTTTTTTATCTGCTCAATTCAAAATTCAGGGCCAAAGGGATTAAAGCATAAAATAAATTGAAACTTCGTTAACTGTATAATTTGTTAAAACATTTTAATTCAATTCAATGAACACATTAAAATACAAATACTGAATAATTAAGAAATTATATTTGAATACTATTGTAATCATGTGGTTATACAATATATTACTGTACATTAACTGAGGAGTTTTTTCCATTTTGGCCCAGTTTTAACACTGTCCTGAAAAAATACCAACCTTAAAAAAATGTAATTATAACAAAATATAGCATTCCTAGTTTTAGAAAAGCACTTTAATCTCACTTTCTTGAATAAAAAATTAACATACTTAAATTTTATAAATACACTATTTACAGATTATTAAAAGACTTGCAAAACTATACAATGTAGAAAGTTTGGTTATAAAAATTAATGAAAAATTACAATTAGTTAAGGCTAAGTAGAGGTGCACTAAGAAAAAAACTTTCACTTCCTTTCTCATACACACATATACAAAAAAAAAAAAAAAAAATAGCAACATTATAAAATGGGCTATTTAGAGACCATGGTATATTATAAAAACTTCTAAAGCAGTGAAATTTTTACTACCTTGTCTTAAAATAACACTATTGTACTCCTTTTTATTATAATTATTATTATTCTATCATGTTAATTTGGTTAAAAGTCCTCTGCATAAAGGCGAACAGAATAGTAAGATATGGATTTAAATGCTTTTTTTTGTTTGTTTGTTTTTTTGGTTACACAGAATTTTACAGAAAAATAATGTTAATAAAAATATTTCAACATTAACAAATATCAATTTTATATCTTTCCAACCCAAAATTTATTGTCTAAGTAAATGATAATACAAAAATAAATATATACACACATAATTTTTGATTGTGTTCTAAAACTCTACTATATCCTTTCCCATGTGCTAATTTTAAGCAAAAGATAATAAGTGACAAATAAAAGCACTAATAATCAATGCAACAATGTTGACCAATTATAAATTAACCAATTCACTTCGCATGAAGTAATTTCCAATTCATCATGTGAAGGTTTTCATTTTTTTTTTTTTTTTACTTTTTCCAAGTACTAATTTAATTTAAATAAATAAATAAATAAATATAAATACATGGATAAATAACAAATAATTTGGGTAACAACTTTCACCATTAATAAATTATTTTTCTTTCCGAAACAGTAAATTACAAAACATCACTTTCTATTTACTTGTATAACAGATTAAAAAGTCTCACATGATAATTCATTCGAAATAAAAAATATACAAATCACTTTTTGCTGGCTCAGTTTTTGTTTTACAAAAGCAAATCAGTATATTTTATGCATAATGAATAAATTTTGTAAATAAACAATTATCACTTTTTCTTGGTGTTACGTAAGCATTAAAGGGATAATATTCCATTATTTGCAATGGCTACTCTTTTCAATGGGTCATGATGAAGACATTTCAGAATCAGCATCAGGTTTAGCTATTTGGTAAGTTATGAGATACTCTGGATATGCCTGGAAATAAATTATTAATAATGGAAAATATTAGATCAATAGATTTACACAAAATAATACATTACATTACACTGTAAAACATTAAATATATATTTTGAAACAATGCCAGGAAGCAAATTACCCGCAATATATTTTCAATAAACTAGTAAAAGAAAGAAAAAAGAAACTCAATACAATTAGCAATAGACAAAAACCAAAACTAAAATTCACTTCTGCTATTCCTTTTTGCAGGGGAGCTGCTAATAAAATATCACACTCCGCTCTAAAGAAAAATATCAGGATCCCAATAAAACCAAATCAAAACATTTTTCAACGTATCAGATCAGAAAAAGACCAAATCAAACCCACTGACACCACAGGTATTTATAAAATTAACATAAAAAATAACAAAAAGAAAATAGCCAGTTGCTACATTGGAGTAACTAAAAGAAAAATTAAAGATTGCCAAACTGAACACATTAATGACATTAAATTTAATAGACAATCTACAGCCTTATCCCGCCTAGCGTTAAACACCCCTATCACAATAGATTTTCACGGAATTCAAAAAATAGCCAATTTCAATAACTATACCTACACTTACTTACGCGAATCTTTGGAAATAATATCAACAGAGGGCAGCATCAACGATACGACCCATGCAGCAATAGACGAAACCTGGAATGATGTCATGCGCCGAAAGAGAGGTGAGAGAGAGGAGGAAGCAGGAAGACACATCATTCCCGCGAGGGAGAAGATGGACTGAGGATGGCCGTGGGCTGCGGCCGAAATATATCTCCGGAGGAAAATGGTAGTGTTTTTAATTAAGTTAACTATGGGAATCCTTCGTATTAATTTTTAACCTTTAAATGTGTATGAGCTATTTTATAAATATTTGCTAGCACAAAATGTTAAGTAAAAGGAAAAAAATTTTCTTTAACATGTTTTTACTATCCACAATACAAAGATATAATTTATGTATTGACGCAAAGGTATAACAGTTATGCTTAATCCCTGAGCACAGTCTGTTGTTGTTGTTTCTGATCCTCACTGGTCTAGCTCAGCTACACCAGGTCCATGAGTCCATTCACCCTTAGAAAATCAAAAAGTAAGACGGGATCTTGCAGGCAGTCCTCTTTTGTACAATTCACACAAACGAGTAGATGGTCAGGACTAGCTGCACTGGAGAGACATCTACTGCAAGTAGGGAAGACCTTTCTATGCTACTCATATTTCATGCACTTTATGTGGCCACTGATAAACCTGGCAAATGCAGTCTGATCTCCTCTATCTCCCCTAAAGGTCAGAGCATGACCAGGCCTATCGCCAGAGTACCAGTTATGAAAAGGGGGGCATTTCTAGGCATGCTTCACACTTCTTTTTCTGACAGAATAAAGTTGCGAATAGGTAAGGTTCAGATTCTCCGGTAGAGGCTCAGTTGTACCAAGTTTTGCAAGGGAGTCAGCGATCTCATTCCCTGTAGGCCCACATGGGATGGAATCCATTGCAAGTAGATGTCACGCTCCTCAGGAAGTCTACAAAGATGCTGCAGGATTGCTGTACCAGCTCTATCGTAAACTCTGGGCCATGCACTCAGATCCTGGATAGAGCTCCTGCTATCTGCTAAGATCCAAATAGGGGTAAACCTCGGGAGCCTAGCATCCTCTTCAATTGCTTTACGTCCTGCCTCAACAGCTAGAAGTTCCGACCGGAAAACAGAACAAGAATCCGGATTTCCCAACTTTAAGTGGGTAGTGTTATTTGGGCTCTTGATGAAAACTCCACTTCCAGCTTGATCCTGATCATCCTTGCTACCATCGGTATATATTTGGAAGTCACCATCCGGGATGTTGTTTATTATCTCAAGTGCCAGCTGAAGCAGCAATTCAGGACTGTCTGAAGATTTACTTGTGCTCGATAACAAATCCTGTTGAAAGCGTACTCTCAGAATCCCCTGCAAGGGATCCACACAAGTCTTAAGAAAATGTGGCTCGACTTTATTATAGATTGCATTTAGAGAGATTGCGAGTGAAAAGGGGCTGAGCACAGTCTTATGAGGCTTTTCTCTATACAAGAAACCCCCATGTCTCCCTACCAGCCACTGCAGAGCCATAGTTGGTGAGGATCCAAATTTGTTTATTTGGTATTGTGCTCAAAAAGCAGATTTTATTACTAATGTATACTGATGGCATCCAAGGACAGCTTTTAAAGAATGATGATGTTAAAACAAATGCTACTCTCAATGGCAAGCACTACTAAGTCATATTTAATGACTATTGGGTAACATTTCCACTTACTTTAGATTTCACTAAAATGGGACATTAGAATCTTAAGGAAGCTGAAACATCAAATTACTAAACACTTTTGATAGCAAAACCATACTGAGACATGGAAGTGTTGTCTAGCCACCTCATTCATGCAATCTAAAGCCTTTTTTAGCACTCAGGTGCTATTTCTTTCAAGCATGGGATTTTTTTCTATGCGGCACACCGTGGTCATTTTTCCCGTTTGATCCATATTTTCTGCAGAGTGATTTGATATTGCTAACGGAAACATGGAATATCCCTTCAGATGATTTTTAAATACCAGGATTCACTTTGGTCAAACGGATAGACAGTGGTTTCCAAAACAGAAAACCATCTGGAGTTTTAGAGGAAAACTTAATGAAACGCTTTACCCGTACCTACACGAGCCAGATCAATGGTGTTCAAATGGTTATTGCGTATATTCAAGATAAAGTGAGATTTGCAGTTACATACGCTAGTCCTCGAATTTCTTATGAAGATAAATCAGACGCTATATTCGAAACGTTGCTGAAGGAGGATGATTGTAAGACTGTTTTAGTAGGAGATTTTAACATAGAATTAAATTTCGATCAAAGGTCCAATTTCATAACTGAAATGGGTACTTTAAATTTTCCAATACACACTAATCCAAAAATTTCACCACTAGGGGCCAAAAAAAATTGATGCAATTTTCAGCAACAAATTATGCAAACAGTAGTCTATATGAGCACTTACAGTTATCATTTTGCTCTATATGGCAGAATTGATTGAATAGATTTTTAAAAAATCTGAAATTCTTCCAGCCGAGTGCGTAAATAAAATCTGTAAGAATTTTAGATTTTTTTTTTTCTTTCTTTCTTTGTACTGATATGATTAAGTCTTGTCAACACCAACAAATTCCACAAGACTTTAATAACTTAAAGACATCACATGCGTAGTTTGCAAGATTGTGTGAGCAATGCTTGAAAAATAACCAACAACTGGATTGAATGAATGACCTTCGTCAAGCAGAGTCACAGTGGTCATTTACTAGGGACTATTAGGAAATGTCACTGCACACTGCATTTTTTTAATAAGAGCAAAATAATAATTCATTTGAAGAATTTTTATGTGTATTTTTTAAATTTGAATGTTTTTTGTAGCAATATAATAATTATGCTACAATAATTAGTAATAAGTAACTTTAAATAAGAAATCTGCACTATTTATAGAGCTCTGTTCTTTGAAATTTTACATTTCAAAAACTGGTGTAAAAAATATAACTATTAAAACCAATTAAATTATTTGATAGTAAACATTTTTACAGACAGATAAAGAGAGGGAGAAAGAGAGAGAATGTGTGTATATGTTGTGTTATGGCAAAGCTATACAAGGCTATGTGCCAAGGATGGGTGTTGCCTTATTTGGGGGACTTTTTAAGGAAGTTCTAATACATATTCATATTACATTTGGAGAAAACTGACCAAAACTCCAGACCGTTAGATTGACAGCTGCACAATAAGGCCATGCCAGAAAGCTGGACCTCCACACTTCAGTCATCTACCATCTTGAGTATCTTATACACTCGGCCGTGGGGTTGAGAGAATGTGAGGGAGTAAGTCAGTGAGTAAACATGATAGCTCCTAAATGGCGCATTTGATTAAGTTCAAATTTGATATATAAATTACAGACTATCCTAGTATGATCAGTATTGATTTTGAGTTTCGTTACAGGGTTTCGAGAAAAAGCATTATGGCCTACGAATGCCAATTCTTTAAAACGCACTAGTGTCTAAAAAGTGCATGGTCACAGTCACATGAGTTTTGTTACAGGGATTTTGGTATGTATAGAACTGATAGTTTGTTCAAAGGGTCGCATAAAAAATGCTTATACACTACAGCCTATAGACACAAATCATTTAAAGTGTGCAAATGGTGCATTCCAATAAGCTCAAATGTATATAATAATCACAGTCACACAACCTGTATAGATTTTGGTGTGTGTGTAGGACTTAATAGTTTTTGTACAGAGATACAAAAAAGAATTCTTATACATACAGCCTATAGATGCAAACTACTTAAAGTGAAATATCTATATGGTCACGGCATAGACATTATAGATGACTGTCTTACGTATAGATTTTTGGTATGTAGGACTTGCAGTATTGTTACCAAGGAGGTTTAACATATGGAGGCGCCCATGCTGCGCTCCGCAGTGCTAGGAAAGTGAAGCCATGCCACGCCCCCTCTCATGCCCAGAAGATTGAAGAACGCATAGCGAAGCATTGAAAAACGAGTTCCGGAAAGTGTTAATAAAAATAATTTAAAAATTACTAACCAATTTTTTTATTCATTTTACGTTTATGGAAGATTGTTTACACATATTAACTTGTTTTTTATTGCATAATTTCAAATTTATTTTCGTGCATTGCATTTTAAACATCAAGTGAAAAAAAAAACAGTTATTCTTAGGATTATACTATACTTTGCAAAACTGTTTATATTTTTTCATGATAATTGTTTTATTATAATAAAAAATTGCTTTTTATATTTCCAGGAAGATATTTCTGTTGTTACATGGGTAAAAATAACTTTTATTACATCAACCTAAATTATTAGGTTGTAACGAAAGTTTCCCGCCACTACAAATATCGTCTGCAAACAGTTCACGTTGGTATGTTTGCTCATACTTTGTCAAACAATATTTGTCATTTGAAAGAAAGGTACTTGCTTTAAAACACTGTGTTGTTAATAAATATCGTTATCATTAAATACAAGGTGTCTGAAATGGAACTATCCATAAGATTTAATTACATACGTATTCATCCATTTTGATGAAAACTTTGTAAATTTATGCGAGGCGAGAAATCTCGAGCGAGACAAGGCTCTGTCTCGTCTCGGGAGGCGATACGAGATGTCTCGCGTCAATCCCTAACCTTCTTAGGTCATTTATCATAATAATATTTTGCACTGACAAACAGTTTAAGGTAATGAAAGAAATATGAAAGTTGAATAATTTCCATCAATACTGTTTACTTCATTTAGTAGAGGGGGAAAAAAAGCATAAGGTTTCAAATAAAATGTAGTAGCTAACCAAATTACAATTAAAATTTTAAGGACTATTATTGATTTTAAAGAACTATATATTTTTGATTTTCAAGGACTTTTATTCACTAGTGAACTTTGTAATGAAAACTTTACATGTTTTCCCCCAAAACATATGAATCATGAAATAGCAATTTATTTCTGGAAACTAATTTAAATCTAAGAAGCAGGGTTGTGTGGTTTAAGGTTTAAAACAGATCAAAAATTAAAAGACGACTTTTCATCACGTGTTAAGTTTTGTTATTTAATAAAACATACAACAATTAAGGAGCTTAAAGCTCTATATACATTGCACATAAGTAATCTTATTCTCCTAAACTTCCAATATAGTGAAATATCTTAACAATTGTCCTTACTGTCCTTTGAACTGAATGATTTTAGTATATAATTGTCGGACATTTTTCTCATTTTTATTATTCCTACTTAAGCGCTTACTAAAATAGTGATATCGCACATGTAAATATTGATCAATCCCTGATTTTATCAGATGAAGAAGATGGTTATCCGTGACTTCATTTTGAAGCATATGCTCGTTTAAAGAAGGAAACAAATCTTCTCCTATCAACGAATTTAATGCAGCTGCCGAGGTATATTCTATACTGTAAATTAATACGTGTGTAAATAATACGTGTTTAAAAATAATTGATTATTTAAAAATAAACAGTAAAAGTATTACAGAATTAAGATTAAAATTATGCCTAAAGATGTGGCTTTAAGATAAACTTGCATACAATCAGTAAAAAATGAGAAATACAGCGGTTTTGTTCTTAAAAATTTACATGCATGCCAATGATGATATTGGATGTTCTGGGCAAGAGAGGGGGCGTGGTCGTTGGCTTCAAAAACCAGAAACATGGGAGCCTCCATATGTTAAACCTCCTTGATTGTTACAGGGTACAAAAAAGGTTATTACACATTGTAGTCTGCATCATTTGAAGATTCATCATTTGAATTTTCTTAATATAATATGATATTTGTGGAATTAAACACCATTCAAATTTATTTAAACACTTGGTAATGGTAAGCATTAACTTGGTATGTCAAGTAGAGCCACTCCAGATTTAATTTTACAGAAAGCTTGTATTTCACTATTTCATACTAATCAGAAACACATTAGTTCAAAACAATTTCATAATACTGAATAAGAATACATACCTGTTCTCCTCGATAGACTACATACTCAGGATAAAACAAGCCTCCAACACTTGGACGGCCAATCACAGAATGGTGACCAGGAGGTGCATGAGCCATCTTCATTGCACTGAACTGAAGAAATGATTTCCCTAATGTTACACGGCAGAGGAGAAGTTGCCTAAAAGTAAAATACAGAAAGTTACAGACTGCTAACACACAAATTCACAAAAACACAAATTTATTCAGGGCCTTTTTTCCCCTTTGAAACAAGTGCTTTTTTAACAGAGAGTTAATTTTAGAGATTGAATACTGCTAATCAGATGAGAAATAAAAGGACAAGAAAACAAGCAAGAACATTTGATTAAGATGATGGAATAGATGCAGGATAAGTCTACAGCTCATGCTCAAAATGTATAATTGTGAATATACTTATGAATAAAAATTCTGATTGCAATGCAGTTACATTTTTAAATGTTCACTTTGTGTTCCTGTCAAATGTATGGTTGAATACAGTGAAAAATTGTTTAACACAAAACTGAGGGGACCAAAATATCTTTTTATGGTACGAATAAGAAAAGAACAAAATTCACCAATTTTTCAAAGTCGTCAAATTTTTATTTTTATTTCCTGTTAAAGTACTAGCAGGTTGCACATCTAATGAGATAAAAAGCAAGTAAAATAATAAAAATACTCGAACAGAAATGGCGTTTTAAATATAAAATAATTAAAACTTCATAAATTAACACACATAACAAGTTCTCCTCTCCTGCAACACTGTGTGCAGATTCATGCTGAAGAAGGCTGAAAATTTTTTGGCCGAAATGCACATCTTGTCTGATAAGCACCTGTTGTGTGTTAACCTATAAAGTTTTAATTATTTCAAGTAAAATACTGTTTTTCACTTGGTAAAAAAAAAGTATTAAAATGCATAGTATACTAAATTGCATAGTGCCCAAAAGCATTTTTTTAACTAGGTCCACCCAAAAGTAATTTTTGTAGCTGCCACCAGGGCCATATTTATGACCATTGAAAACTCTGATTCTTCGATGTTCCCACTTGAATGTTACGACTACTTTTCTCTGGATACTTACATATTATCCCGGCAGTCCGCAAAGATAAATGCCGGACACATGAAATTGATAGTTCTGAATAGGATTGGCAACAAACAGTTTGCCGGCACATTTTCTGAAAAAAATAATTTGGTAAAAATGACCACCGGAATAATACATAACTAACATTTCTGTAACCTGTGTCTACATATAGGTAAAAACAGGACTGCCGCCACTGTTGTACACCTACTTCAAGTCATACTTAGAGCATTTCATGCATAAAGCAAACAAAAAATTATTTATAAATGTATATTTCAAATAGTTTTCCAGACCACATTTCCAATTTCTCCAGAGTTTTATCCAAAATTGACATTTTCCATTCAAATCAAATTTCCTGACTTTTTAAAGTTTTCCTTGACCAGTGGCAACCCTGTATACACTAAAAACCCTCCAAGCATCCTAAATTGATCACATGTTCATTTTCTACACCCACATTTCCATGATATTATGCAGGGGAGGGGGGGGTCCATTGTACAAGTTAATAAAGAGTGAAACTGGTGTAGAAAAAACAAAGATAGAAGCACAGTTCATTACAAACCATTTTGCTCCATTTTAGAAAATGTACAATTTAATGCACAAAATGATGTCCCAAAATGATAGCAATGTGCTTTAATTCTTTATTTATAAGATAAAGATAAGTGAGCTACATAAATTAAAAAATTTTTCAAATCTAGCCGCTAAGGCGGCCAGCTTCGCCATCCCATACCTTATTGTCTTATATAATAAAATCCGAGCTATGTATGTATGTATGTAGGTAGGTAGGCAAGTTTGTGACCACCATCTTTGTGCACGCATCTCTCGATCGCATTGCGCCGAGACGGTTTGCCGCAGACCTACCAAATTTTGCATACAGCTTCACTAGGACAGATTCTAACACGCCTCGGAGCGATTTTTTGGAAATTCGAATTAGAAAATGTTTTATTTTATGTTTTGTCCGATTTTTAGCATTTTTTCTCGCTTAATATGTAATAACGCCGGTAATTACACTCGCAAGAAAACGAAATTTACATCATCGGATAGAGGAGAAAATTTTCTTTTAAAAACTATTTGTTCGGACTGTGTAACATAATTTGCAGATTTTTGTGAATTTTTCAAATAAAATTAAATTTGACGCTGACTTTCATAAAATATTTTTAAAACTGCTGCATCTTGAATTCTATCCGTCCTAACTGTTTTATATTTCGGCAAAAGACAGAGCATACAATTCGCCCACTTTTAAAAGAAGAATGGGGGGAAAATATAAATAGGAGATTTTTTACGAATTTTTATGTAAAGAAGGATTTTGAATACAAAAGCAGGTGCTTCAAGATTTCATTTGATATTAAGCTTGCAAATTTAGCCGTCATAGTAACTAAAACTGAATAGCTGCCAGTTGAAAAAAATAAATAAAATTACTTTAAAATAACTGAATTTTCGCATGCAAAATTCATACGTCATTTTGATGTAATGAGTTTAAAACACCTTTCGAAACTCAATCAGAATAACGAAGTCACAAGCAAAACATACGGCACGTACGAAATAATTCCATTTTTTATATTATGTTGCCAGAAAAAGAATTGAATGCTGTTTTTACAACAATGAATTACCCAGCATTATTTTCGATTGAGTTTTTAAACGGGACAGTTTTCGAATCGCAAGAAATATTTTGCAGTGCTAAATACGTCAATCTGACAAGAATTATGCATAAAAATGTATGGAGAGCTGTTTTAGTGACAACGATAAAGTGAAACGATTAATGTTTTTCTAATGCGTAAATTGCAAAATTGCAAAGAATCGCCAAACAATAAAAGACTACATTCGTAGCAAATATCTAAACCGTTTCTTAAAATTAAGCATTAAAGATGGAAAAATGAAAATATATTGGTATCAGTAAAAGATGGTATAATTAATAGTTAGTAGATATTACGGCAATACTAATCAAAGCACAATATACTGCATTAATAAATACTTCGTGAAACTATTCGTTTCCATTCGTTTTTCAACAGCCATCTTACATCACAGCTAACTAAACATTAAATAATTTTAAGTCGTTTTAATATATCCCGCGGTAGTTACCACAGAAAAGACTGTACCTGAACTTTTTTTTTTCTTGGAGAATCTGTTTTGTCACAAGTAGTTATGATCACATTTTAGGAAAATTTTCTCTTCTTACCTTGCGAAGAGCGGGTACACAGCTCTTTAATTATAAAATAAAACGGTTCTCCACATCATGTAGTATCTAAGGTATTAATGGTATAACTTAAAAGAGAGTATGATGTAGGAATGTGACATTTTGAAAGTTAGAAATTTTTAGGAACCGTCAAGCTTTTCTTTTTCTGATTGTGAATGACACCAACATAGTTTTTTGTGTCATAATATTACAATGGTCTCAGGTCAGTACTTATACTAACTTTATGAATAACTAATGAGTAACAGCCATGAGTCTAATTATTTTGCTTATTTTTAGATTCCATATCACTGGAATCAATTCGAATTATACATGTAAGAAAAAATTTTCGTTCGTACCGTGCGGAGAATGGGTATGCAGCTAGTTTTTTATATTCAGTGCAGTGTTGGCCAAATTACTGTACTCATTTCAACGAAAATCATGTTTCTTTGTTTTAACAGTACTAGGGGCCAAGGCCCCCAGACTCGCTATGCTCGCTTTTCGTATGAGGCATTCGGCCCCTAATCAGGCTTATTCGTAAAAAAAGACATAATTTCAACAGACAAAACCCGAAGATTGGATCAGATAGAATGTTACCGAGCTACACATTGCTTGGTTCTTGCATCTTCATTGGTACATAAAAATTTAAACTTCACACTACAGTAGACCCCCTCCCCCTCATAACACGGAAGATATTTTGTTATGGGAATCCGTGTTGTACGGGTCCTGAGCTATACTCCACCTGGAGTGCGGACTCCGCTTATAATCGCTGGAAAAATTATTTGCACTCCTCAGAAACACAATGATATTTAATGTTGCCATTCAAAAGTTATATTAATTAGGAGATAAAGCATAATAAAATCAGAACATCTGTTTCAGCTGTATTTTTAATAAAGTAAAACGTATTGGACACCTTGCGAATTTGCCACCCATGGCGATTTTTCAATATTTGGCGACTTGCATACTTGTAAAGTTAATAAAAGCTACGATACAGATAGGATAGCTTGCCACCCATGGCGACTTTTCATTATTTGGCGATTGACACATGCCTATACTACAGCTTACGAAATATTGTAACAATAGATTAAAGCTGTTGTGAACTAATAGTATTTAAATATATGAAAAATTATGTGGCATACTTTTATGTTGCATTTTTGGGACACATTTTTCATGCAATTTTCAATAAAGGGGGGGGAGTGATAAAATGACATAGTCATTAATAGATGGAGAAAAGCTGCACAGAAAAATGCACAATTTCAACTGAATGAAAATTTCAAAAACTTATTCTTGGGTGTATTCAGCAGACGATAAATTACGATAAATCGATTAGAATGATCGATTAGAATTACGATTAGAATCATCTCCTCAAAATCGCACAAAACCGTTTAATTTTTCGCCAAATTAAAAAGTTGCATATTTTAGTCTCAGAAAATTTTTAAATATTTTTCTTTTGAGTATAAAACATTTCATTCCTGCTCTGATTTCCCATGCACAGGATATTTTAATTTAAAAAAATCTGATGTGTCCAACACATGACTTCCTTGCACGTCCATTAGATCAAAAATATTTTCGACGCACTTCATCTAAATTTATTTGTTTGAAAGAGATAAAATATCAATAATAGTAAGGTTTAGCGATTTCCAGCCAAATATTTCGATATCGCCAAGCTGAGTTCAATTTGAAAGATTTCCTTCTGACACTTTATTTGGCGATATTTCACCAAAAGCCGACAAATTTGAGATAGTCAGCGAGATTTTGGGGATAGCCAAAGTAGTCAGTGAGCACAGGCCTTCAATAAATTGAATGCATCTATACACCTCAATGTATTCAAAGTCATTTGGCTCACCCTGTAAATAAATTCTCAGTCGATTGCTGTCAAAAAAGAAAGTGAAAACAGTTAGATATTACAATAGTTCTAAATACAAAAGTTAAAAAATCTACGGGTTAGTTTTAGAGTTATACAAAATACAAAATAACTTTTGGCGCCAAATTTGGCGATATTTCGGCAAAACTCTTCAATGTCGACGACATTTGGCGAGATTTTAAGCATGAACCAAACAATGACGATTATCGCCAAATTTGGCGATATTTCGCCAAAACTCGCCAAGAACGATGACAAATGGCGATACTTTGGGCATGGACCCAATGACTGACTATCGCCAAATTTGGCGATATTTCGCCAAAACTCGCCAAGGTCGAGGACAGACTGCGAGATTTTAGGCATGTACCAAACAATGACTATCTACAGTAGTATTATATTGAAGATGTCCATAGACATTAAAGTACTGAAATTCTTTCCGGTGGTCCTGTAAATAAACTCCAGTAGATTGGAACCAAAAATCGAGATGCACAACTAGATGTTACAACATTCTTACATATGAAATTTCATAATAGTTTTTGAGATTTGAGAGTTAAATATGCACACACGTACACCAAAAGTCGCCAAGCTTGGCGACTTTTGGCATAGTTCTTGAGGGAGGCACGTGACCGTGGTCGGACCATTACCTAACTTATGTGGTAGGACGGTATTGTGCTTGAAATGGATGAATGCCCCTAAAATTGCTATTGACCGTAATGTATTGGAAATCTTTTGAGTGTTCCTGTAGCAGAACTATAAATGATAAAGACACTTTTTTTAATGGAGAAATTCATTTTCTAACTCTTTACAGCATATATCACTTCTGAGTCGTTTGAAATAGCCCAATACCTCTAAAAAACGCTTTGATGAATTTCGGCCCATACAGCGTAATGTATTTCAAATCTTTTGGGCGGTCCTGTAGATAAACTATTCAGTCGAATGGAACCGAAAAGGGAGGTGCACAACTAGATGTTACAACAATCCTAAATATAAAGTTTCAACATTCAACGCCTAACAGTTTTTGAGATATGCGAGTTTAATGAATTTCGGCCCATTGAGTGTAATGTATTTCGAATGTTTTGGGCAGTCCTGTAGATAAACTATCCAGTCGAATGGAACCAAAAGGGGAGGTGCACAACTAGATGTTACAACTATCCAAAATAGGAAGTTTTGACATTCTACGCCTAATAGCTTTTGAGTTAGGCGAGTTTAATGAATTTCGGCCCATAGAGCGTAATGTATTTCGAATCTTTTGGGCGGTCCTGTACATAAACTATCCATTCGATTGCCACCAAAAGGGGAGGTGCACAACTAGATCATAGAACAATCCTAAATATCAAATCTCAACATTCTACGACCAATAGTTTTTGAGATATGCGAGTTACATACATACGTACGTACGTACGTACGTACAGACGGCATGGAAAAACTGGCCACAGTAGACTCGCCACTGGTCAAAATGAGTTGCAGACGCGTTAATATGATCGTGCATGCTAGCCTACGATGAGATGCATCGAAAAAATTTTTTTAATTAAATTTAGAGGTAGTCAAAATCTGTTTTTTTGTCGAAATTTGGCCCCCAAAATTTTTCGGGATCACATTACTTCCTTATACTACGTACAAGGAAGTAAAAAGCCTTACAAATAATCTAGACAAAAAAAAAAAAAATCGTTATTCTTTTATTTTTACTTCAGGAGTCTGAATCATTTAATAAACTTGCCGAATGTGGCAACCTAGATAACCTTAAACGTCGCTTTTTACACTGTGGGGTTACAATTACGTAATGGCGGAAAGCAAAAATTAGCCTTTTGCGATACGTTTTTTATCGATATCTCCTAAAATAATTCGAATTTTGAAAAAATCGCTTCAAGGTGTGTCGGGAACTGTCATGGAAAATGTCCGTACAAAATGTGGTAGGTCTACGATCACCCGTCTGCGAGCTACGCGAGACAGAGACATACCCAGGAAAAAATTTCGGGGAGGGTCCAAATGGTAAAAAAGGCAGATTTTTTTCACAAAAAGACTTCATCATTATTATTTTGTTAACAAAAACTCAAATTTCGGAGGGGATCTGGACCCCTTGGACCACCCCCCTGGGTACGTCCTTGACGCGAGACACATTCAAACAAACTAACTAACAGTTTACACATTGTTTTATTAATATAGAAGAAAGTTTTTATTTTTGGGGTTATTATTTTTATTAAAATGGGCGTAATTCTAACTCATGTTTGTAAATGTTTGTTTGTTACCATTCAAAAGTTATATTAATTAGGAGCTAAAGCGTAATAAAATCAGAACATATGTTTCAGCTGTATTTTTAATAATGTAAAACCTATTGGACACCTTGCGAATTTGCCACCCATGGCAATTTTTCATTATTTGGCGACTTTCGTACATGTAAAGTTAATAAAAGCTACGGAACAGATAGAATAGCCTGCCACCCATGGCGACTTTTCATTATTTGGCGATTTACACATGCTCACAACCTATATTTACTGTTCATTTAATGTTACCGGAAAACCGTTATCCATATTTTCATTTACATAATCGTTTGCAGATTGGCGTACTTAACACCACGAATTAAACCATCTCGTCGCGCTAGCAAATATCCAAAGTGTACTATAACTGCTATAATGGCATAGTTAACGCCGCCAAATATTTCTACTGGTAGCAAATAATCCAGCTGGACAAGAACCGGCTTTAAAATAATCTGCATTTTAATTATTTTTCATTTTCAAGATATTAGTTATTCTGTTTTGGAAAAACGAATAATCGCTAATTCTAAACTCCTGTTGTCTAAGCGAACTTACTATTTGAAAATTGTCAACTTTGTGTAATACATTTTGAATTACTTATTTCATATAGTATTTATTTTGGCGTAAAATGGGCATAATTCTAACTCATGTTTGTAAATTTCACGCGATTCTAGATACTTGGAAATGCTTTGTTGCAAAGGAATGAATGATTTTATGCCAAATCTGGCAACCATTCGGTTTATTTTTTCAGTTTTTTATTAATATCTTCTAAAATAATTCGATTTTCGAAATTTAAATCAGCTTAGCAGGTTCCTCGGAATTTTTCGAATCTGTGGGCACCTTAGTCGAAACTCAAATCCCCACGGTTTAGGAGAAGATACGCTGACAAGCTTTGACAGCGCCAGCAGTGGCGACAGCGGCCTTTACTTTGTTTTAGAATAGAGAGATTCGTCATTTAAATTTATGTAGGTTAGGGTTGCTACAAATTTTGGGTGTCATCATAAAAGCCAATGTTGGCGATAGTAGTGATGCAAAGAACTAACATTGCAAAATGTATGAAAAAGCATAATTATACACAGCATTTTCTTGCATATAATCCGTGGATTATCTTTTGGAAAACCTTAAAAATTTTTAAATGCAGATTATCTGCAGTTTTTTTTTTTTTTTAATACACATTCATGTATATATCAGTTTTTACCAGCAGTCATTATGTCCATTTCACACACATACCATTTAGAAAAACCAATCACAACCCTTTTTGCAACCAAATGGATTCACGCTTCACATGTACTTGTGCCCTTTTCTTGCAAAACTGGCCATGACCACTCTCCAAACTGTCTCGAAATCGACACTACTTGCCAATGTGGTTCGGCCTGCCTGAAATCGATCTGGTTGGAAGTGAAACGAGTACTGATTGGTCTGTCCTCTAAAAGCGCTTTCAAGAGATTCGTGTGTGTAACAGTAGACGCGATTGTTCGCAGAGGTGCTAGTGATTGGCTTACATATGATGTGTATGTACTAGTAGGAGTGGCTAGCGATTTTTACGCTATATTTTTCTAGCTTTTTGGCAACATGCTTAAATGAACAATCATTTCTCAAAATTGCCATCCCATATCATTCATCCTTCAACTTCTATTCTACTACTATTTTACTTGCAGTTTGTTACATGTTTTGTATGTAAGTTACCATGGCCAAGAGAAAACGTGTTAGTTACACTTCTGAATTTAAATAAAAAGTAATTAAAAAAGCTGAAGAGGGTGGAAACAGGGAGGCTGGTCGCCTTTTTGATATTGATGAATCAAACATTCGCTTGTGGCGTAAAAACGCTCAAGAAGATCCTTTAGACGCGGAAATGCAGCATGGCCAGAGTTGGAAAACAAGCTGCATAACAAATCAGCACCAAAACGGTGCTCCCATCTCTACGATAAATATATGGAAAAAAGTGAAGATATTGGCGATGGAAGACGGAATTGAAAATTTCACCGCTGGACCCTTATGGTGCCAGCGATTTATGAGAAGAAAAGGCTTAAGCATTCGGAATCATCAGAATCATTGTCGGACAAAAATTCTCGATGACTGGAAATTTAAAAAATTGGTTTTCTAAATTTTACGAGAAATCTAATTTCGTCCAACAACTTCGCAGAAAAGCGAGATTTATAATATGGACGAGGTTCCTGTCTCATTTGACATTCCCCCAAATTGGACTGTGGAGCAAATAGCGTAAATATCAACACAACTGGGCACGAAAGTAATTCTTTCACCATTGTTTTAACTTGCATTGCTGACGGAACTGAACTGCTGCTGATGATCATCTTCAAAAGAAAAACTGTACCACAGGAAAACTTTCCAACAGGTGTGATAATTCAAATGAATATCAAAGGTTCGATGAATGAAGAAGTTATGAAGGGGTGGTTAAATACTGTATGGAGACGACGAAAAAATAGTTTTTTTTTAAGCCTCGTGCTCTTCGGATCACGGATTCTATGAAAGCCCACCTAAAGGAATCTATAAAAGATCAATGTAAATCTCTGGCAGCAAACCTCTCCATAATTCTTGGAGGTTTAACCAAAATCTTACAACCCCTAGATGTTGGTGTTAATCGCTCATTCGAAAGTAAATTATGAAAGGAGTGGGAAGATTGGATGCTCAAAGGGATGCACACTTTTACTGATAAAGGGAAAATGTGCCGAGCGTCATATGAGGAAGATACGCAATGGGTAAAAACTGTGTGGGAAGCTATAGAAACGTCAACAGTAAAGAATGCTTTTTAAAAGTGTGAAATCATAGCAGGAAACTGCAAAATTGATGATAATGAAGATTTTGACGACGAGTCTTCTAAATTAAGTGAAAACATTTTAAATTTATTTAATTTGGATACAGATGATTCCGAATTTGAAGGTTTCAATTAGTTTGTAACAGTGATTTTTGAATTATTAAAAATTGTGTCAGAGGGAGTGTTTATTTCTACATCCTGATTTGCAATTGTTTCTTTAATTAATGTGTCAAGTTCAAGGTAAGTTCAAAACTTTATTATTTTCCATGGACTTTTTTTTTTTAGAAATTTAAAAACCTCAAGTATTGAATTATGTATATTTATAAGAAATTTTATGTTTTAAAAACGATTCACTGAAAAGAAAAATTGTAATTATAAAACTGAAAGAATACAGTTCAAATATCACAAAAAACATTTTAAAACCACCTTATTAATTAGTTACCTTAAAAATTAGTTGGTCATCAAAAATTGTATTTTGCAACTTATTATTTTATAATTTTTTTTGTTTTGTTTACATTACAGTTATTATATTTACATAGTCACTGATTAAAAAGGAAGTGGGCTGTTGAAAATAGTGAATAATCCGCCGTGTTATCCGCAGATTATCTGCCGGTGCATATTATCTGCTAATTTTCTTTTCATTATTTTAAAAAATAGCAGGTGCAGATTATACACAAGAAAATATGGTATATAGTAACATTTCCATTCATAAAATGATTAGAAAAATACTGTATTGGATGATAACATTGTACAAATTCCTACAGAAACACTTCTTAATTGCAGAAGCTGAGGGGTTTCTGGTACTTACGTATTATCCCAGCAGTCATTCCAGCCAAACTATTTGTTTGCCAAATGTGCTGCAAACTGTCGCCAATCGTATTCCAAACTATCAATAATTTATTGTGTCTTGCAGTTATCTTGGCGAAAAATCGCTCGTCATGGCAGACTCCCGGCATAATGCGTAAGTACTAATGGGGACTTTCTAGTTTAATAACACCAGTGTTAATGTGGCAAGGTCAGCAACCCGGTGTTTTCATACTACTATGGTTGCACTGGTAGCTGTATATTATCCCGGCGGTCATTCCCACCAAACTCTTTTTTCATCATATGTGCTTTCAAACTGTTGTCCATCACATTCCAAACAGTCAATAATTTCATGTGTCCAACATTTATCTTGGCAAAAAAATCGCTCCCATTGGCAGATCGCCGGGATAATAGGTAGTAAGTACCATTGCATTATTTAATGCGTATACTTAGTTACAATAATATAAAAAAAACAGGAAATGGTTAAAAATGTGCTACAGCCCACTGTATGGCAGCATCTTTTTTTTTTTTTCTTATTTTATTGTTTATTTATTTTTTGGATGTGTGATAAACGTGCCAATTATTGAAATTTCGATTAAAGCTGTGAAAATATCCAAAAGATCTCTCATTTTCGTGTATACATTATTGTTATTTCGTAATCTAAGCTACAGCGTGACATAACAAATATGCTTGCTTCATCTGATGTCATTGAACTGTTATTTTGGATTTTTGTTGTTATGCTAATGTTTACATCTAGTTGCTGCCATTCACAGCGTAGAAATATCATGGATTTTGGTACCACATACATTAACATATTATATAAGTAGATAAAACAGGAAAAAGATTACATTAAGAAAAAATCCCTGTTGTTAATTTTTAAATGTGTCAGTTTTACTAATTGTACACGACCCATATACAAAAAAATCCAGACCAAAATATGGGCCAAATATTCGGTAAGCTGAATATTGAACAGGTATTTGACCGAATAGTTGTAGCCAAATATTACTAATATTTAGCTGAATAATTTCAGGAAAAAAAGGAAAAATATTATTTTTAATGTGTATTTTTAAATGCATTTTCAAATAATATAGCTCAGTTATACTTCAATATATTAATTTCACATTATAAAATATTCTCAGTCATTGAAATTTAAGCTGAATGAAACAATCTAGTGTATTTAACAATGTTGCATAAATGCAGGCTTTTCTACTTGGTGACACTACTTTGCTCAGTTTTCTACTTTTCTTTATGGGGTGGGATGAGGGGGAATCTTTACAGATCCTCAATTACAAACATAATTTTGAAAACAATTTTGTTATATATGTTTGCTCACATGCTGTTAAACCCAAAGCATGATATTACTATGCATTATGGCCAGATTAATCTCATTTACCATAGCACATTTAATAAATTATGAATATCATAAAATATAATTATGCTGCTATTAGTGTTAAAACTTTAAAAGATATATTTTCATGAATAAGATTTTTTCAGTTTTACAGATAATATACTGCTGTGTGTTAATTACTAACCTATAAATAATATAAAACAAATTTTCTTGAGTTTTTATTTAGTACTAGCTACGTACCCGTAGGTTTTCTACGCACGGTAGGAAACTATTTTCCTTACACATATCATTGGAATTAAATATGGTGATGCGGAATCTCAAAAAGTGAAAAATTATTGGAATCATAACTAAAAGAAGGCATCATGAGTGCAAATATGAAATGATTGCAAAATACCGACACAAAAACTGCCTCAGTGTCACTGGCGACCTAAAAAGAAAAATCTTTAGGTATGAAGACAAAACTTTTCTCTTTCAAAATGCCTGATTTCTAACTCATATAATTCTGTTTTTTAGGTTTAACTTACAGCATTAATATATACTACATAAATAACATTACATCATATTGACAACTACTTTATTTTGTCTTGCATTTTGTAAAGCGTGGACAATGCATTAGCGCAGTTACGCTGCAGATGACTTTATTGGATTTTACCTAAATTAACAAAACCTAAATGAAACAGTCGATGCACCATGCACGTTAAAAGCCCAACAAAAAACACTCTGTTTCCATGAAAATCATGTCGCTTTTACAAATGAAAACGTCCGTGGCGTAACTTCTGCAATAAAGCTTATTACCCTAAACTCTTAATGCAATATCACACTTATTACTTAAAACTGGCGCTGATCTTACTGTCAATTCGTACTAAATAAATAACTAATTTCATATTTTATTTTTAACAGATTACAGTAAACCCCTTTATAACATGGGTCTGCAACATGAATTTGTAGAACATGGCAAAAAAATTGTGATCGTTTTCCTGTAACACGTTAAAAAGACACTCATAAGCACAGTAAAATGAGACAGATGTTCTGATAGTATGAGACTTTAGCTCCTGTAATTAATATAACTTTTGAATGGCAACACCAAACATCATTATATTTCTACGGAGCGCAATTAAGTTTTGCCGCAATTATACTGCGCAGTCTGCACTCCAGGTGAAGTACAGTGCAGAACCCGTACAACACAGAACGTATCTACCATGTTATAGGAAATCTACTATAGTTGCATAGTGTCAATTCAATATTTAAGAAAATTCTGGGTTGCCTTATTTCATAATATTTCATCTCACCACGGTGGCACATATCTAAACTGTACCAAAATTAAACTTTACAAAATTTTTAAGTATGTATAACCCTCGGAACAACTTTGGTGTTTGCCATTTACGATAGTTTTTCATGACATGACAACTTATGCTTGTGTATAATTGAGCACTTTTTCATGGATCAATGATCAATACTTCAGGATGAAAATCTCCATGGCAAAAAAAGGTCTAAAAAATCTGACACCAGAAGACTGATTAACACAGTGGAGTTACACAAATACGTACCGGACACATGCTCTTGCTTGTGTCTGGAGCAGCACATATGTTAGAGCTTATATACTGCTCCAGATAATCTGCCAACAAAACAGCAAACAATAACATGAAAATGACGTCCACACGCAAGGGAAATAAATGAAAGATATGTAGAATTGCATGAAAACTTCGATTATTTTTAAAGCGCAAGTACGTTAAAGTTCTATTTGTTTCATATTTAATGCGTTTTCACTTTTTTGAGCCTTAAGAGCCGCAGAAATGAGTGGTTTCACTTAACTGTTAAATTTAACAACTTAAGTGGCAATAATGGGTTCTGTTGCTAAGGTAACTATAGCAATGTTAAAAATAAAACATGAAATGAGTTATTTATGTTTACTGTGTTAGAACTGCCATATTGGCACAATTAAATCACCAGTTGATGGCTAATAGCTAAAATCATAAATTAAACTTGACAATAAAGGCAATATGTAATACCCTGTTTGGCAGAATTAAATATATATATATAGGCATACGCTAGTTACATCGGCTCATCTCAATTGTGGAATGGAATTAGTAATAGTTACAGAGTTGTGCTACATTTGGATATTTTTTGCCAACTTAGTTAAGAAATGTACAAAAGTAGGAATCAACATACATTTTAATTCATAAAACAAAAATATATTAGACAGTATTAATTATGCCATTCTAGCAATTTCCAGTAAAAGAAACTTCCTTAGCGCTGCTTTAACAAACAAGAATCAATTGTTTACTGCACGTATAGTACTTCGATTGCCAAAATGCCAACATATACCAAATTGCAATTTTTTAGGGAACCATTCAAAGCACTGATTTAGCAGCAATCAAAATAGGAAATAGTTATCTGTCACTGTTCGATCATCAAAAATTAATGCAGGCATCTAATTGAAAGTAGCAGTCTATAACATGTTTTATTTACTCCAATGTACAAAATTACAGAATTTAGTTTCTTTTGAAATTTGTCAGGATTCCCCCAACTTAAATCGATTTATTTAATTCGGTGAAAATTCCAAAGATAGATTGCTTAAAATCGCCTTAATAATTGCACTATTTCTGCACAGAAAATTAAAGTTTAACTATGTATTCTAATAAGACCTATGCTTGTTTTTAAAAATACTATTTCGATTCGCTCTCAGTAAATTGTGCCAATCCTAAAACTGTGCAAATCGGTAGAACCTACTACTTTTGCAAAATCGCCATATCAACCATTCTATTTTTTGCCAAACTAAAAAAATTATACATATTAGTCTCAGAAATCTCCAAGTCCTTACTTTTACGTATAAAAAAAACATTACATTCTTGCTTTGATTTCTCATGCACACGATATTGTAATTAAAAAATAACCTATCAAATGTTCTAAACAGAAAAAAAATCATTATTCTTTTATTTTTACTTCAAGAGTAAATCATTTAATAAAATTGCCAAACATGGCAACCATGATGCTTATTTCTCACATTTCACTACTGTGGTTACATTGTGGAACTATGGAGAGCAAAATTAGGCTTTTGTGACATGTTTTTTCAATATCTCCTAAACTAATTCAAATTTCGAATATTTTAATAGTTATTCTGTTATTTGGGATGGAGACAAATCCAACAAATCAGAGATCATTAAAATCAGTCCAGCCATTCTTAAGTTATAAATGGTGTAACTAACCCGACTGTTTTATTTATATAGATTTAATTGCAAATTTAAAAAGCAACATTTTATTTACAATTAGATGAAATTTTTAAAAATTTAATATTTGGCCACCGAATATTTGGTATTCGGCATATAGTTTATGCCGAATATTCAGTATATTCAGCCAAATAGCTATTCGTTACATCTCTAGTTTAAGTCAGCATATGTTTATCTTCATATCTCTGACACTTTTTATGATTTTGTTTCTCTAATTTTGCCCATCACCTTATCAGTGCATTGGGAACATTTTACTAAGTGGGATTTTTTTTTTTTTTTTTTTTTTTTTTTTTTTGTATGGGGAATCATATTCAAACTTAAAAAGTTTTACTCTCTTAAAATTAACTAGAGGAATTTTTTTTCCTAATGAAGTCTTGTTTTTCCTATATTATTTTGAACATTTCTTTCAATTTACATTGCCTACTCATCCCTAATTAATAAAGAATTAAAGTGTGTTACCATCTTTTTGGGACCCCCTGTGTATGAATATAATTATATTTTTAATTACCTTTGACAAACATAACATGATCTATCTTTGTGAACAGGACAACCAGTACCTCCTCCAATTCCATACACATATTGATTACTTTTAGAAGAATTTTCAGCAAAGTAGATACCTATTTAAATAAGAAAATATGTGTGCTACTTTAATCAATAGAAGAGAATTTTAGAAAAGGGAACAGTTCAAAAAATACATTTAAAAACAACTACAGTAAAACAGAATATTTATTAAATTATTTTACAGTACTACCAAAAGCTTTGGATAAATGCATTCTGTTTGCCTCACAAAAGACATTTTTCTTCAAAACAAATGAAAATTTAATGTCTGACAAATCAGGTTGTTAACATTTTACTTATTATTTTTGTTTATGATGTCATAATTAAATTTTTAATTTATGTTAAATACACAAATATAAAGTTATATAATTTATTCAAAAACAATATTCATATAAATTACAACAGCAAAAAAAAAAGTATCCTTAAAATTGAAAGGGTTGCCATAATTTGAGACAAAACTTCCCTACTTTTACAGGTTTTCAAGACCATTTTCCATTTTCATTTGAGATTTAAAATCATGCATCAAATCATGAAGTAGTCCACTAAAACAGCATTTAATGATAGTCACATAACATGACTTCTAGCAATCATGTAACTATCTTCTGAATTTAGCGATAGGGCAAACAAAAAAGCATGCCACAGTGGAATGAAATTCAAAGCTTTGTGTCAAATATTTGACTCAGAAAGAACGTTGTTTAGTAAACACCAATAATATTTAATTAAAATTTGTAGAAAGGACTTGTCTTAAAGCATTAAAAAGTTTAAAAATACTCATTAAAATCCTCTAATAGCAGCTTTCGGTGGCAGGCCACCACTATTCTCAGCCTTCGCTGTTTTTGCTTGCACTGATCTTATTCCTCATGATTTCATTCCGCCCCGGATCCAATAATAGTTAAGATCACAGACTAGATTTGGTAAGTATGACTTACCATAATCAGTACAAGATAGCCATTATATAAAAACAAAATAAATTAATCAATTAAAATTTTTTTTTAAACCCAGAAAATAAGGTACTTCAATAAAGTAATGGCATTCAAGAATTTTTCTATCCCAAGATTATGTAATTTACCACTAATACAGAAAACTGATGCAGTTACCAATTAGTTTTTCAAACTCTTTGGCAAGAAAAGGTCTTTGCCACTAAAGTGATACGGCTAACTTAGCTTGTTAATAATGGTTGGTGAGTTTATTACATATGTGGCAGCTGCACCCCCTTTTCGACTCCATGGTTTCTCCCACCTTGGAGTCAGCAGCGAGCTACACCTCAACCCCACCGTGTTTACGCCATGGTTTTACGCGCTAGAACAGAAAAGAGCTGTTGTACGGTGTATTCTACGATCTCATACGTAAGTGTTATACGAGAATTTATATTATACGATACCTACGATACCTGATCCATGTACATAGCTTGTATATAATTCATTAAATATAATTTTTAGGAAATCTGTTCTTATTTTTATCGAACCCAGACAATTTAATCTTGTCTTCAGCTTACGTACGTCACAGATTGGCATCCCTGCTTAGGATGGAAAATTTTAATTAATTTTCAAACAGATTTCATATTATGATATTAATATGGATCAGGCTAAAATACGACGTTCTTCAATACGAACTGCCTTTACTAAAACGGCAAATAAGCTTGAAGAATTATATAAGTCGAACGCTACATTAACTGATGAAATTGAAATATATTTAGAACAATTAACCGATAAAGCGACGCAACTGAAAGAATGTGATGATGTAATTTTTAAGTGTTTGGAAGACAAAAAATGTACGCAGAAAGAATTCGATGAAGAGTATAACTCTTGTGAACAATATCAAGAGAAATTCATACTTTTAAAAACAAAACGAAAGTTGCTCGCTGCTAGCGTTAATCAAAACAACGGGAGTGTCAACGGCTCCATTTCGTCTACGAAAGAGAATGATCAGTCGCCGCTTGTAAATAATGCAGGAGCTTCGGCGAAGTACGCTCTTCCGATTTTAGAACTTCCGAAGTTTACTGGGAATCCGAGAGAGTGGCTAGGTTTCTGGAGTCAATTCGAAAAAATTCATAATGATGACAGAATAGACGCTCGTGATAAGTTTGCGTATTTAATTCAGAGTACAGTACCTAACACTAAGCCACGTCAGATATTAGATAGCTTCCCTCCCACCACAGAAAATTATCCTAAGGCTGTGAATTATTTAAAGGAGCGTTTCGGAAAAGAAAATATTTTGATACAAGTATACGTTAGGGATTTATTACATCTTGTTATTGAAGATAAAAGGCCTGATTTATCAACGCTTTATGATGAATTACAAACAAAATTAAGAGGATTAGAATCGTTAGGTCTAACGAAGGATAAATACGCCGAAATACTGTTTCCGTTGGTGGAATCATGTATGCCTCCTGACCTGCTGATGACGTGGGAGAGAAACCTCTGTTTTACGCAAGAGAAAAATGAAGGTAAGTCTCATCTAGACTCTTTAATTGATTTTTTAAGAATAGAAGTTGAAAGTGAGCAAAAAATAAAGCTTGCTCGTAACACATTCAGTGTTGAAAAGGTAAACAAGAAACACTACAAGAAACCTGAGTACGATAGTTCTGTTCCGACTGCTTCTGAATTGTTTATTTCTCATAAAAATGTTCGTAATGAAAATACACAAAGTAATAAAAAATCAGAATATTGTATTTTTTGTAAAATGTTTACGCATTCATCCGAGAACTGTGTCCAAGTAGATAATATGTCATTGTTGGATAAAAAAGATGCAGTTAAGAAACAAAATGCTTGCTTTGTTTGTTTAAAACATAACAGTCATACAGCTAACCAGTGTAAATCTAGGATTAAGTGTTTAATATGCAGAAATAGACATTTTGCTATTCTATGTCCTGATTTACCTACGAAAACCAGCACATTGAACAACCAAACGCATTTCTCGGATGTGTTACTGCAAACTTTGATTGTACGATTACGTAATGGCAGTCGAGAACAATTAGTACGAGCCATCGTTGATACAGGTTCTATGAAAAGTTATATCTGTGAAAGTGTTGCTGAAGAAATGCAATATGATGTTTTACGACGAGTTAACTTAAAACAAAATTTGTTCGGTGGCATTGAAACTGAAGAAAGTGTTCACAACGAGTATAATGTTGAATTACGTAGTTTTGATGATAGATTTAAGTGCAGTGTAAAATTATTAAGTCAACCGAATATTTGTTCTGATATCAAACAAATACCCCATGGTGCCTGGATTAAAGAATTAAGAAATTACTGTATTGAATTAAGTGATTTTGAGGGAAATTCTGTAAAAGTTGATAAAGCAATTAAATTACTTCTTGGAGCTGACACAGCTGCCAAATTACTTTCAGGCAAAATTATTAAGTTAAAATCTGGACCTGTAGCGGTTGAAACGTCCCTGGGATGGACCCTAATGGGGAAAGTTCCGGTTAGTACAGCAGATGAATCTTGTGCATCTATTTGCATTTCGTCGTTGCTTGTAAATAATAATTGCATTTCAGATCTCTGGAAATTAGATGTTTTAAATATAACTGACCCTGTGCAAGATAAATCTAAAAAAGAGTTAGAGACAGATACGATGAACTATTTTAATGAAACCATATGTATTGATCAAGAGGGTAGATATGAGGTAGCTCTTCCTTGGGTTAAGGACAGTTCTGTTTTGCCAGATAATTACAGATTAGCTGAAAGATGTTTTAAGAAAACAAAAGATAAACTATCAGCTTCCAATAACATCAGTGCATATAATGAGGTATTTATGAACTGGCTATCTCTTAAAATAATAGAAATCCCGAATCAGGAAGAAATTAAAGAAGGATATTATTTACCACACAGGCCTGTATTTAAAGAAGAAAGTACGACAAAAATACGACCTGTATTTAATGCTTCCGCACGTACGGGCAATTCACCATCACTTAATGACTGTTTAGCAACGGGACCAAATTTGATAGAGATTATCCCATCCATTCTAAATAGATTTCGGAAAAATGCTGTAGGGGTTACTTCAGACATAGAGAAAAAATTTTTACAGATTTCGATCAGGGAAAGGGACAGAAGCTTTCTAAGATTCTTTTGGGTTGATAGAGATAATTTTGAACAAAGTCTTATATACCAACATAGAAGGGTTGTATTTGGAATCAGAACCAGTCCATTTTTATTAGCTGCAACTTTAGATTATCATTTAAGCAGGGTGACAGAAAATTTGAAACAGACAGCCGAAATTCTCAAGAAGTCATTTTACGTAGACAACTGTTTGGCCAGTCTAAGTTCGGTAGAAGAAGTTGAAAATTTTATCCTAGAATCACGGGTCATTTTATCGACGGGACATTTTAATTTGCGTGGATGGCGATCAAATTTTCTTAATGGAATGATTGAAGAAGATCAATCTATGGAAAAATGTGCCTCTGTTTTAGGACTTATTTGGGATACACAACGTGACACATTAGCTTGTAATTTTGATAAAATACCTTCTCAAGTAGACAAAGTCACTAAACGCAGTGTTTTGGCAATAGCTCACCAAGTGTTTGATCCGATAGGATACACTTGCCCTGTTATGTTAATACCTAAACTAGTCTTACAGGAAACATGGTGTTTGAAACTTAAATGGGATGATGTACTCCCCGATCACCTTACGGTAAAATTCACTTCATGGCTCCAGCAGTTACCGTTACTTTCCAAAATTGAAATTCCTAGATGGTTCAAGTTTACGAACAGCAATGAACTGATCAGCTTTCATGTTTTCTGTGATTCTAGTCAAGCAGCCTACGGTAGTTGCATATACTTGAGAATAGAACATGACGATAAAGTAACTGTCAGTTTAATAAGTGCAAGAAGTAGGGTAGCACCCTTGAAAAATGTAACAATTCCCAGATTAGAATTGCTTGCATGTCTGATCGGAGCTAGATTATTGTTTTCCATTCTTAAAGATTTACAGTTCCCTACGTTTAAGATTTATTGTTGGACTGATTCTACAACAGCTTTATGCTGGATACAACGGGAACAAAACTGGGCTACGTTTGTAAATAACCGTGTCAAGGAAATACGAACACTAACATCTCCCACACATTGGCAACACATTCCTGGAAAATTCAATCCAGCTGATTTAGCTAGCAGGGGATGTTCTGCTGAACAGCTAATACGTCTGCAGTGGTGGGAGGGAACATCATGGCTCTATAACAAAGAAGAGACATGGCCTAAATCTGAAGGAAAAATAAATGAAGATCTAGTAAATTCAGAGAAACGTAAAACAGTAGTTACTACTCTTAATAAGTCTGAAGATGACTCTAAATGGTATTACAATTACTTTTCTTCTTATAACAAAATTGTTAGAATGCTTGCGTGGATATTTTGCTTTTACGGGAAAATGAAAAAGACCAATACCGAAACTTTACTTAATATATCAGTTCCAGAATTTGAAAAGGCAGAAATAGCTCTCATACGTCTGATACAGAAGGAATCTTTTAAGGGTTTAGCAGATGAAAAAATTCGAAATTTAAGGCCAATAATTGACACAAACGGTGTTATCAGAGCTGAAACTAGTGTTATCTACCGAGATGACACAGAATATTTCAAATATCCAGCCATTTTACCATCAAATCATCCTGCAGTACATCTTTTAATAATGAAAGTGCATTGTGAACTGTTGCACGTGGGAACCTCTCAAGTGATGACTCAACTCAGAGAGGGTTATTGGATACTAAAATCCAGAAAGACCATACGCAATCGCATACGACGTTGTATGAAGTGCCAACGATTTAACGCCAAAAACTTCGAAGTTACACCTGGCACATTGCCAGAAGACAGAGTTCGCGATGCCAAGGTATTCGAAATAGTTGGTGTGGATCTGGCTGGACCTTTCCATTTGAAGAATAAGCAGAAAGCATACATTGTACTTTTTACGTGTGCAGGATATCGAGCGGTCCACCTGGAGCTCATCACGCAATTAACAACAGAAGCTTTTGTCCAGTCACTAAGAAGATTCATATCAAGACGGGGACGACCTTCGAAAGTATACTCCGATAATGGAACAAATTTCGTTGGTACGAAGAATGTCCTAAGTAACATTGATTGGAAGATTGTACAATTGAAGGCCGTAGAACAAAGAATCCAATGGAAACTAAATCCTCCATCCGCAGCCTGGTGGGGAGGATGGTGGGAGCGCCTTGTCCAAATGGTTAAGCGAATATTGAGAAAAGTTTTGGGACGCGCCTCCCTAACCTACGAGGAATTGCTAACCGTTCTTTGCGATTGCGAACCAGTAATTAATTCCAGACCACTAACGTATGCTTCACAAGACATTGAAGATCCATCACCTTTGACTCCTGCTATGTTCCTGCATGAAATTTCTTCATCAGGTGTTCCAGATCTGGATGTTGTAGACTGTGAAAAATTAAACAAAAGAGCCAAGCATTTACAGAAAATTTGCGATGTCCTGAGATGCAGATTTAGATCAGAATATCTGGGACTGTTACAACAAACATCAAAGAAAGCTGGAAAAGTCACTCCAATATCCGTTGGAGAGGTGGTCTTATTGGAGGGGACGAGCAAGGCGAGGACAACATGGAGCTTGGGTCGAGTGTTGAAGCTGTTCCCGGGCCGGGACGGAAATGTACACCTTGTTCTGTTGAAGACTGAGAATGCTGAGCTTCTACGACCTGTGCAGAAACTTTATAAACAGGAACTTGCTGATTCTTCTGATGACTAAACTGTTGAACTTTTAATTTCTCCTTTTTTCAATTTTTATGTTTAACTTTAACTCTGTAACCAAGAATTTTTTGTAAGTAAGTATTTTGTACATAAGTATTAATTGGTTTTGAGTGTTACTCAAAAGGTGGGAGGATGTGGCAGCTGCACCCCCTTTTCGACTCCATGGTTTCTCCCACCTTGGAGTCAGCAGCGAGCTACACCTCAACCCCACCGTGTTTACGCCATGGTTTTACGCGCTAGAACAGAAAAGAGCTGTTGTACGGTGTATTCTACGATCTCATACGTAAGTGTTATACGAGAATTTATATTATACGATACCTACGATACCTGATCCATGTACATAGCTTGTATATAATTCATTAAATATAATTTTTAGGAAATCTGTTCTTATTTTTATCGAACCCAGACAATTTAATCTTGTCTTCAGCTTACATACGTCACAACATAAGTACAAAAACAAAGTTCATTTTTCTTTAAGAATTAAAATAAAAATAATAATATGCCAACCATATCAACCATTGAAGGAAAAGTCGCATAAGTGAAATTCACCTCATAAAAAATCTAATTATGATATAATTACCTGCTCCAAACATGCCTCCAATATAAGCATGCCTTTCATCAAATCCTTTCTGCACTATGGCATTAATAAAAGGAGACCCATGAAATAGCATGCGTTCATTTGCCTGACAGTGATTTTCTTCAGCAACTTCTTTCCGACGATGGCAATATTTCTCCCAAAGTTTTTTATTCCGAATTTTTTGAATCTAGATACAAATACACTACATTATTTCGAATATATATCATACTACAATAAATCAAAAACATACGATACCACATTTTAGAAAATGTATCGGTGTTAATTCAAAAGTTAAATTGTGTAACAAACTATAAGATGATTTTGAGAATCTTGCATATCAACTTGATGATACTGCATACAATACAGTAAAATGTTGATTCAACCTTTTTTTTTAAATGTAGATTTCCTAGGAAATGGGGGCGGAAAATCTACCCCATGCTTCCCTTAAATCCTAAAATACCTTAATGGTATTTTTTTAATGGAGCTCTATGTGTGAAAGTGACTTTATTAACCATTTAAAATATAAGTCATTTTAAACTATATTGACATGTACAGAAAATTTAAATAGAAACTTACATCAGAAATCAAATTCAAATTTATAAAACTGCAAATAAAAATATTTTATTTTACAAATACCTTTAGAATGTTATATCTTGTAAATACTCCTCCAGCATGGCCATTATCTCTATGTTCCCTAATTGTAGCTTGCATCTAATTTTTTTAAAAAATGTAATTGAAACTTTAGTAATTAGTAACTTTCAGCTATTAATATAAATTAGGATTTTTTATCATAAAATATACTTATATTAATATATTATTTTTTTAAACACAAAACATACTTCTTCATCTACAGCTTGATATTCTTTATCATCAAGGCCAAGTTCTACTAGGAGAGTTCCAGGTTTATTTGGCATAATTGATGCAGCAGCTAAATAAACAGTAAGTAATTATTAATTATAAAATAAATGTGATGGAAGTTTTTTTTAATTAAGTTGACAAACCTCTGCTGGCAAGGATTGTTCAATAAATTTATACACAAGCAATTAAGAAAATTTTTCAGATAAACACAAAAATTTATTTTCAGTAGTTTCTCTTTAAATCTTAATTTAGAACATCAATACTCAAATTTTTTCATACCTTTTGAATATATTTTTTTTAAGGTTCTCAAAATAAGAATTTGTTTTCTTCTTCTTCTTATATAGAAACAAAATTCTGTAAAACAATACTTTTCTTTTAAAAAATAGCTGATTGTCTGTAAGAGACAAATCTGAATAATAGCAAAGATGAGGAGTGGTTTTGTATCATAAATCTAGTGGTTTAACTAAGGCAATTGCACAGGTGTGTAATATCTTAGCAAAAAAAAATTATTTTTGATCAAATATCTTTTTTCTCAGTAGTTCATTTCTAGACAATCAAGCAAAAAGACATTATACTTTCCAGCAATTGTCTATGAATATAATACCCTGAAAGTCAGAAAGCAGATCATAATTTTACAGGCTAATAAAACAGATTTGGCTTTTCCCCATCCCCATTCCTAATCTATTCTTTAGATTGTTTCTCAGTTACAGGTAACAACTTAATGCAAGAATTCCTCCCAGTTTCAGTGACACAAATTGCCTTTGAGGAAGTAACGCTTATGATTATGTAAAATTCCATCATGTTTACTTTGCAACATATTACATGCTCACACATTCCATTATGAGAAGACAATCCTTCCACCTCAGAAACAAGTTTCTTATTTGCATTTAATTTTTAAAAAATGATTTGCACATAATCATTTGATGCAATTATATTCCTAGATCTCATGCATGCATTTAATCTCTTACCTTCAGTTTAGCTTTTTTTTTTACTGAGACAATATTTGCCTTTGAGGAAGTAATGCTTGTGATTATGTAAAATTCCACCGATAGAAATTCAATGAGTGATCCTCTAACAATAAATTAATTAATTAAACCCTCCACAATGTCATCTTTTGGAAATATAATGGTGAAATTTAGAACTAGTAAGCAGGCAAAAGTAAGGAAATCCCAATTTTTAGATTTAAAAGATATCCCAACACAGAATATTTTTCTGTTTAAGCTGACAATGACTTTAAATTTGATTTAAAGCCGTTTTTAAATTGCAAGTATTTCTTAACAAAAATATATAATTTCATTTGCATTACAGTTTTAATATGTTTACTATGAAATATATATTTTTTTTTTTTTTCAAACCGATTCTATAAAGCACAGGAATTGAAATGTTTGATGTTTTTTCCTATATTTAATATTACTTTTTTTTCTTTTCTGTTCTAAGTTCCCTAATTACTTTGAAGGCAGTTATTAAAAAAAAAAAAATTACTACACTCTTTCCATCTTGCAAAAAAAAAAAAAAGAAAGAAAAGAAAAATCAATTTCCTGCATTTTTCTGTAAGTATTTTACATCAGAATAAAATTAGGTGCATGACAAACAAGAATAATTGGCTAAAATATTTGTCTGATATCAAAATCAAAACATATGTTCATTAATACAATTTTTTTCCAAATAAATTACATTTTAGAATAACTTTATATTATTAAACAATATGATACTAACTTTGACCAGTATACAGCTTTTCAATTCCTTTGAGCAATTTATGTCTATGACCATATGCATTAACTCCTATCTGCTTTAATTCCTCGTGACCCATTTCAGCAAGAATATCCAGAGTAATCTATATATAACAAGGAAAATTTTATACAATTGAATCATTGAAATAAATACTATAAGTTATCATTAAACTATTTAAAAAAACACTATCCAAATAAAAATTACCAAATTTTGAATGAAAAATATTAGAATTTAAGTACTTTATTTTAGTGCATACAAAATTAGCAGATTTTATTCAATGTTACAAATATGCTCTTTTGTTAATACATTTTATTTAAAAACAAATCAATACTAATTATACAGATAAAACGAACAGTCATTAATCTCTCTATTCTAAAAAAAAGTAAAGGCCGCTGTCGCCGCCGCTGTCAAAAGCTTGACAGCATATTTCCTCCTAAACCGTGGGGATTTGAGTTTCGACTAAGGTGCCCACAGATTCGAAAAATTCCGAGGAACCTGCTAAGCTGATTTAAATTTCGAAAATCGAATTATTTTAGAAGATATTAATAAAAAATTGAAAAAATAAACCGAATGGTTGCCAGATTTGGCATAAAATCATTCATTCCTTTGCAACAAAGCATTTCCAAGTATCTAGAATCGCGTGAAATTTACAAACATGAGTTAGAATTATGCCCATTTTACGCCAAAATAAAAACTATATGAAATAAGTAACTCAAAATGTGTTACACAAAGTTGACAATTTTCAAATAGTAAGTTCGCTTAGACAACAGGAGTTTAGAATTAGCGATTATTCGTTTTTCCAAAACAGAATAACTAATATCTCGTAAATGAAAAATAATTAAAACGCAGATTATTTTAAAGCCGGTTCTCGTCCAGCTGGATTATTTGCTACCAGTAGAAACATTTGGCGGCGTTAACTATGCCATTATAGCAGTTACAGTACACTTTGGATATTTGCTAGCGCGACGAGATGGTATAATTCGTGGTGCTAAGTACGCCAATCTGCAAACGATTATGTAAATGAAAATATGGATAACGGTTTTCCGGTAACCTTACATGAACAGTAATTATAGGTTGTGAGCATGTGTAAATCGCCAAATAATGAAAAGTCGCTATTGGTGGCAAGCTATCCTATCTGTTCCGTAGCTTTTATTAACTTTACATGTACGCAAGTCGCCAAATAATGAAAAATCGCAATGGGTGGCAAATTCGAAGGGTGTCCAATAGGTTTTACATTATTAAAAATACAGCTGAAACAGATGTTCTGATTTTATTATGCTTTAGCTCCTAATTAATATAACTTTTGAATGGCAACATTGAAAATCATTGTGTTTCTGAAGAGTGCAAATAATTTTTCCAGCGATTATAAGCGGAGTCCGCACTCCAGGTGTAGTATAGCTCAGGACCCGTACAACATGGATTCCCATAACAAAATATCTTCCATGTTATGAGGGGGAGGGGGTCTACTGTAGTGTGAAGTTTAAATTTTTATGTACCAATGAACATGCAAGAACCAAGCAATGCGTAGCTCAGTAACATTCTATCTGATCCAATCTTTGGGTTTTGTCTGTTGAAATTATGTCTTTTTTAGGAATAAGCCTGATTAGGGGCCGAATGCCTCATACGAAAAGCGAGCGTAGCGAGTCTGGGGGCCTTGGCCCCTAGTTAGTTAAACAATAACTGTTTCATCAACTTAAATTTGAGATAGTTATTGGGATAGTGAATATATTCTTTCTTCCTCCTTTCTGGAAGTAGTTGAGTTTTACATCCAAAGAACAACGCATCTTTTGAGAACACTCAATTACTGATCCCCCATCACAAACCATTTTTTTTTTTTGGGGGGGGGGGGGGGGAAGCAGGCTTCTTCATTAGAATGAAAGTGAAGCTCAGCCCAGTCAGATCTTGTTTGTGCCATTGATTAGAACAGACGATCAGATTATTATCTGAAGTTGTCCGATGTTGAAGATGTCTATCAGAGTTATAACTCTGGTGAATACAATGTGTTAGGTAGGACATTTCATTTAAGCACTCCAAAGCAAGTTTTTGTCAGTTCTGCAGCATGTGATGAAGCATTGTCATGATGAAACCCCTCTGTATAGTGGTCATTTTTCAGAGATCTCAAATAATGGCTTTTTTTTGGTTTAAGCTTATGCTGGACAAAAATGAGACCTTATTATTCAATGTTTCAATAAAATTTTTTGATTCAGCTAAGAGTTTTGGTTGCAGCATAGGTCATCAGCTAACTTGTTCTCACTTGTACTGTCCCTTCATGAATAATTTATGATTCATTTTTTCCATAATCAAGGAGTTCATTTTACAAGAAATAAAACCCACACTTTTTGTTTTAATCTTAACAAGGGATTTTAAATTTTCACGTAAAAAATAGATTGCTTAAATGAAGAAAATATATTCAATTTTAAGTTGGTTAGTGCCATGTCCCCCCAGGGGTCAAATAGATCCATGTGCATGAATTGCCTTTGCCAGATCAACTATCTTCATGTGAACAAAAATCCCTGGAAGAGGAGCTCCCCAGACCTTTGTAAAGCTACAAGAAGAAGCTCCCCCAGACAGGTGAAAAGTTGTTGGTACGAGATCTACTTCAAGACGATTTCTATAAATTTTACTTGTCCTGATACCATTCTTATTATTTTCATTCCACTTACGTGTCAGGTTCTGTGTCTGGTAGTGGTTTTTGTGATCTCTTTGCTTGGATTAATCTCACAAACCTGATAATCCATTTTAATGATTCTCTGTGAGTTTAAAAAAGAATGGCATTAACATCCTTAAGAGAGAGAACACATGGGATGTTATCTTGCGGTCTTACTTCTTTACCCAATTTATTGGCTGTCTTATTTCCATCAATTCCTACAAGTGCATGAATCTACTGTAGCGTGCACATCTTTCCTATCTGGTTAATTGCTTCCAGGTGACAATGAATATTTTAAGTGATTGCTGAGCATCTTAGTTTCATTACCTCTGGTGCAGCTTTGGAGTCATAATAAATTGCATGTCCATTAGCTTGTCTGAATCCCTTAAATTAATGTCCTTTCAAATTGCTTTTAATTTGTATGTGAAGCTGGATACAATATTACTGCCTCCAAAGCTTTAGGGCTTAGATGATCCACCTGGTAGATGTGTAATTGGCACCTCCTTCGGCAAGTCTTGTCTGAGGATTTGTCCGTGTACATGTGTACTAAAGCAGCACAGATGCAGGACTCAGCTGTTTTATTTTTAGTTTTGATAGTAGCTTCTAGTTCCTTTTACAGATAATGTTCAACAAAATGTAAATTTATTGTGGTGTTTTGGGAAATACAAGAGGTTAGAATATTTTCTTCAAGAACAATGTGAGTATCATGTTTAAGGTCTAGACTTTCTCTGATTTCAAGTCATCTTTCATAGTAGATAGCCTTTTAAGACTCGGCCAATCTCCCCAGTTTTCAAAATTCTATGAGAGACTTATGAAATGGGAAACTAGCTTCACGGCAACTCTGCAGTTTTAAGAAACTGAAAAAAAAAATGTTTAGGATACTTGATTTTTTTTTTAAATATATATGCACCAAAACAAAGAACTTTTTCTTCAATTACTGCATTGGACAATTTCTGTTTAATCCAAGGCATTTAAAATGCTTTTAAAACCTTAAATTTATAAACAGTAGCATAGCCAGGAATGTTTTTCTGGGGTGGCTGAGAACTCAAAAAACAGAACATAATATAACTTAATAGATGCCACATGTATTTTGAGGGGGGGGGGTGCTATAGAGGGAAATATCCATCTTTAATTTGCCTAAAAAGGTTTGCATATAAAAATGAATTAAAGAAAAGAAAGAACGATTTTTTTTTTTTTTTAACTCATACATCGAGATTAAAATCTTTGCAGTTGGAAAAACATACATTAGAAAAAAAAATTGACTTAGGTCCGTAGCTGAGCCTTAAATTCCTCAAATCAAGGGAAACTTTCAAATATACCATGGGGATAACTAGGGAAACTTTCAAATTTATCTGCGAACACATAATTTTCTCTATATCATACTTTTATTCATTTCAAGGGTGGCAACAGCCCCATCTATGGTGTAGATTCCGGTGGGAGACATTTTACACTCGAGAAAGTCGTTACTTTATTCTATTTTGAGGTATAGTGGAAGCAAGCAATAACCCGGAACTCCATGCCGATAGAGAGTTGTACTGTATTTTATTGACATTATCAATAATTACAAATTATATACGGTTAGTGCGGTGGCTGGCAAAATAGCGACATGAAAAGTGACCTTACAGGGCAGAGACCAAAGTGTGAAGTGTGTGTGAAAAAGGTCTGAGAACCCAAAGCCAACCTGGCGATAGAGCAGAGCGCTAAAAGGGAACTGTCGCCAAATAAATCGCCATATTATAAAAATGAAAAGAAACGTTGGACCTTACATGCGTATGCTAAAATTTAAATGTGAGACGCCACAGGGGGGATATATAGAGATAAAATGTAACCTATGCAAAATTATTAAAGCCCCGTGGGAATGAAGAAAATAAAATGAATTTTCAGACAAAAGACACCAACAAACTGTATTGCAAATGCTAAAACCAGAGTAATTTAAGAAAAAGTTAAACAGCATTATAGAGAGATGGGAGATTTAAAAATGGCAAAGAGTATTAAATTTAGAATAGGTAAAGGGAAAACAGTAGTAATTATAAATGTGTGAATTAACTGTAAGAAAATTAATTATAAATATGTGATTAACTGCATCACACCATCAGCCATCTCCTGACTACACCCCTGTTTATAAAGCCATGAAGCATTTCTAATCAAGACAAGTTTTTGCTTAAGGTACATTACTGTTTTACTTTATTTTATTTTTTTAGGATCTAAAAACTAAGATCTAATCTTTTAAGTAAAGTTTTTAATCAGTTAACAAAAGTTTAATAAAATTCATACCAGCACCAATGTAATCTAAATTTTTAATTTAATTTCCAGACACTATGCAATTTCCACAGGAACATTTTCAAGTACGAGAATGAACGCCCTGTTTGTTAACAAACATTTTTCTAATTTATACAAATTTATGAAAAAATTATTATACTAGGAAAACATAAAACATTTTACATATAATGAGAATTTAAACTACGAGTCAATATCATACATACTTGTTCTTTTTCAAATATTTCTAACAAATGATCCAAACCAAGGTTGGTAAGGAATCCAGCTATGCCAACATTCTCCATTGTTGGATCTGGGGCTTCAGCTCTGTCAAAATCCATGCAACCATCGCCATGCTGTGATCCAGATACTGTTACAGCAGGAAGTTTTTGAGATGAAAGCAAGTTTAAAGGAAGTGGAATATCATCTTCTAACCCAACAACTGAGAAATTTGATGTAGGAGAAGAGGTAACACTGCACAAGAAAGAAAATCACTTAACTTCTTTTCATATAGAAGTCATGCAGATAAAAAAAAAAAAAAAAATCAAGGCTAAGCTTCAATATACATCTTACTTTCTTTTGCACCGAAAATGGCGATAAAAAGGGTTTTGTAGTAACACTAACAAGTTAGGTTGGCAACATTGAAGCTATTTATGGCAACCCTTTCCATATGAGAGTGCGCCAGGGCTACACTGGTTGCCGACAAAATGTGTGAACCTGCGAGCTATCATTTTTGCTTCTGTCTTTACAGGTAGTAAGGTGACCATATTTTATTGCAATTGTAAGCAGGAATTGTGATCTTTTGATATTTTATTTAGGATTTAATCTAAAGGATTTGAATCTTTTTAGTATGGCCTTGAAGTGTGCAAGTAATTATGCGAATGTCAGCAGTATGGTTGAGAAATTTCAGGGCATTTTTAATGAAAATTTAACTCTGAAGTTGTCGGGTAATAAACCCATGTGCAGAAAGAAGTGGGTGGCAAATATAATATTTTTAATGGGTTATTTGCTAGTAAATCAGAAGTTGTTTACAGATTTTTGGTGGGAGATGGGAAAAGAAATATGATTTACACAAAGTGCAGCTACTAACTTAATACTATAATATAATAGCTACTTAAACTAAAATTTAAAAAACCGCATGTGCATTAACGCGCGACATAAGCATGCAGCATATGCGAGGGGGAAATCAATTGTTTGTAATATTTGGGTAGACAGAGTAACACACTATTGCAGCTTTTGATGTAAACCCTTTTATTACACATTGTGGAGTGGCACGTGAAGCAGACTTCTCATGCCTCGCTCCAGTAGCTGTGCAAAGCTTGCACAGGCAAATGGCTTCACAAAATCTTTGGCCTTTTGCTAAAATTTTGCTAAATTTTGTTTTTAATATTTTTAAATACACTATCTGTAACGTTTCAAAAAAATCAAGTTAATCTTTCTGAAATTTATTTTGTTCAGATTCTTAACTCTAAATTATTTTGGAAATGCAATTTTGCAGCCATATTCTGATTGGAAAACACATTCAGAAACACGATTTTGAGGCCATTCTTTTTTTTTTTTCTTTTCTTTTTTGGCACCATCGAAAACAGCATTTTTGGAACAAAAAAAATCCCCCAAAATCAAGGTAAGATGAATATTGAAGGTGTGCCAAAATTAAAAAATTAGCTCTTTAAAACACTATTAAATGTACAAATGTGAGAGGAAAAGGCCCTCTATTCCTTTGTGTTCAGATGCCACTTATCATACAAAGTTGCATATATTAAGTCATTTACAAATAATGTATAATTTAATTTGCTATGCATAAAATTTGCATAAGGAACTGTCTTCACAATTCTGCATCAACTGCATTTATTTCAATAACAACACCCAATTTTAAATTAAATGATAGGAAACCTTTAAATTACCCTAGGTATTAATTTTCATGAAGTTTCCATAATAACTTTTAAAGATATTGACAAAATGAAATGGCATTTTTTTTTTTTTTTTTGGCAAAATGGCCTTTTTTGCCATTTGAAAAAAAGCTCTTTTTTGCCTTGAGAGAAATGGAATTTTTTGCCATTTTTGAAAAAAATGGAATATTTAAGATCTTTAGGATTTTCTTGTTATTTACAAATCTTAAAATTATAACCAAATAAAAAATGAGTTTAATAAATAATATAATTTTAAGGGGTTTTCTTGAAATTGTAAACTGTATGAAGTTCGTGACTTTTTTACCTAATTTTTATAAAAATTTCAATTGTTTTTATTCATAAAATTTTGGACAATATTATTTTGTTAAAATTTGAAGTTGTCACTGGGGTACAACTCAAACAATTTAATGGTGATCCAAAAACAGATCAACTATCCAATGTTATTATCTCAAAATTTAAATTTTCTGTACCTCTAGAACCTTTGAGAAAGAAATAAAGATTCTGGTGGGAAATAAAGAATCATTAAGTAATTTTAAAATTAATAATTTTTTAAAGCATTTTTGCCATTTTTGAAAAAAATAGAATATTTAAGATCTTCAGGATTTTTTTGTTATTTACAAATCTTAAAATTATAACCAAATAACAAAAAATGAGTTTAGTAACTTTTTTTTTAAATGTTCAAACTCAGTTTACATAAGTAAGCTGTAGTAATATTGAAATAAATAAAACATTGAACAGAATAAAATCTTTTGGTATTCATAATAAGTGATAAGAGTTTTCAATCTTGGGAAAATATAAATAATGACTGTGAAATACCCTTCCCCTTACTAGCAAATGCATACATACTAACCAAGCTAAGAGTAGCTTCATAACATTTCTTTTTAACTTTCATACAAGGCAGATTTTAAAACTTTTATTATTTATTGAATCAATGTTTTTATAACTATAGTTTATCCTTTCCAATGATGCAAACAGAATTTTTTTTATATCTCAAAGCAAATCATTATGTTAGGAATAGAGTTAAACTGGCATTAAAAGCAATAAATAAAATAACTTTGAATAAAATACACATAAGCATCAAATATAATACATTTATATATAAATAAATTTCATATATAAATGTACTATGCTTTGGAGGACAAAAAAAAATTTATTTTTAGTAGATTATTTTCTAAACTATCAGGAAGCAAATATTGTATTCCTGCTTCACTGACGAATATTTTGCACAGAATGAAGGCAGGACCTTTGTATTTCTTAAAACTTTTGTACAGGTTATAGTATTCTATGTGTGTTTTATAAAATCATAATATATACAAACAATAATTATATTTATTTTATGGTGTTTAAAACAGCATTGTTGGCACACAAGTTTGATTAACATCAGTCATTTTTGGTAGCTTTAAAATAATGCAGATGATACTTAGAAAGTTAAAATATTGATTTAAAAATCATATTACCCAGAGGAAGAAACAGCAGGTATCACAGAAGCTCCAACTGCAGAACTCTTTGTAGTTGGAGGCAGAGTAGGTGGGGGCATAGCATCAACAAGCAAGCATTTTACATCTTCAGCCTAAAATAATGAAGGTAATGTGAATAAAAAAGTTAAACGTAACTTAAAAATTGTTAATAAATGAAATTACTTTTAAAAATCAGACATATAGCATAAAACTACCTTTTTTTTATATAAAAATGTGCATATTTGTTAAAATGATACAGCTATGTAGAAAGGAAATTTTAAATAATGAAACCTTCAACTATTTTGATACGGCTGTGATTAAGGATTTAAAATCAAAATTTAGCTCATTCCATTAAAGAACATATATAGGAGTTATCTAGTAACATAAAAATAAGTAAATAAAAAACATATATGCATACATGCATAACAGAGAAGAAAACTAGTAATAGAGCTTAAAGGTTAACTAGATTTAACTTAAGGCTATTTTTCATTTTAAAAAATCATACAACTTATAAATAGTTTTGAAAATAAACAAACTTCGTCAAAAATTCTGAGAAAATAAATGTAAGTTGAGATTGATTTGTGGGTAGTTTCAACTCAAATGTATTACTTTAATCTGTGGATTCACAGATTTTGGACTTCACAGCATAAGAAATCAGCCAAGTAAGATCAATATTTTTTCTCTTCCATAAAATATTCTCAAAGTATGATTTGTAAAACTAAAAATCATGTATCTGACAGTTTACATATTATAAGCTAGAATACTGTTCGAATCAAAAATGGTTGTGTATGGTAAGATGATAAGGAGTTGGTCATCTTCTCTTCTTCCACTTCCGATAGGCAGCATGAAAGCAACAAAGAACAAATCAGGTGCAAATCCTAGGCACCTGATCAGTGATTAGGTTGCAATGAAAATTAAACAAATGAAAAAACCTGGAAATGCAATTTTTGTTTGCGAACTTTATTACTTGTGGTTTTTCTTAATTTTTGTATCTAATTAATTTTAGTTTCACTATAGACTCTCATTTTTTATCATTATCTATGCTTTTTCATTAACTACTTAAATGAAATTGTTTTTCTGCATTTTTAATAGTAAATGTTTATATTTTTATTTATATTGTTATCCATTTGTCATCTAACCCACCACCCTTAGTCATCTTACCCGACCTAACAGGATGACCAGGGGAAAATTTTGGAGCAGGAAAGAACTATTTACCATCTTCCAAAAGAAGATTTTTTTTTTTTTTTTACAAAGGTTTAAAGAATTTTTCTGTAAATTTTGATTTTAAACCTCATACTTAATTCAGGAAAAAATTTTGGAACTTAAATTTGTCATCTGACTCCACTTTCCCAATCACCATGCATTTTAAATTTTAATGTTTGAGAAGTTAACTATAAATTTTACATATCCCAATAGTGCATGGATGTAGATTTTTAGATGCTGCAGATCTGATATCATTCACCATATCTATATACAAAGTAACTACTCAATACTTACTGTCGCCAGATCAAAAGGTGTCTGTGCTTCATGGTTTTTCATTGTAGGATCTGCTCCATGTGCCAACTAGAAAGAAAATTAAACATTTATTGAGGATTGGGGGGACAACACTATAAAATTAACTGTATGTGAGAATATCACCATACTATTAAACAAGGAATGTTTGTATGTCCGAGCAATTTTGGAAATGGCTCTAAAGATTTTCTTAAACTTTTTACCTGGAAGATTTTCGAGGTCGTTATTGATTGTGTTAGGTCACGTGACAGAAAAAACACTATGAATGACTTAAAATGTAAAATTTACTGTTAGATGGTAGATGGTAGCACCATCTATTGATCATTTGTGAAACACAGTGTTGTTTTGATGGAAAATTATGTAAACAGTTCAATTATTCTAAATTAATAGTTATTAAAATTAAAAAACTATTGGTAAATTTTCAGTCAAAATTGTCTGCATTTATTATTTTGTGGTTTGGCAAATAACAAAACTAAATGTGCTTCCGAGTAGATATTAAAATTATAGGTACTGTAAGTATTTTCATACCTGCCAACCTGGGAAAATTAACATCAGTAAAATCTTGTGCTCATTTCAGTAAATTCCCATCTCACATCAGTAAAACTAAGTTCATTTTTTGTTAATAACTAGTGCTCTTGTTACCACTTGTTAAACTAAGTTTATTTATTGTCAAAATGCTCTTTAATTTAAGTTTTAATATCATTTTCATTTACAACTGAACCTGCTCTACTTAATGAAGTTTTTTTTTTCCTTCCTGATTGATTTCCGGTGGGGGGGGGGGGTTAAAAATTTAAATTTAAAATAGGAATAACTTTTTATTCTTACGGAATTGGAGCTTTAAATGAAAGAGTACTAAAGGAAAAATATTTACTCTCAAGAGGGATGGAAAAAGATCCTGCCCTATTCAATGCTGCTTTTTTTTTCCTTTATTGGTTTCTTCGAGAGATGAGGGGGAGGGGAGGTAAAAAATTACATTTAAAATCAAAATAGGAATCAATTTTTATTCTTACGGTATTGGACATTTAAATAAACGAGTGTTGAAGGGAAAGTATATATTTTCTGGACGGATGGAAAAAGATTGCACTGAAAAAAATTGAGAACTTCGAAAATCGCCAAACAATCCGTAAAATGACTCGTCATATCCGTACATCAGTAAATTAACACTAAAATCCGTATATTTTACGGATAATCCGTAAAAGTTGGCAGGTATGTATTTTTCATGTACAGCTGCAGGGGAAAAAAATGCCCATTTGTACTTTATTCGGCCATTGTTCATAGTACAGCAAGTTACATTTATCAATCGCTCACAATTGATATATACTGTAATTTGCTATATTGATCATTCCATATAAAATCGACACATTTTAAGAAATCTTTGTGCCATACCACTTTTGATATTCATGAAATTTTGTGGGTGATATCTATATCTTCTGTAATCCCAAACAGTTTTTTTTAATTTCTTAAAAGAATTTTGTTCATGAGATATAGCCATTTGTTTGCTCTGCAGATGAGTAAAAATCGCCATTTTAAGATCTTTTCCTAAAAGCTGTAGAATTCTTATTTGAAATAGCAGGAAGATCAGATAGGGCTTATTGGAAATCTTAAAGAATGGAATTTTAAATGCGCATAATAAAACAGATTTATGTAAAGCCTAAATACATTTCTTTGGGCATCACATTGTCCTTCACAAACTAATGTTTTTTGTCATTTCCGGCATTAAAAAACCAATGAAGGAATTTCAGTAACAAACCACTTTTTTTTCTTATTACACTTACACATGAATATTGTATGCAGAAAAAAAATTGAGCTGTTACTTGTGGTCCTGCATCCTGAAAAAATTGCCTAAACATTCAAAAGATTTAAAAATGCGCTTTTTCACCACCCCCCAAAAAAAATCATGTGGGACAGGTGATAAAAATCTAAAAATGACATGGTACGAAGCTCTTATAGTGTACTTTAAAACAGTACAAAACCTGCCTTGTTATTCCAAAAGGCACAGGAGATGCACGGTTTTTAAGTAATACAAAAAGCACTCCTTGCTATTGAGAATTGGTTAACTTTTCTCGCCCCCCCCCCCAAAAAAAAACAGTAATAAAAATCTCAACATGACATGGTAAGAAGCTGTTATTCTGTACTTTAAAACAAAACAAGGTCTTGATATTCCAAAAGACAGTGGAGATACACACTTTTGAATACTCGATTAGTGTTTCTGTGTTCAGGCAGATAATGAGATTTCCATCATGGCCATGAGGGACTAGTAACTGTATGGCTATTGACTGTAATTGCTTTTGTAGTGCTGCTTCAAAAGTGTGTATCTCCTCTGTCTTTAAAAATACCAAGACAATTCTTGCTTTGTTTTAAAGTACAGATTAAGAGCTTCTTACTATGTCATTTTTAGATTTTTATCACTTGCTCCACATGACTTTTTTGGGGGATGAAAAGTTAACCTATTCTCAATGCAAGGACGGCTTTCTGTATTACTTCAAAAGTGTGTATCTTATCTGTCTTTTGGAATGACAGGAGAGTTTTTATTTTACTTTAAAGTACAGTATAAGAGCTTTGTACCATGTTATTTTTAGATTTTATCTTCTGTCCCACATGACTTTTTTGGGGGGTGGTCAAAAAGCACATTTTTCAATCTTTTGAATGTTTAGGCAATTTTTTCAAGATGAAGAGCCACTAGTAACAACTCATTTTTTTTTTCTGCATACAGTATTGATATGAAAGTGTAACAGGAAAAAAAGTAGTTTGTTACTGAAAGTCCTTCATTGTTTTTTCAATGCCTAAAATGACAAAAAACATTAGTTTCTAAAGGACCACGTGATGTTCAAAAAAATGTATTTAGGATTAACATAAATCTGTTTAAAAGTCCATTCCTTAAGCTTTCCAATAAGCCCTATCTCATCTTCCTGCTATTTCAAATTAAAAATTCTACAGCTTTCAGTAAAAGATCCTTAAATGGTGATTTTTACTCATCCGCAGAGCAAATGGCTATATCTCAAGAACAAATTTTTTTTTAAGAAATGAGAAAAACTATTTTGGGATGCAGAAGATAGGTAGATATCAACTACAAAATTTCGTGAAAGTAAAAAATGGTGTGGCACAGCACATTCATTTAACATGGAATGACCCAGATATAAAAACTGCATAAGGGGGAAACCTACATATTAAAATTCGCACTAATTTCCCCCCCTCCCCAATAGCAACCCCTAGATTTCACATCATATTTCAAAATTTAGCTCATTTTAGCCACTGATACTAATTTTCAATATATTTGAACTGAAAATGAGTGAGATATGAGCTTCCAAAATCCTCCTCCCCCATGTTAAAAAATTTTTTCATACTATAATTCATATCTCATAATATGGATAATAAGAAGCTGATTTTTACTTGTACTATTAGAACTAAACAACCTAAACATAACTTACTATTATAATTTTTAATAAAATATTAATATAAATTATGAATTATTAAATTAATATTCAAAAAATTATGAATAACAATCTAGCCAAATTTCAATGGAAATAAATGCAAAAAGTAATATTACATGGCTGTGCAAAATTTCAAAGTTTTACGTTCAGTAGTTTAATTTATATTAAATAAAGTGTGTTATTTTCATAAGTTAAGGGACCATATATAAATTTATTAAATAACAATTTTTTTAAGATTGCATAAAGTAAACATAAATTACAGTTCTTTCGCAAAAAAAAAAATAGTAAAAGTTAGTGGTATTAAAAAATTGCAAATTTTGTAGCAAATAAATTGGAGGTTTGTACAGTTTGATAGTGATTCTATAAAGCATCTACAACTATTTCCCCACAAATAAAATGTTTTCCATGTATAGAATTAGATTCTGTAGATGTATGTCTTCCAATACAGCGTCCTATTTCTAAAAATCTAAGATCCTTAACATTCCAGGCATGAATTTGACCACTCAACAAACATTTAAAATTATGTTTTTCTGTCTAAATTTTCATCTGACTATAAATTAAAATGCTGCCAAAAGTCTTATAAAATATTGCACACGGAAGACAATAATATTAAATGAAGAATGTTAAATAACAAACACAGTGATGATATTGGGTCTGCAAAAAAGTAATTGCGTTTTTTACATGAAATTCAAACAAATAAATTTTCAATTATGGAACCATTCTTCATGTTCGACCATAACTGAGAGTAACTTTCATGCTTGTAGTCGGAAGAGCAGACAACAGTTCCTGGCACTCCTGGCAACATTCCTTATCACTCCTGGCAACATTTTACCTGTCTAAGCAAACCTTCAAATAGTCAATAATAATTTCAAAATTAGAATGATTTTCAAAAGCATAAGCAGTCGTTTTGCATTTTTTATTTAAATCATGTATACGGACCAAGGATGTTTTGGAATCACGGGTCAACTGGACCACTGGTACTGAATAAATATTCTATAATTTCTACCACTGATAATCTCAGTACAAAAAACTTTAAAACTAGAAACAATATTTTCCCTGTAAATAATATTTATTTCTTTTAACTGTTGCGAACAAAATTAATGAAAGGTGAAAAGCTTGGACCCTACAAATAGCATTTTTCAATTTCCAGAAAGTCCCTTAAAATTGCACACAAAAAAAAGAATTCGCTATATCTCTGGAAATTATCGTAGAAAATTTGTGAAAATTTGTATTTATGGTAATTTGAAGGTTTCCTTTCGTGTAATAAAGTCAAAATAGAGTGTTGCCATTGAGAAAAACAAAGTTGATGCAGAATTCAATATGAGAGAAAAACTGGCCTCTTATGCAAATTAAACTAATAGTAAATTAAAGTGTACGTTATTTGCAAACAAATGGTATATATATAACTGCTGTACGATGAACAACTGCCAAAGAAAGAGCAGGTGGGCATTATTTTTTTCTGCAGCTGTGCTTTATTGATCCATAACAGATGAATTTCAAAAATGCATGGATGTTTTAACTTAACAGAATAATTAAATGAAAATGGCACCCTTTGAAATGATGCACAGAAAGAAAAAAAAATCTGATGTAACATGAAATTTTGGGTATTTTTACAATGACACTAGGTTGAATATTACTTTAACATCCTTATTCCACCAAGTTGATGATAAAAGTTCAAATGTAAATAAACAATTATTATTCTTTTTTAATGTGACAATTGTATAAATTTATGATGAAAGGATGTGGATCTTTGGAATTTCAGGTTAATTCCCAAATATGTCCAAATTAATTTGGCTCCTCATCAGCCATCAGTTTTGTTTCATATAGTTTTCTTTTCACTGCAGCAGACAATTTCAGCTCATTTATTTTATCATCGACTAAGAAAAAAATCTGACGAATGAAATCTAGTTGCTAAAGCAACTTAATATTTTTTCTAATAATGTTTCACTTTTAAATTACCTGTGAATTATATTAGATTGTTTTGTGCACTATTATTAAATGCAATGTACTTTGGGTTTATTCGAGATTAGAGGGGGGGGGGGGTTGTTTTTTTTCCCCAGTCCATCTGTTAGTTCTACTATTGTCAACATTTACGTAGTAAAAGTTATTACAAGGATATTGTAAAAAATTATTTATCAGTTCTGTGGTTGATTCTATATCATTCCGAACAGTGATTTTAAGCTAATAATTGAAATAGTGTTACTTTTTTTTTTAAGTGTATGAGTTTATGAAAAAAATTATATGTTTAAAGCACATTTATGTAAGAAGATTATACTTTTATAGCATCCATATTTATGTAAGATGATTGATTATAAATTTATAGAATTTATTAAGATTTTTTTTCTTTGAATTAGAAAAATTAAGTATTTTATGTTTAAACTGAAACATTATAGAGAAATTTATAATTTCAATCTTAAAGGAAACAGCACAGATTTTAACATTATAATACTATAACCTATCATTTTTCACACTTTTAAAAATACATTTTAATATAGCATTTTATTTTTAATGGAATATATTTTGCCATGAGCTCTGGAGAACGTCCTCAAAAAAAAAAAAATGTTCTTTCAACTTTAGCAGGCGTTTCCAGAAGTAGTTGGAAGGGGGAACATCAGGAGATTGAACAAGAGACTAAATCGATTCACTCAGCTAATGATCCCATTCTGAATACTTCAAAAGACTTTATGTCCTAACAAAGAAAATGTTCCGACATTCGTAAGACCAGGCCAGAGGAAAGATGACTGTTTCAATAAGTTAGCTGTCCTCATGAGTAACATCCAGAATTTTAACTCTCAGGAGATTAACAATCTCAAAGCAAAGCGAAGAAATGATTAACCTGTTAAGGAACTTCTAAGACATCTCACTTAAATGCATGAACATGTAGCTCAAAAGTGGGGTATGGAAACATGTGATCACCAGCAGGAGTATTTGTCTCAAATGCGTGAACATGCAGCTCAAACACTAGGAGATAAAACAGATGATGACCGGCTGCAGCATTTGGAAAAATAATGAACTAGACTAGCTAGATGTGAAAAAGTACTTCGGATAAACTGTCTAAATATCTACAAAGCTGCCTCAAATATAGATACTTCCTATCAGTTTACAACATTTTAACATACAGTAGAGCACCGAAAATCCGGACGCCTAAAAACCGGAAAGTCCAAAAAACCGGACATTCTTTTGGATTTCAGTTTTTTCCCTTCCCTCAAAAAAAAAAAGATAAATAAATAAACTGCAGGATGCTCAAGCATTAGACTAGTTTGTTATCATAACAATAGCGTCAATATATATATACACACACACATATATATATATATAGTATAGTATATATATATATCCAAAACCTCAGGGTAAAATCTGACTCGTGACCTAACTTTCCTTCTTTGCATTCCAAAGATTTAACTGTTATTTCTAAACAGAAACGCAAAAAGGGGAGTGGAGACACTTCCTGTTAGTGTAAAAGTGCAAAGCATTTAAGCTTTAATAATCGGTAGAGATTATTTTTAATTTAATATTATTCTTTTTAAGGAGGCAAAGAAATAATTAAACTCTTTATAACATCATTCAAGTCTGCAGTAAAAACATACATTAGCGTAAATAACATTGGAAGCCTTGTTTAAAAAAACGCATAAATAAAAATATCAGTAAGCACGTGCAACGAAGACAAGAATGTAACAACTTGTTTGGAAAGAGAAAGCTCCAGTCACAGACAAACCAGCTCCAGTCACTCCAGTGAAGGGGGGAACCTCTGCGCACCCATAATCAGTGTTTTAGTGCATGGGATGGCGATAAAAATTGCTGTTATATCTTTTTATCCTTTGATACCGGAAGATTTTTTTAAATTTAAAGTTGTGACTACGTTCACGTTATTGGGCAAGCAATATATACGAGGCAATTGGTAGGGCGCCTTTTTTTTTTCCTTTTCTTTTTTTTTTAGTGAATTCAATAGAAATATTTCTACAGTACAACCTACGAATCGCGGCAATTTCGAAAAACGTTATAAAAATACATAGCTCATGGCGAGACCCCGTAATCCATGACGTAGCCGCTACTTTTTTTTTTTTAATGACCAATAATCCGGAAAATCCGAGAATCCGGAATCGCCGTAGTCCCGTCCATTCCGGATTTTCGGCTTTATACTGTATGTTGTATTCCCCGTGTAGCATTGTATTTTCCTGAAGAATGAGTAAATAATCAAATTCATAGAAATTCCTTTGGGGACTGCTGTTTGCATGGTAATGTTGATGTAGGACATTCAGAATTTCCTAATGAACTGGTGCAGTTGTTCCTTTGATGCCATCCACTTTCCAGAGAATTTCATAAAAGGATTCAAAATTGGAAAGGCATGCTTTGCAATGTCTTTGTTCATAGTATTAACAACTGAATGATAAATGATCGAGGTTCTCAATAAGGACAGACATGTTTATGAGATAACCAAAGATGCAGTTACTGAATGCTTGAACAATCCCCATGGTATCAGTGAAGACCTGATTACTTTGTTAGACTATGTATTAAGATTTGAAAATTTTTCATAGGTGGCTTCAATAGAAGAAGCTAATGCACTCTCTGCTATAGAAGAAAAATGAGTCACCTTACGTTAAACTACTTTTTGCTCTATCCTGATGGCATGGACCTTCGACTATTTAAGATCCCTCTTCAAAGTATGTGCCATTGTAACACTGAATGCCAACCAGATTTCATAATAATAAGTTAGTGATCTGACAGAGATGTAAATCTTTGGTAATCATGAAGAATATTGATAATCATGTCGAGCTATTTACATACCCACTATTTTACCTTAAAGAAACTTTTGGATTCTGAGAATGGCTTGGTAGCCAGGTACTAAACAGTGGTGTAGTCGAAGGGGGATTGGGGGGTGGGGATGCCATCCCCCTACTTTTTCACTTCAGCCCATACGTCCTCCCACTTTTTAATCTCAGGGGGATGCTCATTTACAAGGTCTTTTTAAAAATTCTGTGAAGAAATTAAAATTTTCGTTTTGTTCGCGTGAGAGCAAGTATATCGGTATAAAAATCAAAAGGAAACTTTTTGACTGTTTGAATAGACTTTATAAATGGAATTGTAAGGGTTTCTTAAACACTTCAATAGTGAAAACATATCCATAAGAATAGAGCAGATTATAATCTTCCCGAATGCACTCTTAGTAAAAAATGCCTTTCCAAATGGTTGAAAAAGTGACAAAAATCAGGGTAGCGAATAGTCACGTACCAATCCAAAAGAAAATCTGTCCTTTGACATTGGATTGTTGCCTCACCATGACACAGTGGTTACTGGAAATGTTACTGGAAATGGTAGACGGGCGAAGTGTGAAGGTCCCGGGTTCGGGTCCCATTGCGTGTCCGTCGACCCAACCGTTCGGAGTTTTCTGTGGTTCTCTCCGAAACTTTGCGTAAATATGAGTTAGGGTCTCTTAGGATGACCCCCACGGAGAGCACCCCCCTTGTGTTGTCCTTCTGACGAGGATTTATAAGCGGGCTTCTAGCCAAGCACACAAATCCGCTATACGTGTTCACAATAACAACAAGAACATTAGATTGTTGACAAATGTAAATGGAAAAACTTAAGTAGCTCCCATCGTGCGTCCGTAACAGTTTGAAGTTTTCCATGGTTTTCTCCGAAACTTAGGTACTTTCTCCGAAGGGTTAGGACCCCTTAGAAAGACCCCCTACAAAGGGCAACACCCCCCCTAGTGCTGTTCTTCTGATGAGGATTTATAAGAGGGCTTTGAGCCAAGCACACAAATCCGATATAAATGTTCGCAACAACAAATTAAGTAGCTTACGGATCATTCCATGTCAAATCAACACAATTTTGGGAGATTTTCAGAATTTATGTCTCAGATTTTCATGATTTTTGGTATGCAGCAATATATCACAGACTTACAAAAAAATACCAAATTTCAGTTATGTAGCACAATTATTTTTGAAGTTATTAATTTTTAAAGATTTAAATTTTTATGAAAAAAATTCATATTTTGGCACCTTTAGATGCCGATAGGCTGGCAACCAGTGATGGTATAAAGCTGAGAGTGGTCTCATTTTAAAGCTGTTGAATGGGGCTTTAATATGATATGCCACAAGATAGAAGTTACAATTTTAAAAAATTGAAAATTTTAAAATTTAAATTTAAAATTTAAATTTCTCAAAAAGTGGCAATTTTAAAAATTTCAAAATATTATCAAATATAGTTTGTAATGTCTTAATACATACAGCAAAATTCTATCATGGGATCTCAATGGGATCAGGAGATACTGGGCTTCAGAAATAAGCATGTTTTGTAAATAATGTACCAAATTATTAAAATAATGTATTTAAATCTAAGTCAAACATTTAAATTTTGTAATAATATCAGACTGCCTCAACCACAACACTACAGCCGTCTACCTGTTCTAGACAAGGTTGATGGAATATCTGAAATCCAAGTTTCAAAGACCTCCAAAAAAATCTATTTTTCTGACGGCTCTTCGGCCCAATATAAAAATTAAAAAAACTTGCTTATGATTACACAAGTTAATTACTGCTTACTTGCTTATGATTACAAGATTTTGGAACTGAGGATGAATGGCATTTTTCAACAACAGCACATGGTAAAGGACCATGTGATGGGCTGGGGCCACAGTCGAAAGATTAGCAGCCAGAGCAAGCCTACAAAGACCGTATAAGGACCAAATTATGGATGCAAGGCAACTGTTTGAATGGTCACATCAGAACATCTAACATAGACATTGTATTTTGACCCTTGAAGAATACATTAAAACTGAAGAACAATTGGCCAATCGGTACAATACAGATGTAACTATATCAGGCACCGAGAAATTTCATGCCTTCATACCTCTCAAATGTGAAACCAAAGTAAATGTGAAATTATTTTCTTCTGCAGTTGTTTTGAGCATATTTCCTGTTGTAAAGGGCGTACAGGAGATATTATTTGCAGATATTAGTGGTTATGTAACATCAATCTATGGTGACACTTAGTGTTTGAATTATGGTCTTGATAATGATGAAGATTGCAGTAAAGTGCAAGTTACATTCCTCCATCCTTCAGGTCTATCCCCCTCATTTATATATCCCACACCACCTGATACACTATGGATCCCTTTTGCAGATGTAATATGCAAAGTTAACCCCGTCACACAGACTGGCGAACATACAGTTTACCAGAGAGTGGAGTGAACAAATGTGTGGGTATCTTCCAACAATTGAAGTCTCTAATTTGTTAACCCTTAACTTTACTCATAATATTGGAGTTTTAATGGTAAGTGTCTATGTGACCTTTCTCCATTAAAAAAAAATGTAAAAATAATAGCCACTGCTTGTTTCATTCAATGAAATATACAAAATTTTCTGAAACGATACTAAATCGTGTATTTTTCACAACACGTGTATTTCTGAAGCACAGTATCTCCTGATCCCATTGAGATCCCATGATACAATTTTGCTGTAGTATTAAGACATTACAAACTATATTTGATAATATTTTGGAATTTTTAAAATTGTCACTTTTTGAGAAATTTAAATTTCAAAATTTAATTTTAATTTTCAATTTTTTTAAATTGTAACCCCTATCCTGTGGCATATCATATTAAAGCCCCATTCAATAGCTTTAAAATGAGACCACTCTCAGCTTTATACCATCACTGGTTGCCAGCCTATAGGCATCTAAAGGTGCCAAAATATGAATTTTTTCATAAAAATGTAAATCTTTAAAAATTAACTCCAAAAATAATTATGCCACATACTGAAATTTGGTATTTTTTCATAAGTCAGTGATATATTACTGAATACCAAAAATTATGAAAATCTGAGACATCAAGTCTGAATCAGTGTGTTGATTTGACATGGAATGACCCTTACACGGTTGATCAAAAAGACTTAGTTTAGATTATTAACAAGTAATCAATAATTTAACAATGAGTTCGTTTTAAATAATTAATAAACAGATGATAGTTAAATTAGTTTTATTGGTTGTTTAAGGAATAATTACATTTAATGAATCCAATAAGTTTAGGAAAAAATTTCATCGAAAATGAGCGTCCCCCCACGTTTTTTTTTTTAGGACTACAACACTGGTACTAAATGTATTTAAAAGCAAACAGATTTCAAAGACGAGAAGATATATCAGTCAGAAACACAAAAAAATGCTGCTTTGGTGTGAATAAAAAACTTGAATGACTTAAAAAATTAGCTGATTCAAAAATTTTTTTTTTCATTGCATAAATGCAATTTTGAACATTATAATATTAACAAATCTAAATAATATCTTCAAATCATTATTACACTTACATAAATAGCTTACTCAACTTGATGCACAACCAAAAAGTTTTAAATTTCCATTAAATATAACAAAGAAATGTCATTTAGGGTTTTCTTATGTTCAATGTTTTTTATCTACTGAAATTCTGTAAAATATTGCAAAGCACTTTAAAAAAGGGTTAAAATTTAAACTAAAAGCAATAGAAAAAAGAAACAGAAAAAAAGAAGCTTACTAAAAGTGCACAAAGTTGAGTTCTGCCTTTCTGTGCAGCTTCATGAAGAGGTGTAAATCCCCAGCGATCAGTTGCATTTACAACTGTATTGTACTTTATTAACAAAGCAGCTATGTCCAGGTGCTACAAAAAAAAATTATCAATGAATATTTTTTTTTTTTCGATCACAGCTTTTAAAATTTCTTATATGCATTACATTTTTTGTTGTATGATTAAAAAAAAAAGTTTTCTTTGTAATATTGATAGTTATAATTTGCTTTTCATCTCTAATCTTTTTAGGACAGCCAGTCGATTCTTAAAACAAAAAAGAGAGCTTATAAATGTACAAGCTTGTTTTATACTTCAACTAAGCAATGCACTCTATTAGTGTTTTTTTTTTTTTTTTTTTTTTTTTTAAATAGAAAGAGTACAGGAGAAATGTTATCATCAATAACTCATTGCCATATGAATGAAAAACCTATCATTACCAGCTGTTAAATAAAAAGAACTTCTATTAAGATAAATGAAAGGGCGAAGTAAGAGGAGTTTGGCATTCTTTATTTAAAAATAAATAAATAAAAAATATTCCCATCCTGAAGAGGTTAATAAGGCAAGAAAAAACTCCAAGAATACTTTTCATTACAAAAAGTACAAACAAAATTTACAGAAATTCACACAGTTAAATTTCAAGGCTTTTTTAATGTTAGAAATATGCTCGTAGATGGAATAAAAATGCATCTGCTGATAGTTTACACTACATAGCAAATTTAAGAAATTTTTCAATGCAAATTTTTAAATAAAAACTATTTAAATCAATATACCTTATATATTTATTTACATAATATTTTACTACAAAATCATAAATATATGGGGGGGTTATATAAAAAATACATAATATACAAAAAATAAAATTGTAAACTTTATTTCTTGCCCTAATTTAATTTTGAATTTAGTATACACAGCCTCACATATTAGAATGTAATTACAGTGAGAAAAATGAAATTGTTTAAAGAACATATAAATTCATTTATAATTAGCTAAAATTTTAGAGAAAAAAAAATGAGTAGAAAAATGTTATTAATATTTTTCATGTGATTGTAAATGTGGCATGTTAAGATTGATTGAAACTAAGTAATATACTCAACTTTTAATTATCCGTCAATTCTCTTGAAGATGTTGTATAACTATCTTTATATACTATACAATATATTTTAACCCTTTCAGACCTGATTAAATGATTTCTCTCCAATAGCTATATATAAATATTTTTAAATAATATAAAATAAATTTGCAGTAAAATAAATGAAAAATGGATCACTAAATTTTAAAATGATTAGTATTTACTTTGTAATATTCTTTGAAAATTTGTCCTTGTCTGAAAGGGTTAAGATAAAGTTACGTTTATTTTGTAATTACAAAGATAATAAACATTTATTGCTGTAAACAAACTGTAAATAAACATTAAAAATTTATTTTGTAATAACAAAAAATGTCAAATTTCATTCAGTAAAAAATGTTTTATAGGGGGATGGGGGAGCTTTTTACAATTAATATCCGTATATAGTCAGTACTCTATACTTCTTTTATTTCCTTTTCAATTTATTTCAAAAGTCAGAATAAAAGCTATAAACTACACAATGTTTCTTTAGGTTTCATTTGATGTAGTAATTTTATGATGACACCATGGTCAGTCATATAACAGTATTTTGCTGTACAAAATTATGTATTGGTCAACTCTAATCTCCAGTAAAACAAAGAACTACTAAAGTAATTAAAAAACTTTGTAAAAAACACACATAAGAAGTAAAAGGAACTTCTTTTACTTCTTATGTGTGTTTTTTACAAAGTTTTTTAATTACTTTATCGTTTAACACCAGTTTTTTGAGTGTTTTTTCAAAGAACTACTATCCCGTTTATACTTTTTTTTTTAATAGTGACTTTAACACAAACTTACTCCATAAGATGATGCATTGTGCAAAGGTATTAAACCTCCTTTGTCTTGAGCATTAACATCAGCACCATGTTCTAACAAAAATTCAGCAACCTCTAGATTATTGTAACCCGCTATAAGAAAAAACATCATACAGGATATTAATTTACTAATAAGCAAAATATATTTCATAAATGTTCAGTTTATGTTAAATATTTTAGACTTACCAGCAAGATGCAATGGAGTAGAGTTTCTGCCTTGAGAATCTCTGCAATTGATATTCTCTGGAGTTACTAATTTCAGTACTCTACTAAGGTTACCCTTTTTAGCAGCATCTAACAAAGCAGCATCACCTAAATAGTGAAAATGTAAAGTTGCGATAAATTGATTTTCATGTAAACTTTATGAAACATGTGCAACTACAATAAATCACACTAATATTTAGCTTTTTAACTCTGAAGCACACTAATTTTCAAGAAAAAAATCTAAGATGTGAAGCAATTACTACATCTTAACGACAGTTACAAGAATTTATTAAAAAGTTTTCACTAGTATAATTTCCTTTCTTCCCATATAATTATAGATTTCTCATTTATTTTAAAACATGGTTAACTAGTTAACTAAATTATGACATGTTGCAAATACTAAACTGTACATTGTAATTTTTAAGGTGGTTTAAGATATCGGCCATGGTGTAAAAAAGATGAAAGTGTTTAAATCACATAACCTCAAAGAGTTTTTTAAAAAAAAAGAAAAAGACTTTTACAAGCAGCAAAAAGGCAAAACTGCACCATAGTCAAGTTCATCCTAAAAGTCACTCAAAAGTTTAAAAAGGTGAAAGATAATTTTTAAAAAGATAATAAAATGTTGGGTCTCTAAATTAGCTAAGGGCTATGACATAAATTTTGTTTTCTTTCATTTCTAGAATATTTATTTTTCATATATTTCATTAGTTCATTGTTACTTTATTTCAAGTACTATTAAAAGTCAAAAATGAAGTTTTGGTAAGAAAGGTAAAGCATCCATTGCATGTAATTCAAGAAATAAATGCTCACAGGAGATTGCCAAAAAGTCAAGCATTGATCAAAAAATAACATATCATCATCGTCAAACCAATATCTGCTATGTGCACTTTTTGGATATTTCGACTATTATTACTTCGACTATTATTATGACTACTCTATGGCATTTTGACAATGATATAGAAATCATCACAGGATTCATAATAGCCATGGACTTCAGACTTTATGAATTGAATGTTCAATAAAGCATTATACGTTTCCTGTAGTTTCAAGTGAAATGTTCCTTTGATATTGTTGATAATTTCAAAACACTAACCATTAAACTTTTTTAAATTCAGTTTTACAAGTTTTCCTCAAATAAACTGATCGCAGGAATCAAGAAGAAACATTACAATAGAAAAAGAGCAAAAACCTCAAATTCATGTTTAAACATACCTCTTAACAAGTCAGCAACATCTTGGTCGCCTTCTTTAACTAAGTCTAGAGGCACATGGCTATCACGGTTCTTCTTAGAGGGATCAGCACCATGCTAAGATATAAAGCATACATTATCATCCAAATTTTTACTTTATAAGATGATTTTTTACCTTGTTGTCAATAAAGATAGCAAAATTAAACTTGCTTTCCTTCTCTTAGGACTCTTAAGCTGAAACTGCTTTATTCGACAATACATTATAAATTATGCTATCCAATGAAGTAATGGCTTATTGATGTTGGCATATTAACACTCCAACACTACTACGATTTATAATAGATCATACAGCTTTAAATTACCGCAGCAAATTATAGAAACTTTTCATTATGTTAGTGAAAGTCAACTTCAATAAAAGCATTTCTTAGTAACATTCATGTTACAAATTACCATACTTTTTAAAATCATCAAATGGTAGCAATTTTGTTCAAAAAGCCACTTTGGCATGCACATCAAATGGATTTTAAAAAATTGCCTTGAAAAAACAAATTTTCATCACAATCACATGCAGTTGAGATTTTAAAAATCTTATGAACATTAAAGAAACACATATTTACTGTGTTAGCTTTAATCCAAAAATATAGAAATTGATTTTTGATAACAAAAGACTTTTTAATTGCTAAATATAAAAAAAATTCATGTTGCTATGATTTTCATAAAATGCATTTAAAATACTGTCTTCAAAGAAATTTGTAAAAGAAAAAAAAAATCTTCATGCTAGTTGAAATGGGGGTATATTCTACAGATTATGAAAATTAACTTTTAAGCTTGTAAATAGTGGAATATATATAATAGTGGCTTGATAATAGTGGTATAAAATTATAATAACTACTCAAATTCTGGTCTATTACAGCACACTAAGAATATTTTAATAATGGCCCAATTGGAGAATGCAGAAGCCACTTAAAAAACTTAAGTATTCTTAAGTTTATGCTCAAGAATTTTACTCTTTTCACACCCAACAATTTTTAGAGATAATTTCAAATGTATTTATTTTTTCAAAAGATTTATCCACTTACATTTTATCACTGCTATTTATTTATGCATTTGATGCTCTCAATTGATATTAAAGTGGATAGATAAAATCTTTAAAGATAGATTACAAAGCATAAAAAATGTATATTTAAAGATGGGAAACATACATATGAGGGTAAAAAATGCTAGCAGTAATAAAAGTATAATACCTTCAAAAGCAATTTAACAATTTCATATTTCCCTTTTGCAGCAGCTTCATGCAGTGGTGTAAACTTCCACAAATCAGCAACATTTACATTAGCACCATACTAAACAAGAAAATGGAAAATGTGTTAGCAATACAATTACAGTTCTTAGTAAAATATAAGATGAAAATGATCTAGTAATTTGTAAAAGAAATGCAGAACTTCTGCCAGAACCTTTAAACTACCAAATGAGGATTTAAAAATATCAAAGTGTCAAGTTCATAAACCTGTACAGAACAGTACATTCCATTTCAAGTTATTTATCATAAACACTAACAAACATGACATCACATTATCTAAAAAGTTTTGAACAGTATTTTAATTCAAAACACAAAATATGTTTAAAAATAACAATATTTCATTTCATTCAAGATATATTTATTATTTAACTGAAGAACTGCCTAACTAAAATTCAAAACACCATACAAAATTACTAAATTTCTTTTAATTTGTCTTTTAAACACTAAAAATGCTGACCCTCTATATTTTTGAAAGAAAAAGAAAAGGTAGGAACTTACTTTAACAAGCAATTCAGCAACTTCATAATGGCCATAGGAACAGGCATTATGTAAAGGAACTAGACCACTGATAATATATTTAAAAAAATAGAAATAAAATATTAATAAGCATAAATAATTTTATAGGTCATCATTGACATCATTATTAATCACTTATAATAAACAATGAAACAGACTAAGCACTTTTGTAACACTATATTGAATAAGCATTCTAAAATTTTATATTTTCAATCATCTATATAACTGCCTACATGGCATACATATTAACTTTTTTAAAAAGCATACTACTATTTAACATATTTTAACATTTTTGCATTTCCTATCAGCGTAACTACTTTATTATTAATATAAATTTATTTCTTATACAGCCGAATCCTACTCTACCTTAATTTTAATTATTTAATTTTTGAAATCAAAATCTAAAAGTGACATTTTAACCTTAAGCTAGTTAGACTATCATGATATAAAAATTAATTACCCTTTATCTTTAGCATGAACATCAGCTCCATGCTGCAAAAGGAATTCAACAACAGAAACTCTATTATAACCAGCTGCAAAATGTAAAGGTGTAGATTGCCTTCCATCAACATCCCGGCAATTCACAACGGGTAAATGGGTATTTAATATTTTCTGAAATAAATATGAATGAAATCAGACAAAAACTGGAAAAAAATATTAAAATATGTGACAATTAAATTGAATATTTCCAACCTAACATTTGCATCATTAACAATTTTAAAATCCGTAATCAAGAGAATTGTGAAAAATGTTTTACAATCAGAACACAAGAGAGTTACTAAAGTAAATTTCACGCAAAGAACTATAGCAATTAAAATGATGAAAGGTTTCAGATTTCAATCAATATTTTTTTTAATCAAATGATATAATATATTAATTAAAATAAAACCATAAGTTAATGCTGAAAGAGATTTCAACAGCAAGTGGAAAGATATAAATAAAAATATGTATTTATATAATTAAAATAAATACCATATACAGTGGTCATCATTTATTTCACTCTGTGGTTTATCCGGTGAGCTGCTTATTCCGATGAAAATCAGTATGAACAGAACAAAATAACCAAATTGCATTGATTTTTTGCCGGTTAACTCAGTAGTGAGTGGGGCTTTACACAGTCAAGTAATCTTTGGAGATTATGTAAAATTTCGACATAATTAGCTTTCAGGGCAAAGTGAAAGCTAGCCAGAGATTACTCATGAGTGGCCAGAGGTTACTTGAGTGGACGTGTTAGGGTAGTTCAATCACAATTGTTAATACACTTAACAGAATTTTAATAAAAACAGTGATCAATATGACACAAAAACCAATGAGACACTTGATGATGATGACGACGAAGTGCACCTGAACCGGGTAAGTCTCACACGAGTAGATTTAATACATGCCATAGTCAATTTATGTAGAGCAATCGAAGAGACCAACAAAAATGATCAAATGTTTTTAACATTAAGTGAAATTCAATTTGAGGTACATAACATCAAGCTCCTAAAATAGCCTTCAATTTTGAATCCCCCCTCTCCAAGAAGTTTTACTTTCTTTTTTAATAAATGTACAGCTGTGGGGGGGGGGGGGGAAGCCTACTTGTGTACTTTTTGAGGCCGCCATTCGTCACACAGCAAAGTTACAGATACCAATCGTTTACGATTGACGTACACTTTAATTAGCCATGCATAAAAATTGAATAAGAGGCCATCTACATATTAAAATTCACACTAATTTTTTATTTTCCCAATAACAAACCCTAGCTTTCACTTCATATTTCAAAAATTTAGCTCATTTCAACCCTGGATAGCAATTTTCAATAAATTTGAACTGAAATTGGGTGATTTATGAGCTTCCAAAATCCCTCTCCCCATATGTTACAATATTTTTTCATACTTTAATTCGTATCTCATATAATAGTGATAATAAGAGGCTGATTATTATTCTTACTATTAGAACTAAACGACCCAAACATAATTTACCGTTATTATGATTTGTAATAAAATATTAATATAAATTATGAATTATTAAATTAATATTCACGAAAATTATGAATAGCAACCTAGCCAAATTGATAGAAATAGATGGAGAAAGTAATATTACATGGCTGTGCAAAATTTCAAATTTTTACATTCAGTATAATTTATATTAAATAAAATGTTATTTTCATGACTTAAGGGACCATATATAAATTTATTAAGTGACAATTTTTTGGAAATTGCTTAAAATAAACGTAAATTAGGTTTCTTTGTGCAAAAACACAGTAAAAGATAGTGATATTAAAAAATATCAAATTTTGAAGCAAATAAATTAGAGGTTTACAGTTTGATGGTGATTCTATAAAGCGTCTATTGTTGCGTCCGCTACCATATCCCCCCAAATAAAATCTTTTCCAGGTATAGAATTAGATGCAGTAGATGTATGTCTTCTAATACAACGTCCTATTTCTGAAAAACTAACATCCTCAACATTCCAGGCATGAATTTGACCTTCTGTAATATTGGAAACATTAGGGTCTTTGGAAATCCCCATAATTTATCAAACATTCAAAATCACGTTTTTCTGTCTAAATTTTCATCTGACTATAAATTAAAATACCGCCAAAAGTCTTATAAGAATTGCACATTGCAGGCGATACTATTAAATGAAGAAAGTGAAATAACAAACACAGTGATAATATTGGGTAGACAAAAAAGTAATTGTGCTTTTTACATGAAATTCCAACAAATAAATTTTCAATCATGAAACCATTCTTCAAGTTCAACCGTAGCTGGGTTCATGCTTGTAGTCAGAAGAGCAGAGAGCAGCAGCTCACTCCTGCCAACATTTCACCGGTCTAAGAGAACCATCAAGGGAAATACTCTATAACAATTTCAAAATTAGATTTTCAAAATTGTGAGCAGTCGTTTTGCATTTTTCCTTTAAATCATGTGTACGAACAAAGGAAGTTATGAACTCACGGGTCATTTTGACAACTGACTAAATATTCTAATTTCTACCCTTGACATTCTCATTACAAAAAACTTTTGAGAGATGGAAACACTATTTTCCTTGAAAATAATATTTATTTCTTTTAACTCTCGTGAGCAGAAATTAATGAAAGGCGAAAAGTTCGGAACCTATAAATAGCATATTTCAATTTGCAGAAAGTCCCTTAAAAACGCGCAAAAAATAATTCGCAATATCTCCAAAAATTATCATAGAAAAATGGTGAAATTTTATATTTAGGGTAAAATGAAGGTTTCCTTTCATTTAATAAAGTCAAAATACAGTGTTGCCATTGAGAAAAACAAAGTTGATGCAGAATTAAATATGAAGATGGCCCCTTATGCAAATTAAATAGTAAATAAAAGTATGCGTCATTTGCAAATGAATGGTATATATAACTTAGCTATATAACGAAGGATGGCAAAATAAAGAGCAAGTGGGCCTTTTTTTCCCCGCAGCTGTACATATTTATTTAGGAATAAAGTGAAAAAAAAATTAGTGCATACCTTACAATCAATATGATCAATACGGTTATGTTTTGATCTAAGACATATTCATTAAGTTCACATATTTTAATTTAATTTACTGATTTGTTTTATTATTATTATTATGGTTATTATTTTATGGCTCTTTTTTACTTAGAATTTCAGTTATTCTGGTCAATCACAATCTGTCCTGATGTGACCGGAATAAGCGGCGACCACTGTATAAATATATTTAATACATTGCTAAAGGTTTTTTTAGAGAAAAAGAAGACAGGTGATATATAATTTGTTTGTCTTTTTTTAATAAAAAAAATAATTTGATGATTTATTGTTATAAAACAATGGGACTAAGCCATCCAGTTAAACAGAGTACAGATCCAAGCATACTAATTAAATAAAAACTGAACAGAAAAAAACATTAAAAACCAATTTTAGATGGAAAAATTTACAGACAATATGTAGCAGATTTCTCTCTTTTGACTCTTTTCAAAAAAATTTTATGAAACAAAAAAAACTTACGACCACCTTAATTAGTTACATAATATTTAACATATTATAAATCAGAAATTTAAAATGTTTCATTATACAAACCTTAACAACTTCTATATCCCCTGCTTTGGCAGCTTCAAGTAGCTGGTATTCAATATCAATTCCAACAGTAGCAGGTTCTAAAAATTATGTGAAAGATAAAATTATATAAGTAACAAATTACAATACACACACTTCACACCTTTCATTACATAATTTTCTTGAAACATTAATAAAATATTTAGAGTACAAATATTTATTTCATTGTAGCATTAAAATATACAACTTATACTGTTTACTGATGATAATACAGTCAAACCTCATTATATGGTCACTCGCTTATGAGGTCACCCTGCATATAGGGTCACTTTTGAAAAGTCCCGGTTGACTGAACAGGAATTAGATATATTTTAATATCGCTTATATGGTCATGCCATCATAGCTATACCTGCTTATATGGTCACTTCAATGACAGTCGGAAATAGTTCTGAAAATTGACAACGGTATCTTTGTCAAAGAGATAAGCAATATTATTTCAATAAGAGATAAGCAATCTAGCCTTTCTTCATTTTTGATAAGGAAAGGGACAGTTTGCAGGATTGCAAAAGGGCTTAAACCCCCCCCCTTCTATGTTTACCACTGAATAATGCACTCATTTCTTTCAAAGGAAGATTCAAAGGATCCACTTTGTGTCAGGGAAAAATGTCAGGGGCAGAACATGTGCCACACCCATCCCTGGAATAAGTTCCAACTTTGTTTCATGTTTTCTCCCTGCATTTTCATTGAACACTGTTAGATGTGTTTTTATGCAATCTGAGGCTTCAGAGGAACATTTAAAAACTATTAGCGATCTTGAAAAAGTAGAAACATCTAAACTGAAGGAAAGGCAATCCTGCATAAATGCATATTTTAAATACTGAATTGTGTTTCTAACTTCTGTAAATATATTACGCATCAATTATTTTCTTGTTTTGTATCTAATTACTGCAACAAATAAATAAAAAAAATATTAATCTAATAACAATGTAGAATTCTGCTTCTCCTTTTATATTTATATACTATAATACTATATAATTTATATATAATACACTCTAATGGCAATATTACTTGCAAAAGCATGTACGTGAGTTAAAATAGATGGCTGTTTACTTTTATCACGTATATGGTCAAGCTGCTTATAAGGTCACTTTTCTACAGTCCCCACGTGTGAACTTATAACGAGGTTTGACTGTAGAATTTCACAAAAAAATATCAAGTATTTGTAAGTATGAAGTAGAAGAAGAACAAGTTAATTTTAAGATAGAGAATTGAAAGTGATTATATCTTTTTCAGAATTAAAAGAACTTTCCAATGATGCAGAGATTTTTAAAAAAAAAGCCCAATCAAAAGTTCGGAAGATGCGAGTAGATATGTTGTGGGGAACACTATTTTTTAAACAAATAAAATATAAAAGAGTATAGAAAAATTAAAAACAGCAGTACTCAAGGTCATAGGAGTTATACTTGTATGTGAAGTTTTAGCTCTGTTTGACAACAGCAAGATGGTTAAAAGTCGTATAAAAATATTGAACCGGAATGACAAGCACTGACCAAATTATTTAATAAAAAGCTTGAAATAAATTACAAAGTTACGTAAAAAACATAAAGAACTCCATGGTCCTGATTAAAATTTTTTCCAGGCGATTAAATCTAAATAAATACATAATTTAAAATTTTTATACGAGATCCTATACGAAAGAATTCCCAATTAGTAAAATGTGAGTTAATTAGATGATGTACAAAATTTTGGCCTTTCATCATCAAAAGGCTCAGGGATATGTTTAAACAAAGTTGTTTGCTATTTTCACCAATCATAGCAAAAATATTATGCATTTTATGCAACCATTGTTTTCTTTCATACTTTCTTGTACAGCCCGTGAAATGCAATGTTTGGATGAGATTTTTTTTTTTTTTTTTTTTTTCCCCCTCTCTCTGAATTTCTTTTTTGTTGACTTAAACCACTTTTCAGTGGTTTAAGTCAACACCCTATTTATTTTCATATCCCTGAAACTTTGCATGATGAAAGGCCGAAATTTCGAACATCACCTAATTAATGCAGACACATTTCACTAATTGAGAATCTTTTAGGAGCCATATAAAAATCAAAATTTTGTACTTATTTAGATATAATCTTCAGAAAATTTTAATCAATATTATACAATTCTATACCTTTTTTGGGTAATTTTGCAATTATAGTCTAATTTTTTATGAGTATGTGCACTTTAAACATTTTTTTTTAATATTATTTCAGAAAGTGCTAGTTTCTGAAATGAATTTAAAATAGCAATTTCACTCACCACTTAAAAGTTTTTGAACATTTTCATTTGCAACCTGTGCAGCTGTATAACCTTGTAAATTAACTATTGAAGTATCAACATCATATGAAAGCAATATTCTACAAGCTTGTATATTTCCATCTCTAGCACATCTATGAAGAGCAGTCTGACCAAGACCATCAAGGGCATTAACCTAATGGGAAGAAATATTATGTTTTAAATCACCAGGGTGCTTGTTGGTTAAATTATACAACACATACAGTGTCAGATATTTATGGGTGGTGTGCTCTTCAAAAGTTAGATTTGAGCTAAAATTCAGATTATATGCATCAAATAATTAAAATTAGCATTTTGTTGCATCTAAACTGGTTAACTAGAATGCTAGATAGGGAGTTTTGGATTTTCCTATCGTTTAACAATGATTGGCATTTTCTCACCAAATATTCGCAATACTTTTCAGCTGGCCAGCTCTAGAAAATTTTGGTGCCAAGTTTGGAAAATATTTTGCAAAAAGTTCACATCACCAGTTTAACAACATTTGGTACGATTTTATTAATGAGGCCTGCAACATTTGCTTTCTTGCATAGGTATTATGCAATAGCATTAGTATGCACAATTAAAAGAAGGTGTTGCTGAATAAGAATGTTGTTGTGTTTAGTAGAAGGTTTGCAGAACAGGTACAAAAAGCATAAAAAGGCAGGTCGCCCCAGATTCGAGAGAGAGTTGTCAGTTGTCGTTAATACAGAAACATTAAATCTGCTGAGAAGCTCTGCTTCACTGTATTGTGGTATTATACGCAATGCTTTCTTGCTTGTTTAGAGAAGCCTACTTTTGACGGTTGTTAGTGAATTCCTTGGAATATGAGCAGAATTGAAAAAAAGTATTCATTACAAATAATGACGAACAAAGTGACAAAAGCATAAAAAAGATGAAAAAATTTATTCAAAATCCTAACCCTTTCCCTTAAGAAAGCTGATATTTCAGTAACCCTCGAAAGTATACACTGCGGTGAAAACACTCTGCCTGCATTGTCTTTGGTGAACATGCTTTCATCTATTTCAACAATTAAATTTCTACATCCTATTTTTTTTTTTTCACTACCACAAAAGGTCTAAAATAAAAACTTAACATAGTTGTTGATTGGAACAATTATGGGATGATTCATTTGTAACTGTTTTAACAAAATTTAGTGCACGTTAAATCCTCACACCAGCAATAAATGAAACGTATGCTGCTGTAAACCTTAAACAAGAATTTTCAAACCAATTACCAATTTGAATCGGGACACTACATCTGCAAGACCACAAATTACATTTGCAAACAACACAGCTATTAAAAGTATAAAGTTTCATTTTGTGTGACATTGAAAATGCAGATATGTAGGTAGAATTTCATATTTTTTAATATACTTAAACTCTTTATCATTTGTCAGCAAATCTCATAAATTCATATTTATACAACAAAATAAAAATAAAGCAACACTCAGAAAACTTTAAGACTATAATTTACAAAATAACAATTTCGTTAAAAATAAAACAACTGTAGTTGAATTAATAATACACAAAAACCTATGGATCTATTCCGGTTCAAAAGAAATTTCTAGAAACGCATCTAGTCACTGCTCGTATTAAAAAGGACCACTGACCTTCACACACAGTGAAAAATATGAAGTGAAAAGTAATTTGTATACAACTAGGGGCCAAGGCCCCCTAGACTCTCTACGCTCACTTTTCGTATGAGGCATTTGGCCCCTAATAAGGCTTATTTGTAAAAAAGGCATAATTTCAACAAACAAAACACTCAAAGGTTGGATCAAATAGAATGTTACCGAGCTACACATTGCTTGTTTCTCTCATGTTCCTTGGCACACAAAATTTTAAACTTCACACTCTTTTTAATTATATAAAACCTACGGAGCACCTTGAGTTTTTGCCACGCATGGCGATTTTCCATAATTTGGCGACTTGCATATATGTATTGTTAATAATTAGCTCAAAAAAACAGTACATCTTATGTTTTCTTTGATAAATAGGGGCCAAGGCCCCTAGACTCGCTATGCTCGCATTTCGTATGACGCATTCAGCCCCTAAAGAGACTTATTCGTAAAAAAGGCATAATTTCAACAAACAAAACCCAAAGGTTGGATCAGATAGAATGTTACCGAGCTACACATTGCTTGGCTCTTGCATGCTGCTCGAAACATAAAAATTTAAACCTTGCACTATTTGTAATTATGTGAAAACCATGGTACGCCTTGCGTATTAGCCAATTATGATGAATTTTCATAATTTGGCGACTTGTGTTTATGTATAGTTAATAATTAGCTGCTAAGAAAACAGTACTTCATATGTTTTCTTTGATAAAAACTACAGAACAGCTAGGATGGCTTATCACCAATGGCGACTTTTCATTATTTGGTGATTTACACATGCTCACAACCTATAATTAGTGCTCATTTAAGGCTCCCGGAAAACCGTTATCCATATTTTCATATACATAATCCTTTGCAGATTGGCGTATTTAGCACCACAAATTATATCATCGTGCTGGCAAATATCCAAAATGTACTATAACTGCTATAATGGCATAGTTAATGCCACCAAATATTTCTACTGGTAGCAAATACTCCAGCTGGACCGAACCGGCTTTAAAATATTCTGCATTTTAATTATTTTTCATTTTCAAGATATCGGGTTCTAACATTTTTGAACTCGTGGTTTAGATTCACCCAGCTTGGAAAGATACCATTCTGCCAGATCGTACCTAATGCCAAGATGGCGCTTTTAAAATCAGTTACAATTAGTTATTCTGTTTTGGAAAAACGAATAATCTCTAATTCTAAATTCCTGCTGTCTAAGCGAACTTACTATTTGAAAATTGTCAACTTTGTGTAACACACTTTGAGTTACTTATTTCATATACTTTTTAATTTGGCATAAAATGGATGTAATTCTACTTCATGTTTGACAGTTCACGTGATTCTACATACTTGGAATTTCTTTGTTGCAAAGGAATGAATGATTTTATGCCAAATCTGGCAACCATTATGTTTTATTTTTTTCAGTTTTTTATTAATATCTTCTAAAATAATTCAATTTTCGAAATTTAAGTCACCTTTTCAGGTTCTTTGGAATTTTCCGCATCCGTGAACATGTTTCTCGAAATTCAAATCCCCACGGTTTAGGAGAAGATAGCCCAACAAGCACTTGACAGCAGGCATTACTTTTTACTTTCTGAACATGTACCATGTAAGAAAAGTACTTTAATCATGAAAATATTCGACTTCGAGATTTTGGTGTATTTACACGTTTTTAGGTCTTCTAAATTCATTTATGCTATTTTTACGAGATGTATGTGTGTATGTGTGTGTATATGTGAGTGAACACGATAGCTCCTAAACGAAGTATTCAATTGAGCTCAAATTGGGTATATATGTTATGATTTTGGTGTGTATAGGACTTATAGTTTTTCTACAGGGCTACGACAAAGATTTCTTTTACATTATGGCCTATGGAGGGGAATTCTTGAAACTGCGATAGCGTTTAAACGGCGCATTTGATTGAGCTTCAATTTGGTATATATGTTTGAATTATTCATCGATTAAAATTTATTTAAATGCTTGGTAATGATCTTAATCATAAGTGTTCGGAAAGTCGAGTGGAGTCACTCCAGATTTTTTTTAGAATAGAGAGATACTACTCACATATAACTGTGTACAAATACAAAACACACTTACAGAGCAATACACAACGTAATGACAGAGGAATACAAAACAGGAACAAAATTCTTTCATTCGCTATTCAAACACATGCTCAGCACAATCATGCAAAGGTTACCAGAAAAAAAAAGCTTAGCCCTCCACTACTAGACAAAAATTGCCAAGTTTCGGTGGTGTGCACTTAACAGATAAGTACCTTTTTTTCTAACAGGTACATCAACAAAGCTTAGTTATTTTATGCTACAAAATGCCACAGTTTTTTTTAATTTTAGTTCAGCAAAATGCAACAAAGTTCTGAATTATAGGATTGGTTGAGTACTCAAAATAGGATTTAAAATTTTAAATATTCCAAATGCAATGAAGGTCTGGATTTTTGAATTAGAAAAACCTTTAGGACAGGAGAAATGCTATCTAGGTTCACATTTCTGGGTAAATCAAAAGCAAGCAGTTTAACACTTTATTGTCTACACCTAAAAAATCTCAAACGGTTGTTCTACACAAAAACTTATTTTAGCATAAGTTTAAATTTAAAAGAAAAAAACAGCTTAATTCATGGCAATTAAAAAATAATGTAGAAAACTGACATGTTTTAATTGCCATACAGGCAATATTAAGACTTTAGAAATTCACTACAAGAAACATTAACTTATAGGAGAGATGGGGATACAGTGAGTCAGTTTTTAGATTTTTAAATATAATTCTAAAAATATTTTAAAAACAGAATATCAAACTAATGTATTATGTTTTCTGATCTATTGGCTATCCTACTGAATTTTAGTTTCATTCTAAGAAAAGTTTTTGTACAATAAAAAAACCATTTTTCTTAAATACTTTTTGTTAACACACTGTACACTAGGGTGGAGCAAAAAAAAACTTTATTTCAAAATTCACACTGCCCAAGTCATTAAATGGTGCGAAACTGATAAGAACAAATTGTTTCCAAATTTCAGCTCAAAATATTGTCTTCAGGTTCCACAAATCAAGCGAATATATTTCTAGCTTATTTTTATTAAAATAATAGTGTTTAATTAATTAATTGAATAATTAGTTATGTTTTCATTATGAAATTGCATTATTAATACATTATTGTCACATGTCAGTGCTGGAAATCATAGATATAGAAGCAAACGTCGACTTAGGATCTGATCCAGAAATGGAATATACCTCAGAAAATGATGACGATGTCGTTAGTCAGGAAGACAAATGTCGGAAAACGACTGACGATGATGTTCCCTACATCTCCAAGACAGACCAAATGCCCGAACTAGCCGTTATTCTTGATAGAGCAGGTGTATCAGAGTATTAATTATTCAATTAATTAATTTAAATGTAATTATTTATATAGAAATTCATAAAAGACTAAAAAAGACACTGGGAACATATTCGCTTGAGGTGTGAAACCTGAAGATGGCAATATTTTGAGTTGAAATTTGGAAACAATTTGTTCTTATCAGTTTCGCACCATTTAATGACTCAGGCAATGTGAATTTCGAGAAAAAATGTTTTTCACTCCACCCTACTGTACACCATAAAGGGGCACACCAAGTCACAACAAATGGAAAACAGTGGGTCAGCTAACAAGAAACACAATAAAAAATTTTCTTTCACTTGATAGTGAGTAATTTAAACTCTTATTGCCTGACAATATTTAGTACGTTTTTCAATGTTAGATATTAAATTAGCTCAAAGTATATAAGGTAAATGTTAATTTTATGGTTCTAAAATATACACACGCTAAATTTGTTAATAAAATTAAATAAAAATGTTTTAGCTAGATAATGCTACTTTAAGTCCTATTAAGTTTACAGAATTTTAGTTTTACAGTTATTTTTAAGACAAATCAAAAACTGTCATTTCACAATAACTATTGGACATTATAAAATAAATAACTTTGTGTAAAAAACATGCATAAAATGATACTTATAACAAGATACAATTGTTTTGACTGAAAATTTATTCAGTCTTTATCAGTCATAATCCTACATTTATGGCTAATGAAGACTGAAGAAATTTTCAATCGAAATGATAGTATCTTGTTATCAGTATCATTTTATGTGTGTTTTTTACACAAGGTTTTTATTTATTTTATCTTTTAACAACAGTATTTTGAGTGTTTTTTCTATTGGGTATTAAACTGAAAATCTATAGCAAAAGCCAACTTTGTCACTGTTCTCTCAGTTCTTTGCAATACATTTGGTTTTGGCAAATTTCTTACAATATCTTTACTGTCTGCTGTATAAATGTCTGCCTTATCAAAGATATGTGCATAACCTGGCTGAATTCCTTTCATGTAGTGCACTTCAAATTGATTTTTGCCTACAACTTCAGTAACATAGTGTTTAAAACTGCATTTTTTCTTGCCATAGACCTCGATTAACACAAAATCTCCAATGTCAATATTAAAATCTTTATCTTCAAATTCCAATTCCTGAAAGTCAGATTCACTAGACGATTCTTTTCATTCTGCCTCTTCTTCAGTTGAGCTATTCTTGTAATTTCTTGCAATTATTTTTTCTCTCCTGGTTATATCGTGAGGTCTTTCACTCTTCTGTTTTTCAATCATCTCATTTTGGATTGTGATTTTCACAGGTGTATCTCTAAGAATTTCTGATTTTTTTAGATTGCCTCTCAGTTTTATTTCTATTTTGCATCAGATTTAGGAAAAGGCATTTACTATCTCTAGTGTCAGTTTTTGTTTTACATAATTTTTAGAAACTGAAGATTCTGTGGCTGATGTGGAAGACTTATTTAGATAAATTTAGATCATTCAAACATTAAAAAGTAAGAAACTTACAGAAAGACAATAAATATATAAATGGGGACACAGTGGGTCACTGGCCGACTGTACCCCATTTCAGGTGACCCAGAGTGCCCTATATGAACCAATGTATTATTTTTCACCTCAAAATTCCAAATCATTAAAATATTCATTTAAATACAACATAATAGAAAAGGAGGTAATTTAGACTATAAAAACATGCCACATAACTCATATTTACTTGACAAATTTCAAGTGTAATAGCATAAAGTCTTAATTTCTTCAAATTTGAAACAGATGATCGGAAAACAAAATGGCTTTCTTCCCGCCACAATCAAAGTGAGATGTTTAACTTTTCCCACAAAGTTAAGTTGTCTGATACCTACTTTAAGTAATTTTCTCATTTGAAAACTAGTCACAGAACTACAAATATCCTCAATGAACCACTGTATCCCGCTCTCCCCTACCATTAAAATTTATATACAAGTGTGTTCTGCATATTCTGAACATTACATAAGAAAAACATTAATTGCAAAATAAAAATCCATTTATGAATTATAAACTTTATTTTAAAATTTAAATATTTTTAAGACCTTTGCTCCATGTTTTAATAAACAGTCCATCACATCAAAATGAGATTTGTCAGCTGCAACATGGAGAGGGGTTAAAAACCTATAATAGAAAGAGTAATTACATATACGGGAAAAAAAGTGTTCTTTAAAATAAAATAAATAATTTATAGTCTGAGAAATTTAATTTCAAGTAGAAACACTTTAATTTTAAAATTTTAAAATCATGTGAGGTCAGAAAAAAGTTTTATTAACGAATGTAAAAAAACTGATGCTAAAAGTATTTCTATCATTCTAATGATAATCATCACCCTATTAATAAGCAATAAAAGAAATACAGGGTGGCCATAAAATAGCTTAACCTGTTTTTAGGTGTCTGCAGCTAAAACTAATTTATCAATGGAATGAAATCAAATTTCATAAACAGAGTGTGGAAGACATGGGGATGTGATTTTTTTTTTTAAAGTACCACAAGTTCGAGAATTTTTTGGAGATAAGGGAGATTTTGCTACTGCTATACATACATACTACGGATGGCATGTATATACATAGTGTTATACATACATTCTACTGCTATACACATATACATACATACTATGAATTTCAATTAACTGAGGTAGATGAAAATTTTCTAGTGCATGTATTATTTTGAAGCTGGTAGAAACAAAAATACAGTTAATTACAATTAAAGCACATGAATTTCAAATAGGATTGTGCAAATTTCAAGAGTACATTATGTAATAACAAAGCTAAAATCTCTGAATTTAATATTTGCATTAAAATCATACGTAAGATATCCTACCATGACTTTAACAGGCATGCTTGGATTACTTTGAGTGTCAAGTGTTTGATGAATATAATAATATAAATATATATAAAGGTTAAATATATAAAGGTAATAAAGGTTATAAGAATTTTATAATTAAATAATTTTATAATTACAGCATTTATTACAAGATTTGTTCTGATAATATGGATTAAAGCAAAATATACCATGTTAATAAATATTTTGTGTATATTAATGTATCAGTATTAGTTATATTCATAATTTTTCAATTGGTGCATTGAAACTAACTAAATGATAATAATCCTATATTCAGAGGTGCTAACTGCTGTAAACAGTTTTGGGACATTTTTGGGAGCAGGAAAATTGCTGTTTAGGAGCAGGTGACAAGGTATAGGGAGCAGTTCATTTTCAATAATATAACTGCTTAACAGCAACTCTTAATAATTAATAATAATTATGACTATTTAATAGCAATAATTAGTAATCAAATCTATTTATTTTGATAAAAATATGTAGTTAATTTAAACAAAAGTAACTATATTCATGTCCTCAAAAATAACCTTCGTTGATAATCGATTATTTGTTCCTTTACATGGTTAAACAACACATAAAGAACTAATAATCAAGTATACTCTTGAATAATAGGTACACAAATAAAAAAAATACTATGTACATACTGTACAGTAATGCTAAAGGAGGGGAGTGGAAGGGGACAAAATTTTAAACGGCCCCACCAAGGCCAAGTGGATAAAGACACCGAGTAGTAGACAGCTGAAGTGTGAAGGTTCTAGGTCCAGGCCTATCGTGTGGCAGTTGATTTAATGGTCTGGAATTTTGGTCGGTTTTCTCCAGATGTAACGTGAATGCGCGTTAGACTCTTCAGAAAGTCCTCCAACCGAGGCAAGACCATCCTATGCAGATAGCCTATACGTAGCTTTGCCATAACAATACAAACAAAATCTTAAAAGATGGTCAAGCCAAGGCTTAGAGACTACGTTTGTATATTAATAAGGCAAAGCTACTCGAGGACTATATGGCTTAGGAGGGGTAACTTGGCTTTTTAAGGGTTTCTAATGCATATTCACATTACATCTGGGGAAAAAAATGCTCAAAACTAAAAAAAAAAAAATTAGTTGCTGACCATTCTGTTAGTAAATGTTTATTTTGCACTGTGACTTCTACCACTGTTTTTGTGATGGTTCTCCTTGCCACTTCTGTGATGCTGCTTTTTTAGAGAAAGCGAGGAGAATCGCCCTGTGAAATGCACTTATCAGCTGCTGAGAATTGTGGAGTTGGCTAATTTTGCAGTTGCTGATAAGAAAAGTATTTCTTGAAAAGTATGTTTTGGAGCAGCTACGGAGCAAAAGCTATGCAATGGAGCAGGCTGGAGCAATTGGAGCAGAGTTAGCACCCCTGTATATTGATGCACCCCACAGTAGTTTCAACAGAGTAGACTATCTGAATGTTTTTGAATGACAATTGCTTATAAAAAGGGATCATTAAATTCTTAACAATAGTAAGGAGAAAGGGTAGTTGCCTGAACAAAAATGTTTAAGCATTTTCTTAAAAATAAAACTTACTCTTTGTTCTTCTCATTCAGATTAGCACCTTTTCTAATAAAACTTTCAGTAACATGTTTCCTTTTTGGATAAAGTGAACTTACAGCATAATGCTAATAAAAATATATAAGAAAATTACATCCAATGAAATAATAATCTAATGCACAAAAAATGTTTTAAATATTTTCAGTTAAAATCACAATAAAAGAAAATTTTTACATAAACAAAGCAAAATTATAAAACTGGCTTGTAAAATTTGGTATATGTATTTTTATTGAAGTAATGGGAGAAACAGAAGGATTCTTTAGTAATATTTAATTACCACTTTTTCATATAGTTATCTTGTTGATGGTGATGACTGCTATTTTTTTTTTTTTTTTACTTTTAGTGTGCTTCTATGGTGAAAAGCCTGCATTTTTTCTTTTTTTTTCTTTTTTTTAACGATTTGAATGAAACAGTTGTGTGCAGCCAATATACTGGATGTATAAATTTCAAGGCATTTTTATTACCCACATATTTTTACTGTATTACTTATAAAGAGTAAAATAAGAAAATGTTAACAGCAAAAAGGAATTACCACATTATTTGAGTATGTATAAACATAATTTCTGTATAGTTAAACAATAACTTTTTAGCATGTTCCTAAAATTTTCTTCACAGTAATGCTAAAATATCAACTTAAATAACAAATTTAAATATTGGAAAAAAATTACTGTTTTCACGAAAACATTTAAAACCTATGCCCAATCAAAATTAAATAACGATATAAATAAATAGTGAAAATAAGACATCATCAGACTTTACAATCGTTTTAAAAAAGACGAAGGGCACAGCCAATTCAAAATACAACAAAGAGCAACTGAGCTTCATGAAAAAATGCAAATTATCAGAGGTGAATATAAGTAAATATTAATTTAGGAGTCAGGAGCATAGGCATTGAGGAGCATAGGCATTAAGGAGCTATTGCAGGTTAAATAATCATATAGATCATTTTGAACTTTTCTCCTCAGCAAATTTTTAAAAAGAAGACCACAGTACTTTTCAATTTACTTTTTGTGGTGTTTTAAACAGTCATTTGCATTTTTTTAAATCACTCTAATTGTGACATTGCATAAAAATACTTACAAGAGGAGTGTCACCAGTAAAAGGATGCTTGAAATTAAGGAATTCTAAGGAAAGTAACTTTTTAACACGTGCAAGGTCTGCTAATCTGGCAGCATCTAACAAGCAATGACCCTTATATTCATCTGTACAGAAAAAAGAAAATCAACTTCATTATAACACAGCTATAAATTGTTACATATTTTCAAAAATATAGTACACATATTTTCTACTAAATATGTACTAATATGTACTTTTCTACTAATATTTTCTACTTCTCTATCATTATACTAAATGATACTGGGGGAAAATCATTTTTTCTTATGTAAACATGTGTTTCTTAAGTACAGTTAACTTTTACAAGAAGTAAAAAAACTTTTTTAATTTATTGTTACGCAACTAAATAAGGGTTAACCCTAAAATAAACAAAAACTTTGTGAAAAAAACACACATAAAAGGTTACTTCTAAGGCGTAACGATCATTTTGACCGAAAATTTGTTCCGTCTTCGTCAGACAAACCCTTCCGTCAAACAGAGCAGAGGGAACTGAAAAGATAAACAATCAAGCATGTTGCCACAAGGAAACAAGAAAAGGCAGAAAAACCAAGGAAGGGGGGGAATGAGGGGGGAAAGGATAAAATGAAAAGAAAATAAGGACAAACAAAAATATAAAAATAAATAATAAAAAAGCAATAAAGAACAGACAAACATACACACACAAAAAAAGGAAAAATAAAAGAAAACAGAACAAACAAAACAAAAAAGGCAAAAATTAAATAAAATTAATTTTTTTTTAAATATATATATATAGATTTTTTTTCCCCCAATAAACAACATACAGGACAGCGCATAAAAAGGACAAACAAAATGCTAGACAAGGAAGGGGGAAAAAGGGGGGAAGGAAAATGGAAGCAGAAAAGAAAGGGGAAAGTGAAAGGAACCTTACAAGAACAGCTTCCAAGCAGAATCAACGAAAGGAACGGAAGAACCATCGTTCACAAGACGTTCCAAATGCTGGGTGTGCTCCCCCCCCCCCCAAAAAAAAATCTATATATATATATATATATTTAAAATAATAATAACTAGCTGACCCGTGCAAAAAAAGTACATAATATTCTGTTAAATATTTTCACGGGTCAGTTAGATGTTTGATTGGAAATCATTCAAAAAGTAGAAATTTATTTTAACTGTTTTATTTTATAAAACCTCTTTAAAAACAATATTAGCAGTTATGTGATCATCATTGATTTTTGACGATATGTTTCTTTAATGCAAACATGAATGTTACTGAATTTGCGAACTCGTGAAAAAGCCACATATAATTGTCCGTGTGAAAATACAGGTTCTGGTAAATACAATCCTGCCGTTTGAAGCCTTCGGCCTTGAGCTTTATTAATGGTTATAGCGAAGGCTACTTTTATTGGGAATTGTTTTCTCATCATTTGGAAGGGTACGGTTGGATTCGAAGGTGTGAATTAACCGCCAGAAAAATGTCGCCAAACCTTCGAGAAAATGTCATAGAACAAAATATTCTGCCAGCGACTGATGAATACAACTCACTGAATTATCAAAATGAGACGGCTCGATTGAAAAGACAAAATAAGAAGCTCTTTTAACTTCATTTAAATATTTATTTTACAAAATATTTACCAAAAAAAAAAAAAAACCTGTATTTCTAGTTACCTTCAATCACATTCATCCAATCTATACAAAAAAACATAACAACTCCAAGCTGTTCTATTTTTCTTACATTTTTTATCTGTTGTTGCCACTCATTGTTAAAGAAAGTATATTCAATTCATCTGACTCTATGGCAACCTGGAACCATGGAGTCTGTTACATTTTTTTGGTCACGTATTTAATGAGATCTAGCCGCGCCAGAAAAAAACACCTTTGAGAAATAATATATATGATTTGTTTTTTTTTTTTTTTTTTTTTTTATTAACAAAAAGATTTTTTCTGAATTTTTGCATATTTTTCATCAAAAGTAGAAATTATAAGCTTTAACTGGGTATTTTTAAAATTTTTTTTGGTCAAGTATTTAATGAGATCTAGCCACGCCAGAAAAGAACACCTTTGAGAAATAATATATATGATAATAATAATAATTTTATTTAATTAATTTTTGCCTTTTTTATATTTTCTTCGTTTTATGTTCCTTTGTTTGTTCTGTTTTCTTTTATTTTTCCTTTTTTTTGTGTGTGTGTATGTTTGTGTGTTCTTTATTGTTTTTTTATTGTTATTATTTATTTTTATATTTTTGTTTGTCCTTATTTTCTTTTCATTTTATCCTTTCCCCCCTCATTTCCCCCCCCCTTCCTTGGTTTTTCCGCCTTTTCTTGTTTCCTTGTGGCAACATGCTTGATTGTTTATCTTTTTCAGTTCCCTCTGCTCTGTTTGACGGAAGGGTTTGTCTGACGAAGACCGAACAAATTTTCAGTCGAAACGATCGTTACGCCTTAGAAGTAACCTTTATGTGTATTTTTTTCACAAAGTTTTTGTTTATTTTATCTTTAACACGTTTTTTGAGTGTTTATTTTCAAGGGTTAACCCTCTCTAGGAAACTTCCAGTCTGGAGTTTTGGTTGGTTTTGGCATGAATATGCATACAGCTTCTTAAAAAGTTCTACGACCAAGCCCAATTTTTTTTATTACAATACTTTCCTTACATGGTATACGTTTGGAAGGTAATATGTACCAAATTTTAAATAATATTCAAATTCATTCAATACACACATTAACAGAGATGCCAACCTTCAATGAGACTTTTCAATAGTAGTTGAGGCAAATTTCAGTAGTTTTTGATGGTTGATAGTACTCAGTTGCATAGGTAAAATTTTTAAATACTCGAGAAAATGAACAAATTAGTTTAATTATCCCCTATTAAAATATTGATTTTAATTTTTATAATATTTAAAAATTTATATACCTTATACTTTTGGAAATAAAATTCTAAGGTGAAAAAATTGCAATTATACTAATATTCTACAAACAAATGATATTTATTGTGTTTTAAAGCAATATGTGATTTATAATTATATACAGTATTCCCTCAATTTACACTACCCTTGACTTACGTGAACCTGCAGTCACGAGATTTTCAAATCTTGTCAATTCACCTTTTTTTTATTTCCAAAATAACTTTGGTTTAAGATTTTAATAATATAATTTGTTATGCATATGTATTATCTAAGATTTCACTAGGTATTCTTTCCTGAATTATGGTTTTCTTTAGTCTCTGACCCCAATTAAAGACAATTTGTAAGTACATATTTATGTATGAATTATACCCCGACTTACATGGTTATCCCTCGCACCCACCTACTGCATAAGTTCAGAGTATTACTGTACATCAATTTTCTTTTTCAGCAAATTACCTGCTGAATATATGGCAGCTTTCAGCTGTTCTTAGTAAACTTTTTAATAGAGTGTTTCTTGCAATGGAAACCATTTTATTTTTCAACTAATGGGGCTTTTAAATGTTTGGATACTTAAATTAAGTCGAAAGTCGGTTGGATTTTTTTTTTTTTTTTTTTTTTTTTTTAACAATAAAAAGTTTTGCTTGAAGCATTTGAATGTAGTACTATTAATATAGCAAATATTATAATTGGAAGTAGTTTGTACTTTATTGCATCACTGGAATCTTTTAGTTTAGGTATTTTCCACCACAAAGAATCAATTTGTTTTGTAACAGGAATTGTTTCAAGACTAACAGTTTGATAATGAGCTTCTAGCTTTGTTAGATTGCATTCACCGATTAAATATGAAGCTACTTAACCATAAAAAAAATTGATGAGAAAGAAACCTTAGCTTCAACAATGCATGTTTTAAGAAGCCATCTTACAAAGAAATTTTTCAGATACGTATAGGATTGAGCCTTTGCATGAAGTTCTCCAACATTTTTGTAGGAACTAGAAACAAATTTCTTTTAAGTTGCCAATTAGTCACAACTACTGATATGATAAAACAGACTATCAAATCTATAAAATAATTTAAACATTATAATAGCACATATAAAAAGTTAGTATTTAGATTTGTTCAGTTACTTAACTTTTTTATGTATATTATTTTACGAAGTTTTATTTATCTCATCTTTTAACACCAGTTTTTTTTTTTTTAACTAAATCTATAATCCTTTTGCAAATTTCTTAACTTGTTAATCAGTAACACTTCTTGCTGAAGCAAAAGATTAATATTCACAGAAAGCAAAAGATTAATATATCACATGCTATTTTCTGAAATTATTTTTAGACTTAAAGCTTTTGTCCAAAAAACAGAATATATCTATCAGTGGTTAAGGCACTGGGACTAGTAACTGCAGCTTGTGGGTTCGATGCTGACATACTACTGAAGACCACCATGTACATGTGTTGTATGTGCATGTTAAATCCATGGTTCCAAAAGTTCACTAAGTAGTTGCTAGCAGTTTTCGACAGGTGTCAATATTCAAAATTTTCTCCTTCTGATGAAGACTCAAATTATGCCAGAAAACTACATGAAGGACACGTGTAACTCTAAACAACACATTTAGTAAGGTGAGCTGTCCTCTCCTGACAAACAAGTAGCATTTAAATATCCACAAAAAATGCACCGGCCTTTTTTTTTTTTTTTTTTTTTACATATTGCTGGGAAAAAACAGAAATAGCATGGACAGCCTCTCAGAATAATGGAAGAATTTCCGGCAACTGAAACAGAAGCATATCATTTCTTTTCTGCCCCACCAGTAGTAGGAGTTCTAAGCACTTTGAACTGGGAGACAGAAGCTGCCTGGTTCGAAACCAGGTCACGTCCGCCAACCTAACCATTCAGACTTTCCGTTGTTCCCAAAGTAATCCATAGAAGACACGTCAGGGGACTTGGCTGGGATGCATTTAAAGGGAATAGCTACAATTCCAGTTTCATTTCTCATTTTATCAAAAAATAGAACAGTAGATTTAGAGGCATGGCTTATAGCTTTATCCTGATGGAACTTAACACAGTGAAGATTGTTTGGATAAAGGGATGGAATTTCTTCTTTAAAGTTTTCCGTTATACGAAAATCCAGTAATAAACATAAAACCTTTAGAAAAACTTCCCTTATTTTCTCTAAACCAACTTGTTAAGTCTTTTACTCCTCTTTTGCGGTAGTAAATCGATCTTTTTCTATTGCAGTTGGATAAATGTATCCTAAGCTTCATCAATTGTAACTACATATTTCCATTTTTCACCTGCCAAATAATTTTCATACAACAATCTATGCATAGTCTTACGCTGAGAAACATGTTTCAGCATTAGGGGATGATTATAGTGTTTTTTTTTTTTTTTTTTTTTTGCTTTGATTAACTTTAAATCAGATTTTATAATTTTTTTCACAGTACCTGCAGAGATATTTAAAGATTTTGAGATAGTACTTTGGGTAGTTGGATTTTCCTTTAAAACATGAGATGCGACTTTAGATTTAATAAGAGGTGTACGTACCTTTGTTAGGTATACATTTTTAGCCTTTTCCGCAGTGAAATATAAACTTTGACGTTTCTTTCCTTTCATATTAATTGTCACTTATTTTACGTGTAGAAATATTAAAACCATGATTTCGACATCTTTTTTTCATAACTGAATAAGAGTATTTCTTTTCAGATAGCACAAAAATATAACCTTCGATCCATTGTTTATTTTTCAGCGACATTTTAAAGCAAAGAATATTTTTTATGCTGCAGATAATAAATAAGCCTTATTACAATTTGATGCGAATCACATTTTTATTTTCAAATTAATATTTAACTTCATGTAGAAAATCAAAATTGTTACAAAAATGTGTGACACCCTCTGTGTAATCCACAGAATCCTTAGTCCTAACCTGTTCAGATTAAAGGGACTGTCCTGTAGAATATGGGCTGTTTTCACAAGATGAAACAATTTTAGAATTTTTTTCTCTTGCCATAGCTTTTATGATTACAGGACACTTAGTTCAACCATAACTATATGTCTTGGCAATCTTTGAATCCGGATACATTAAAAAAAAAAATTGTATTGTTAGCAGCAGCAATAGGCAAATATGCTCATCATTAAAAAAAAATAATAATAAAAAAAAAAAAAAAAAAAAAAAAGTGAATAAGCATTCTGCTTTAATTACGTTAAAATCCTGATATTTTTTATAAAGAAAGTAGAAGCATTAAGCACTTTCCCTTTTGCCTTCGCATTTTCCATGTGATCTTTAGAAACCACATAGCAACAACAGTCATTCTGACCCTCATTGGACTGAATTGATGTCTTTCATACACAGTACAAAAACCTTTAGTTCTGAAATACTTTATTTTTAAAGAAAGGAAACTGTGTACATTTCTTTAAATGTCTGACAACTTCTTTGACCTTTCTGAAGAAAGTATCGGTGAAACCAAATGTTTATTGTAACTCATGACAAGGAAGGTGCTTCTTTAAATTTCTTTAAATCACACTTAAATAATTATACAAAAAAAAAAGCTAACTAGCTAGCTACACAACACTATACAATGACAAAAATGTATTTATCCACAAACAAAATTTTCACAAAAATTTAATAATAATCAAACAAGAACATAAAAATATATTTTGATAAGAAACCCCTTGTCTACAAAAATAGAAGAGAGAAACGCAAAAAGTGGGAGAAGAGAAGATCCAGTCAAAGTAAACACCTTTTCTCTTGTGCTGGTGTTGATTACATAATGAGCCTGCTCCCAGAAAATTGTTTAAGCTTTAAATGTTGTGCAATAACTTTTAGTTTTATTATTAGTAATAAAGGAAGCAGAGTTAGAAATCGCTATAGTATAAATCAATTTATATTTATATAAAAGTATATACTTTTTCCTTAGTCCACAGTAAATCAATTCTTCTTGTAAAAACTCCATTGAAATTATAGAGAATCCAAAGTAATTGGCATCTCTGAATTAAGTAAAAAGGGGTCGATCCAGGAATTTTTGCCAAGGTCCCATTTTTATGAAAATTGCTTCTTTTTGTGAATTTTAATACTTAATTTAGTGAATTTCAACACTTATTTTTGTGAATTGTGATACCAATTTTTAATAAAAAGTTCTTATTTTTGTTAAAATAATTGATAAAATAGATTAAAATGTAGAATAAAATGCCAATGAAGGATTGTTTTAATGGATTGCACTTTGGTGAATTGTAATTTTCTGAAGTGGCTGCAAAACAGCCCCAATTTTCGTCTGCATTGACCCCTGGTAACAAGAGGAAACAAAACATCTACTGATAAATCACTTTATAACTAAACTTACAAAGCAGTCTGTCGTTAAGATCTCTAGCTGAGGCTACATCAATTGCACTTTTGGAATGACAGTTGAGCAGTGTCGGATCAGCTCCATGACTAAGGAGGAGTGAACACACTTCAACACGGGCTTTGGAAGCTGCTTCATGCAAAGGTGTAAACTGCCATAGATCCATGGCATTCACATTGGCACCATGCTAAAGAAATACAAGCATTACAAGAAAACTAGTTGGATTCTGCTTTAATATGATTTTAATGGAAAGATTTCTGATTGTGAGAATGAGTTTCAAGAAAAATACATCAACAAGGAAGAGTAAAATTCTTTGAAATCTGATTTTCACTAATAAATAATAAGTAAAATTTCATTAACAGCTTTATTTTTTCATTAAATACTCTATAAACAGATTACTACAAATATTTACCTTTATTAAAATTTCAGTGACTTCAAAATGGCCATATGAACAAGCATTATGTAAAGGAACAAGACCCCTGCAAAAATTTAAAAATATATAAATATCCAACTTTTATTAGCTCATATGACTTCAGCTAACTTAATTATTGGATACACAAGAAAATATCCTTATATGTACTACATTAAGAGACAAACACTAAATGCATGCTCATGTGTGAAACACTAAATGCATGCTCATGTATATGTAGAACCCATACCAGCAAACTGTGCATGCAATTTTAACCTGAAGAAGCAGACCATAACATATGATGTACTTTAATATATCCCAAAATATTAGGGAAAATTGAATCATTAAAACTGCATATTTAAATTTCAAGGTAAAAGATATTTAAAAGATATTAAAAACTGAAAAGCTGTGTGTGTTAATTATCTTTGAAATATAATATACAGTGAAACTTCTCTAAACAGCTACCCCTATTCCATGGCCAAATCTCAAAAATGACAAATTATTGAGGTACCGAATCAAAAATGCCTAGGAATAACATAAATGTTACCCCTATTTGGTGGCTGCCTTTCATCCTGGCCAACGGACAAAATATACCAGCGGCCAACGGACAAAAATATAACAGCCAACTCATCCTAGTGGCCAGTTTTGTTAAAGAATGCCCTAGACTGTGTCACATACTTATCACTAGAAAAACAAAATTTTCTCCCCAATCCCACTGTTTATTGTTTGAGGAAGACAGGAAACTGAAACCAGAAGGGTGGAAAGGTTCTACTTTTGTCTCATCCACCATTCTGTTAGTTTTTTCTTTTCTCTTTTTCTTTCTTTAACATCACAATCCATTTCTAGAAGACATTGGCCAGAGGGTAGCACATTGCCCTAGGTGAACCAAGGAGTCTCTGTTTTATAGTGTCATATGTAAGTCATACATAAGTGCGGGGCCGACAGTCACCTTATCTCGTACATCCCCCCACCCTCCTTTGAGTCTGCTCTGTTGGAGGAAAGGCGACAATTTGACAAAAAGTTTAATTGCTGGTCACAGGTTGAATCTGCTCAATTCTAGTTCTTTGAATGTGTGCAAGGAACAGAGGGAGGAAAATTTTTCACTGTGCAGTATTATTTATCAGTTCCAGTACTGAGCTTTGTCTAGTGCAATACAGATATGGAAAGTAGAAAACTCAAACTGAATAGTCTGTCATTGGAAGAAAGAATTACTGTAATAAACAACCAAGGGCAAAGTGGTTTAGCATCTAGGAAACTCGCAGAAAAATATGCTTGTGAAAAAACACAGATAAACCAGATTTTAATAAATGCCGAGATTTTATTAAAATTGTGGGAAAAAAATGAGAGTGCCAGTTTTAAATGATAATGAGAAGAAAAGTATCCTGAAATAAATGAGTATGTTTAGAGTGGTTTGAAGGGATAAGAGCTAAAAGCCTTCCTGTAAGTGGTCTAATGATAAAAGAGAAGGCTTTGGAAATTTCAAAGAAATTAGGAGTAAATGAATTCTGTGCAATGGCTGGCTGGATAGGTTTCTTTTGAGGAACAATATTCTATTCAAGGTATTAAATGGTGAAAGTGGCGATGTGGACAATACAGCTTTGGAAGAGTGGAAACTAAGATTGGCTTCAATTATAAGAGAATATTTCAGGGGATAACATTTTTAATATGGATGAAAGCGGACTTCTTTTTCAATTGCTACCAAAAAAGTCCTTATTTAAAAACGAAGAATGTCAAGGAGGAAAACTACCTAAAGACAGACTCACTTTGATGTTCTGCTGCAGTGCAACAGGAAAAAAATAACCACTTTTAACTATTGGTAAATCAAAGCAACTAAGGTGCTTCAAAAACAGGAACTTTAATCTTGGAATCCGGTGGGAATACAACACTAAAGCTTGGATGACATCTAGCATTTTTGAAAATTGGTTAGAGAATTTCAATAACAAAATGCAATGTTTTGTAGCTCTTGGACAATGTACCCTAGCCACGTATTAAAAACTAAAAAGTTTTCAAATGTAAAATTGTTTTCTGCCACCAAATACGACCTCCAATTTACAGCCACTTGACCAGAGCATCATCTACACGTTTAAACTATTTTACCGTAGAAGAATGCTACATTTTCTTATATCAAAAATGGATGAAGTCACAAAATTAGTTAGCGACACCATTTCATGGTCAAAACAAGCTTGGAAGGAACTGAAATCTTCAACTATCGAAAAATGTTTTGCTTCCTGCAGTATGCTTAAAGATGAAGATGACGTTGAGTCAATACTAAGGAAAGATGAAACAAATGCCTTAAAGGAGGAAGTGGAGATGTTAGCAGATGCCTGCAAAATAGATATGAGTGACGCTATACTCTGTGCACCACCATGCTATGATAACCATGCTTTGCAACAGAATCTAGGTAAGAAAAGTTTTTTTTATTATTGCAACTAATCTGCTAAATATGCATAGTTGCATAATCTTAAATATTAAAACAGATTTTCATTGCTATAGGACTACATCTCAATCCAAAATGTGTGTCATCTGATGAATCAGATGAATTTAATTGGCACTAGTATGTCATTGGAAGAGAGATATTGTGCATTAAATAAAAAGAAACATTTATTTTTAAATATGGATTGTGCATCCAGCTCCAACAATACTGAGCTATTTGAAAGACTAATACACAAGGTAAAAATTGAATTAGTTAAGAAATATGTATCTGGATTAAAGCAAAAAAAAAAAAAGATAAATGAATATTTTAAATGATGTATATGTTTACTGTAGTAGTATTAAAATAAAATATTATGAAATAATTTTTGTTGTACGTAGGAGAATGAAATATGCATAGAAATTTTTAATACAGTAGAACCCCAATTCATCGTTTTTCAAGGGGTGCGTAGGAAAAAACGATGAATGCGGGTTCAAGTCAAACTACAAAGAAAGAAGTGTTTATGCAAGTACGCAATGACTGTATAACAAATAAAAATTTGTTACAAATCAAATAAATCGATGATGAAAATTAGCGATATTTATTTTCCAAAAATCAGTATTTTATGTTGGGTTTTTCATCATTTTTTTAATTTAACAGTAAATTTTCACGATTTACAATACTTTTCTCGGCCTTTTCTGTGATTTTATGTTAGTATATAAAAGTTCATACCGTTTCAAATGCCATTATTGCTTCAAAATTCATACTAGTGTAATCTCATCCTCAGTGGCAAGAATATTATCCTCTGCTTCGCCATTATTTTCGTTTTTTGCATTATCACACCTTCCTTTCATGTTTAGGATACCACATGCCTCAACTTCTTGATTAATGGAAAAAAATTATTAAATTTCACACTATACACAACCTCCCCAACACGCAACCATTGTTCATCTGATCATCATCAGACCAAGAACTCATACCAAGAAACAATTGCAGTTTGTATGCCATATTTCCACTTAACCTTCAATTTCGTTTTAGCCAGGAGAAAAATTTTACAATGATGGACGCGGGAAAGTCAATTTATGACGAACGATACATGCGGGTTCCTTTAACGTTATTCAAATACAAGTTGTGCAGGTACCACAGAAATAAAACGATCAATGCGGGAAAAAGATGGATGCGGGAACGATAGATCGGGGTTTCACTGTACTTCATAATACATATACAGTACATTTTTCATTTTCATATGTATTAGATATATGAAAATGTTCAAAATTTGCAATTTTAAAAGTTTTATGTAAGTGCCCCTATTCTATGGCCACTTTTCTAGAAGAACCGATGGTGGTCACCTCAGAGAAGTTTCACTGTAATAGCCAAATAATCCCAAAAACAAACAGAAGCAAAAGCAGCTTCAAAGGCATAAAACATTACCCTTTGTCTTTGGCATGAACATCAGCTCCATGTTGAAGAAGGAGCTGAACAATTCGTATTCTGTTGTAACCAGCAGCTAAATGCAGGGGTGTTGACTAAAAAAGAAAATGATACAGTGTAAGAATTTTGTAATAAAACTTTATCTTAAAATCATTGACATAAGTTGGCAGGGTTTTTAAAAATATTTTTAAGATGGTCTTTAGCCCCCCTAGAGTGTTCCATCTTTAATTCTTGAAACAGTTCTAATTTTTCTAGGGTGGACATAGCTTATTTTACCTTACCCACCATCCAGATGTGCAAAAGCAAAATAATTCTTAAGAATTATGCCTTATTTTTATACAAAACTGGTTTACATATACAGGGTGTCCCAAAAAGGTGGTAACACGCTTTATTTTTTTAAGATAAGAGGGCAATGTAAATTGAAAAAGTGCTAAAAATAAGGTAAGAACATTTTCTCTCATTAATTTTCAAAAAGTTAAACTTTTTCAATTTGTATAAAACCTCTGTATTTAAGAAAAGAAAAAAAATCCTAGTCAGTAAAATGTGTCCTACAGACTAAGTGATGTACAAAGTTTCAGCCTTTCATCATAAAACTTCGCAGAGATATCTTATAGCAAAGATCGTATGGGGCTATACATGAATTTGAACATAAACATTTATTGCTAGAGAGCAGAAAAGTATTTTCTTTCATAGTTTCTGTATGACTTCTGAAAAGCGATCATCAAACAATTTTTTTTTTCCTTTTGAGAAACTGTGAAAAGTGGTTTAAGTCAGCATATATTTATCTTGATATCTCTCACACTTTTTGGGTTGCAATTCTTAAATTTTGTCCATCACCTCATTAGTGTATGGGGTACATTTTACTAACTGGAAATTTCTTGTACAAGGATCAAACACAAATTTAAAAAGTGTAATTTTTTTAGGAGTTTTCTAAACAGTCTTTTTTTTTTTTTTTTTTCCACCTCATTTTGAACATTTCTCCAATTTACATCATCCATTTATGTCTGATAGATAAAGAATTAAAGCATGTGTTAGAACCTTTTAGAGCAGTGTCTCTCAACCTTTTTTGGTTGACGGCACACAGAAAATACCTAGAAGTATTTGCGGCACACTTGAATATAAAAATTGCAAATGTAAGATACAAAAAATTGATAAATATTAATAACTATAAAAAATTATTTAATAAGAGGGCTGTGCAGTTTTGCATGGTTCTTGCTGCAAATAGCCCTTTCAAAATTGGCAGAACAGTTTTCTGTGCTATGAAATAAAAGTTTCATGATTCATAGTGTATAGCTTAGTGAACGTGAACAAGACAGCTCATGATAAATAGAAAATGTCATTTTGCTGATACAACACCATGCAGTTTTAATAATTTTTCAAAAACCCTCGCAGCACACAGGTTGAGAAACATACTATTTTAGAGACACCCTGCATACTACAGTACAGCTTGAATAATTAGAAGCTGAGGGGACCACTACAAAAATTTGAGTTATCCAAAACTGATTTTAAAAAAGTGCATCATTTAACCTTGGTTTTGGATACACTGAATGCTTGGAAAGATTCTGGGAGTAAGTACATATTATTGAGAAAGATCAATATATAAAAGATTTAAACAGTAAATGTACCTAAACAGAATACGATTTCTGTAAGCTTTTACATTCAATACAGAAAATTATAATTTTATGAAAAATTCTGTAGTGTTCAATTATTTTGTAGAGTTCAGCCATTTAATCCTTTATGTCAAAAATTATTTCATGAAAAAAGTTAAGGTTTTTTATTGCATATTTTATGTATTAGAAAAAATCTTATATAGCAGAGACAGAAGAAAAAAAAATGACATTTTAATAGAGCAAAAATACTGTTGACAGCATTTTTGCTGTCAACAGAATTTTTGCTCTATTCAATAGTTTCACTCGTGATAGTTTTTTTAACTCACACTTTTAGTGTGTGTTAAAAAAACTATTGCATGTTTCCATAGAAATACAGGTGTGGATAATGATCATTCTATTAGTTTGCAAAGTTGAGTTGCACTGTATGCGTATAGATAAATAAATATAAATATATATGCATATATATACCAGGTGCCCAGTAATTAACCAAAAAATTGAAATGTTTAGTAAAAGAGCTTGAGAAGAGGTAAAAGAAAAATATTTACTTCATGTATAAATACACTTATTCCAATTTAATGCACAAGATTTTGGAAGTACTTCCCATTACTTGCAACATAGCCTAAGATCAAAGTTGTTTGAAACCGAAAGAACAGTTAGAAGTGTTGTGAACAAAATTTCAGCAGAATTGGCTTGTCAGAGCACATCTAATGACTGTGGACGATTTTTGAACACATTGTCCTTCAAGTAGCCTCACAGAAAATAGTCCAGGGGATTCACATCAGGAGTACAGGAAGGCCAATTAACATCCTGTCCTGTTGCGTCAGCAAAATTCAAACCCAAAACTCTGTCATGGAAATGTTCTGCTGTTCCCAATTCTTCAAATTTTGTAATCAAATCAGAAATTGTAGAGTTTGCCACACTGTTTCGAATCCCATACACACTGTTGAACTTTCGTCTTGTTACTGTGGCTGATGAACCATTCTGATAAAACATTTTCATGATGAAAATCCTCTGTTCGATGGTCAAATTCAGCATTTTACTACTGCAAACTTTTGAGCAACAAATGCAATTGCAGTTGGGCAACCAACTGCTGCAAACAATGACGCGAAATTTTATTGAAAACTGCTAGCAACTTTGTGCCTGTTTATTCCTGCATTATAGCACAAAATGAAAACTCATTTCAATTCAAACTCGTTTCATAAATTGTAAACCGCATAGTGTTGCGTCAGCAAATGTTACATCACTATGGCATCCTAATAAACAGTCATTGCAGTTTCAAATTTTTGTTTAGTTATTGGGCACCCTGTATGTACGCACACATACAAACAGTCTAACCTCATTGAGATGAAGTCGAAAGACTACAAAAATTTGTTCGTATTAACTGAAATTCATATTAATTGATAAAAAAGCAAAAGGCAAGACATTAGGGAGAAGCTTTTACTTCATTTTAAGCAAAAATTTGTGTTAAGCATTTTCGTCCTAAGGAGGTTTGACTTCACATACATTTTTTTTTTTTTTTTTTTTTTTTTTTTTTGAGCTTTTTAATGAAAGCTCATTTCAAGATCAATAGAATAAATACTAACAAAATGATTATTTGAAAATAACTATTCACTTAAAATAATGTAAAAAAAATATTGACAGTATCTTTTTTACTTTACCAAAATTTCTGAAAAAATTATTTAGCCTATATTTCATGCCTTTGTTAAATTTAATCTAGTTCTCAAAAAGATATAACACTTTAAAAGGAATTTATGTTTAGCTTTTATAACAGATCCTCAATCCACAGAAAGTGATAAATCATACTGCTTACCTTTACTACATATTCTGAAAGTAAACTATCACCAATGACAATGAAGTAAAATTTTTAATTAACACATATATCTTAAATAGCAATTGTCAGTCTTTAAGATCAAAATGAAGAAAACTTTATATTACTATGTAACTTGTTTTGAAAACAAATCTTACAGCCATTTTTTCTTAAACTTGTCTACTTTTCAACTAACAAAAAAAAAAAAAAAAAAAAAATTGGGGGGGAAACCTGAAAATTTTCTGTAAAAAATTAACCTTTCCCTAGCACAATACAAATAATGAGTGACAGATATTATTATTATTTTTTTGGCTTGGGCAGGGCATTTGAGCTGATAATCAATATTGTTTTTTTTCTTTTTGAGCATGAGTAGTTTTGTCAAATGATAACTGAACTTAGCAATAAAAACAAGCTTTATCTGTTACTATTAATTTTTTAAATATGTTGCCTTCAATTTTATTAAATATGTTGTCTAATATATTTTATTAAATATCTTGCCTTCAATTGTAACCAATTGTATTTTATCCATTTTTAATTAAATGTGATAAATTTTGTAACTAAAACAACACAGATTGGATCAGTTGATTAACTACATAAATGTAGTTACTACATTAATACAGTTATAAATATTACAAATCTGATTTTTTTTTAAATTACTTTTCTTCCATCACTGGCATGGCAGTTCACATTTAATGGTGTCAATAATGCCATCAATTTATCTTCATTACCACTACGGGCAGCTTCAAGTAACTCATCTTTTCTATATTCCCCAGTAAGAACAGCTCTAGCTGAAGGATCTGCTAAATCTAATGCAGTTTTACCATCAGTGTTTCGAACAGATGGATCAGCTCCATGCTGAAGCAAAACTGAAATACAATATAAAATAAGGTTAATAATTACTTTAAAAAGATAAATAAATTAATTTTATTTTAAAAAAAAATTTAAAGAGAGGAATAAACCTTCTAGTGTGGCCTTACACAGGGGCAGACTACAGTGAAACTGCTTAGGTGTTTCCACAAAACTGAGAAATTGACATGGTTCAGACTCATAACAGAGAGAGGGGAGGAGGTCCTTTTTAAGCACTTGAGAATTTTCAATGATTGCTTTTGCTACACAACACACTTAAACACAAGAAAATTACCCCATGTGTGCAAGTTTTGCTGCTCATTCTTTTGAATATACTAGCTTGTAATTTATTTGTTTAGCACTTAACAAGCAAAAACTCATTCAATGGAAAATAGTTTATTTATTTAAATTGAGCTAGATTAAATAAAATTTAACATATGCGAAGGACAATCTTAGAAAAAGCCCTATTTTTAAATTTCAACCTTTTCTCTTCGACTAGTTTTTTTTTTTACATATTTCCAAAAATTCTGTTTGTTCTTCTGTTTTTTTTTTTTTTTTTTTTTCTGAATTCATCAAATTTCAAAAAGTAATAAATACTTTTTAGAGCTTCTTTAGCAGTCAATTCATCTAATTTTTTTTTTCCAATTAATCAATATCTATGTCAGTTTCCTGCTAAGTCTTCCTCAACTTTTTTTTCTTTTAAAGGATTGTTTAGCAACTGACACTCTTGATTTTTGCAGGTCAATCTAGGAAATTCATATACTTCTGTCTAGTAGCGGCAACAGAATTTCTCAACTGCTTTGTAATTTTCAATTTTTCTACAAAACATTATGCGGTCATAGATAGTGTTTTGACTGGTATATGAACGAGCCTTAAGGTTTCTTGTCCAAATGCTTGTTCACTGAAAACTCTCTTTCTACTACAGCTTGACCATGAGAGAATATCAATTAAGCTTTTACAACTTTCCTCAAATCACCTCTCATGTGAACCTTCACAGTTCGACAGCTTGTTCACCCATACTTTAAAGATTATAACTTTCGAGCAGAGTTGACATTTAACCTTATGTTTGTTGGACTCGAGTGATCTTAACCAGTCCTTACGGATTTCTTTTTCCTACCAGAATATGTTAAAGATGCATTTTGGACCGGGCACCTTGAAAATTTGACTCAACTTTTAAGTGGTCTACAGCATTAATGGAAGCAGAATATTTAATGAGGAGCAGGACATAAAATCGGTATTTCCCATTTAGAAAACTAAATGTCCAATTTGGTTGTGCTTAACAAATTAGCCTATGACTTAAAGTAATGTAACACTTGTTTGTAACCATGTTCATGTTTTAACAATATTGTTGCACTATCTATTCTCCAAATATTTTCATTTGAAACTTGCCTGTGATTGCTCAATGGTGCGGAGTGCAAAAAAGAGGGTTACATGTCCTCAGACATTGAGTGATGCACAAGAAAGTTTTGGTTTGAAAGGGTAAGGATTCCATGCTGAGTGATTTTGCAGTCACTTACTGAGTAAATTAAACACCTTGTTGCTGTTGGGAAAACTTTCACAATACAGGTAAAAGATTAAGCATTTTTTAAGGTCCTTATAAAAGAAAATAAAACTAAGCATTTTTTCAGGCTTTTAAGCACCATCTGAACCTTGAATGAGAGACAGCTGAAGTGTGCAGGTATAGGGTTTTGTCCTCTTGCCCAGCTCTCAATCTAATAATCTGTATTTTGTGGAAGTTTTTTCTAGATGTAGTGTGAATGCAGATTAGAACTCCCTAAAAAGTCTTCTGCCCAGGCATCTCCCCTTTAGGAAGATAGTCCATGTGTAGCTTTGCCATAACCATATAAACCAAATCAACTTAGCTTTATATAAGATGAGAACAGGTCAGAAAATCAATAATTGCTGCCTGGTTTAAGCCCTCCAGAAGCCCAGCAGGAGTTCATCTGACCATTACAGTACCGTAATTCTTCCCTGACTTTACCTCTCACCTTCCTAGTTCCCACCCAGTTATATTAACGTGGACCCTTAATATATATATATATATATATATATATATTTTTTTTTTTTTTTTTTTTTTTCTCATGCTATTTTCACAAGTTTCAGACCATTTGTTTACACTTCTTGAAATTCATATTCATAACAAGGAAAAATAAATTAAATGAAAAGCCTGAAATAAATGTAGCTTGAAGTGTGCATATATGATACAAGGCACTTTACATTCAGACAACTTAATATACAATCATCCAACTAAAGCTCCATGAAAACCTGACTATTCAAAGCAATTAAAACACACACAAAAAATCAATGCTCTCCAAAACCTTTTTTCTGGAGAATTTTTCCTTTTAGGAGTTGCCAAAAATAATTTATTACTCCAGAATTACATGGAATGTATATGCAACTGGGTAGACTGTGGGTAATTGAGACCCCCGGACTGAAGGACCTGTTACCCTCAATTAAATCCAATGCTATATATAAACATGCATATTTGAACATTTGGGAGGAGTTAAGACTTTAAGCCCCACTTTTGGCTATGTGTCTGGAGGACTTGCACACTTCCTTTTAAGATAGAAAAAAGTACAAGTTATAAATGAATATATAAATAATTTTAAATAATGGACAAACAAGGTCATTCTATACAGGTACGAGCAACGGAAAAAATCTAAAAAGGTGGAATTTTTCAGTTCTCTAATATTTTGTCATATAGTTAAAAGATAAAATTATTCTGCATCAATGCCTTGATTCTACATAATTAAGATTTCTTGTGACTCTGCATATGGTTCTAAATATTATTTGAGAGTAAGAAAAACTTTCAAAAACAAAATAATCCATTAAGTTTATTAGGTTACAACTTTGATCAGGCCATTTTCTTTGACTTCACATTTTTCTTTTACCGAAAAACTAAGATCAATCACTAAAGATGAAGACTGCCATATCAAAAAAAGGATATTGTATATTATAAAAAAAAAAAAATGCAGGCCTCAAGTTACTTTAAATTTGATTCTTTATTATCATATGGAATTGGAGGAACAGGCTTTAAAAGTTTTTACATGGTAGAAACTTTTTAAGTTTAACACAGGGTTTTATTTATTTATTTTAATTAAAATTCTTAAAAGTAGCGTTTGCTGTGCAATGTATTATTTTTTAAACTTGATAAAAACTACAGAAGTTTCATTTATCTATTTAATAGAATTTTCTTTTTTTTCTCTGTGTTTCAAAGTTCTAACACTGTAAATACAAAGTAAATGATGCCCCTACCTGAAGAATACTTAAAAGTCCCCTTTCAAAATGCATCTCTAAACAGTAAATCAATTAAAAAGCATTTTTAAAAATGTTTTGCAATAGTATTCATTTTTCCTGTGTTTTTCTTAATATATTTCTAAAATGCAAGATGCTCTCTAAGATGTATATGGGGTTTCTTCTGTTGGTGTTTCTTTTGAAAATATCGTTCTATTTTCTACTCACAAAAAAAAAAAAAAAAAATGTTCAACAGAAGAAAGATGTACATCTATAGTAATTGTAATAACTCAGTTACATGCAACTTTTCAATAGTTTTTGTAACTTTTTGAAAAAATAGATTAATTTTTAACATTCTTACATAGGAACCAAACAGAAGTAATTCAGAAAACACTTGAAATGAGATTTTAAAATCAGTCAAAGTGTACATAGCAAACTTCTAAACTACGAGTAATATTTGTTCTGTTTCAGTTTGGGACATCTTATTGGATACCATGTTTGATTAATCACTGTAGTAAACCATGAATGACCAATAGGAAGACAAAATGTTTGTCTTTTATGAAGATATTTTTTAAAAACCATGACATAAAAACATATTTAAAGGCTGTTTTTATTAATGAACTAAAATGAAACAAAACTTTAGTAAAAGTAATATATCTTGGTTTTGTCATGGTAAAATCATTGGTGAAATTCTATGTTGAATTTAATATGTTTAAGTGGAGGAGTGCCCTTCTGTGTGTTTCCATTTCTTATATTCTTGTTTCATTTTCCTACAGTAGAATAAGAACAATATTAAGATAGCTCAATCCAGAGGTGTAGGTAAGGAAAGCTCAAACAGAGGCTTGAGCCCACCCATAACTTTAGAGGAAGGAAGAGAGTAATCACAAATCAGTGCATATATAATGTCTTTTTCACTTTCCACATCATTGGAAACATACGGAGACCACATCCCAAAACTTAAATTATGTTTCTGGCACAATCCCTAACCAAATATATATGGCTTTAAAAAATTATTATTTTTGTTTTGTTTCAGATTAAAGCAGGATGTCAATGACTTAAATCAATTTATTTTTTTCTAAATATTATTTAAATCAGACAAGCACAACCTCTAGCCCACAGGCTATTATTAGCTCATGACACCTGTTCTATTTACTTACCAATCCATTTGCACATTTAAAAACATGAATCGGAATCAAGCAATATCATTTTTAAGAAAAGAATTAATTGTGAAATTTTACATTATTTCAGATTTGTTTTCAATTGTCTTAAACTTTGCACCAGAAAATGTTCAGTTATAAATTCATAATTGACTTATCAGTTTGTACCATCATATTTTCAAGAACTTTTATTTGATAAGTGATTCCAGAATATGTGAATTTGTAAACATTTACGTCATGCTCGCAATAAGTTTGATTGGTCATAAGTACACAAAAAATTGAGTTATGAACAGGTTTTTTTTTGTAAACAATGCAACATACTATTTGGAAAAAAAAAAAACATTCATCTAATTCTTTTTTTTTTAATTATGATCGATCGAACCTGTTGCAGACATGACATAAATGCTCACACAATACTGTGAAATCACCCAATTCCCTTTCCCATATGTGCCATCATATTTCAAGAACTTAATTTGCAAAGAAACCTATAAATACATTTGGAATTGTGTCATTACATCATCAATTAGTCTAATATATTATTACTTCTTTGTATGAAGTATAAGGAAGTAATGTGATCGCGAAAAATTTTGGTAGCCAGATTTTGAGACTACCTCTAAATTTACTTTTAAGAATTTTTGTGATGCATCTTATCATACACATGCATGTACATTCAGATAAATGCATGTACAGCCCATTTTGATTGACCACGAGTCCATTTTGACCAGCTTTTCCCTGACATCTGTACATATGTATGTAACTCTGATATCTCAAAAACTATTGGTCGTAGAATTTAAAACTTTATATTTAGGATTGTTGTAACATCTAGATGTGCACCTCTTCTTTTGGTCCCAATTGACTGGATAGTTTATGTGCAGGGCCACCCAAAAGATTTTAATAGGGATGCACCGAATATTTGGTTGGTATTCGGTATACTGCTTATTCGGCAAACAAACCGAATATTCGGTTCAGCTGAATACTTAAATATTCAGCACCCGAATAGTAAACAAATTTAAATGTTCACCAATTGGTAAACAAATATGTGTTTTTTATAGCATGAATGAAATATATAGTATAGTACCATGGTACTAAATTAATTCAAGTTGTTACTTAGTAATATCACATGTGAATACGTGTTAGAAATCCTTAGAAAGTCTATCTACCAAGGCAACCCCATCCTTGGCAGATCGCCCTAGCGTAGGGTTGCCACAATCACACAAAAAACTAATATCACAATGAAATCAGTTTTAATGTAAGAGAAAATACTCAGATGCTAAATTTAAATTTTGCTGCTTTTCAATTTTTCTTAAATCTTATGACACATTACAGTAATTTTGCTATTGGAAACTCATTTAAATTAGAAACAGTAACCAGAAAAAAAAAACTTTCATAGCATTAAGTGTTCATAAATATGTAAAGTCAATTAACTGCTAATTTTTTAATAAAATATGCAGGTAAAAAAAATTACCAGCATTTCACTAATATTTAAAAAGTTATTAAATGACATATAAAGGAAACTCTTGGATATTAAATTTTGCAGCATTTTAATTTATGAAGTTTTACACCATATGAAATATTAAATATTCTTTATGAACAAACTAATCAAATTAATTGTTGCAATCAAAGTTTAATAACAGTTTAATAAATTTAATAAATTTTAACCAAGTATTCGGTATTCGGCTGAATATTCAATTAGAATTTTAACCGAATATTCAGTATTCATTATTGAGCAAAATATGGTATTCGGTGCATCCCTAGATTTAAATACATTACACTCTATGGGCAGAAATTCATTAAAGCGTATTTTAGAGGTATTGGGCTATTTCAAATGATTCTGAAGCAATATATGTTGTTAAGGGTTACAAAATGAATCTCTCCATCGAAAATAGTGTCTGTATCATTTATAGTTCTGCTACAGGAATGCTCAAAAGAATTTCAACACATTACGGTCAATGGCAGTTTTAGAGACATTCATCCATTTCAAGCACAACTACCATCCTACTATATAGTTAGGCAATGGTCCAATCACAGTCATGAGCCTTCCTCAAAAATTATGCCAAAAGTCGCCAAGCTTGGTGATTTTTGGTGTTCTTGTGTATGAATTTAACTCTCACATCTCACAAATTATTAGTCGTACAATGTTGAAATTTCATATATAGGATTGTTGTAACATCTAGTTGTGCATCTCGATTTTTGGTTCCAATCTAATAGAGAGTTTATTTACAGGACCACTCAAAAGAATTTCAATACATTAATGTCTATGGACATCTTCAATATATTATGTTTGTAATCAGTCATTGTTAGGTCCATGCCCAAAATCTCACCATTTGTCATCAACCTTGGCAAGTCTTGCCGAAATATCAAAAATTTGGCGACAAAAATAAATTTGTATTTTGCATAACTCTATAGCAAAACCATAGAATGTTGAAATTTTGTATTTAGAACTGGGGGTCTATTCTGCCACATTCGTTTAATCGAACGTTCGGATTTGTGATGTATTTCGAAACGTATGCTAATGTAAACATTCGGTATGAAGTATCTGTACCTAAAGCTCCACCGTACCTTGCAGAATACCAGCATACATTAGCAGGATGTGAAAAACATCATTTTGATGTCACATATCCGAACGTTCGCTTATACGAATGTGGCAGAATAGAGCCCCTATTGTAACATATAACTGTGCATCTCTTTTTTGACTGCAACTGAATGGGTAATTTATTTACAGGGTTACCCAAATCACTTTAAATACATTAAGGTGTATGGATACATCCAATTCATTGAAAGTCTATGGTCAATTACTACTTTGGCTTTGCCCAAAATCTCGCAAACTAACTTGTGCTTTTTGGCTTTTGGCAAAATAGTGCCAAATTAAGTGTCAAAAACAAATCTTTCAAATTGAACCCAGCTTGGTGATATCGGAAATATTTGACTAGAAATCACTAACCTTAGCATGGGCGCCCATAAGGGGGGGCAAGGTAGGGCACTTGCCCTCCCCTACAGTTTTAGGTTAATGTCTCATGATGTATACAAATGGCAAAACCAGAACTAAATTCGTTAAAATTTTTAAATTTGCCCCCCCTCTAGAAAAATTTTTTGGAGTTTGCCCCCCCCCCTAGAAAAATTCCTATGGGCACCCATGAACCTTAGTATTACAGCCTTACCTTAGTACACTACTAGTAAGAGATAAATTCATATAAGTTTAGATGAAGTGCACCAAAAATATTTTTGATTTAATAGACATGCAAGGAAGTCGTGTTGTCCACATCAGATTTTTTTTTAAGACTGTATTACTTAAAAGAAGGCACTACTTGATTAATACCATACATTTAAATTTCTGTGAGCACAAGCTGAAAGAGGTTGTGCATAATACTATGTTACTGCATGTGATAAACATTGCTATAAAATTTCATTTCTGAAAACTTTCCTTTTAACTTTGTAAAGTCCGTAGATAATCAATTAAGTTTGCTATTCTTCCAAAATCATCCACTAGGGACAAAATTATTTTATTTGCATACCAAAGTAATATTTTATTTACAGATTTATATTTTCAAATCAAAACTAGATATTAACTGTTGTCTATACTCTTATTTAAAGTAGTTAAAAACTTATTTTAAAAATCTGACCTAATTTTTTTTTTAATCTGACTTTATTTTTAAAAAAATCTGATTAATTTTATTTTTTTAAACCATGATTTTTAAACCTTAGATTGAAGCCCTGATACAACAAAAACATGACAGAAAATAACTGATCCATCTTTTAGGGTCAATAATTTTTTTTAAAAAAAGAGCATAATGAAAGTGACACAGCGTTTTTAAGTTTTATTAAGAAAAACATTATGAGTTAATAGAAAAACATTATTAGTTAAAAGAAAAACAAATTAAGTCCAAAATACTACATATAATTATGTTTTTTACATTAAATTTTACCAAATTTTCACTAGAAGAGAGTCTTGCATTCAATATCCAAATCATATTTAACATGGAAATAACATTGAAGTTCAGAAACAAATTAAAATTACCAATGCAAACATCAGTTTTCCCTTTAATTGCTGCCTCGTGAAGTGGGGTGTAGTTCCAGTTATCCCGAGCATTAGGATCTGCTCCATGCTTAAGCAAAAGCTGAACTACCTCTGCATGACCAAAAGAGCATGCGTTATGTAATGGAATCAAACCTCCATCATCTCGCGCATGAACATTTGCTCCGTTTTGTAGTAAGTGTTCCACTACGTCTCGACGACCAAAACCTGAAATACATAAAATTAGTTTCTATCAATCTAGAAAACTTTAAAATGAAAGAATGGCAAAACTGCAGTTTAGACTATGCTTTTGACATGTTGGCTATGACCCCAGTGGCAGAATCTTGTCATGCATTCTGCAACAAGCAGCAGAAATGCAAATTTTTTTCTGAAACACAATATATACTATCACAATAATTCTTGCACTTTATTTGGATTCAAAATCTGGTTTCTAATTCTTGATAATAGCTGTTACTTTTATGCGAGATATGTCTTATTTGTAGTATGTTTTGTGTTTTACTTGTTAGTTATATATATATATATATATATATATATATGCATGCATGTACACACAAAGATGTGGGTGCATTAAAGCATTGTTAATTGAAAATTATAATTTCATGGAATTGGTCTTCAGAGCATTTTTCAACTCTGTTGAAGACAATTTGCCTGCAGAGGATCATTTTGTTCCTGCGACAATGTCTCTGTGTTGCCTTGTTTCTGCCATGGGGGTTATGACTGCCTAAATGGCAATGTTTTAATTTTATCAGATTTACTAGATTTGTTGGATTTTTTTTTTTTCCAAAATACTTTCTTTTATTAATTTCTACTTTTCAAACAGTTTGACTAAGTAATAAATATCTATAATCAAACACAGGCGTTGCACTGTTTTCTTAAATTTGTGGATCTCAGACTTGTAAAATGAACTACCTGGGTTTCTTATACTAAATTTTGTGGATCTTTTTTGGATGACATTAGAAAATATTTAAAACATCATTTTAATACAGATACATTAAAGTAGGTTTTTATGTAGGTCTCAGATTTAAAAAAAAAATCCAGGAGATTATTTGAAAGAAAATATGTCCATTTTGGGAAAATTCAGTAACATATATGTAAGTACTATGGCACGTTACCACAATCTTTACAGACAGCTCATTAATTTAGTTGAACAAAGATTATTTGTTTGTTAGGGATATAATATGATTAGGAAGGCATCTGTACATAAGTGTTAGAATATGATGACAGTGTGACCTCAACCAGTAGCCTACACAGACTTCTTTTAAAGAGGGGAGAGTTACAGATGTAATCCTTTTTAAATTAACGATAATTTTAAATAAATTTGTAACCTATATTAAGTTAAATTTAAGAATTGCCTTTTCCTGGTATGGGAAAGTCCATTTTAAAAAATTAATACAGCCTTCCCCTTTTCCTTCCTTGTATACTCCACTAACTTGAATTACTATATAAAAAGGCTTATAAGTAACAAAAACATTTCATGTGCATTCTGCATACTATTAGTATTTTAAAAGAAAAGTTATATAATTACAACATGCAATACTATAGATGTTAAGGTGTATAACAGCTATAGATCAATATAACACAATTTTTAAAATGTCATGACTGTCGATAATTAATTAATTTTAACGATAAAACTCCCAGCAATATTATTGCTTTAAATAAATTTGTTGCGTTCATTTTGTCAGATTAATTGTCAATTTACTACGTTCAAAAGCAATTAAACGTTTTAAAATAACAATGAGATCGCGCAAAATTGAAAAGCACATTGCTTCAATTTTAGGATCGCAAATAATAATTCACAAAAGAGAACATTAACATGAAGGATATATTACCAGCAGCAAAGTGCAATGGGGTAGACTTCCGACCAGCAGCATCTCTGGAATTAACATTTTGTGGTGTGACTAACTTTCGTACTCGTGAAACATCCCCGTATCGACATGCATCAAATAATTCTCGACCTACGTCGCAAATATGAGAATTTTCATTAGCGTTGGGTATACCCGAACGCCTAGTAGCCATTATCCATAATTGTTTTGTCAAAATCCATACAATCGTCGAAATCGTCTTGCTCAAATACCCAAACCAAACCAGTTTTTGGAAACCCGTCTGCTTACTTACTGTAATATCCGCTACGCGTAGCTACTGGGCTCAATTCCATCCATGGAGGATGATTTTCTGAATACCCATGCAGGCTGCGAGGAACTAGATGGAGCATTCAGAAAAAAAGGAACAGGCAAAACAATAGTTCCTGAGTTAAGATTCTCCCGTGTCATTTAAAAACATTTTTTTTAAATGGTATTGATTTTATCAAACAAAAAATTTGTTTGATAAAATCAAAGTTGATTATCATGATGATTGATTATCATCTTAGCAGGGGGCCACTGATCTATATCATAGATATAGTGAACTAGATTGCGCACAAGGGGAGGAAACTTGTTGCCAGTGCACTTCCGGAGCAGACGACACGATAGTGGCAGAAAGACGAAAACGTCGCTGCTTACGACTGCTATGCAACAGCATTAATTTACATTTAAATACAGAATCGATGATTCGTTCAGAACCAAATTCAAAGAAAAAACATTTTGTTATGATATTTTGCTAGCTATTTTTAGTTTATTTTTGCTGTTAGATGGTCTAAAAATGTAACACATTAAAATAATCGATAAAATGTTTATTTTTGCACACAAGGAAAACAGAAACTTTTTCTGAACAAAGATGTGAACTGAAATTAAGTATCAATTGTGTATTGGAAGTACTAGGGTAAAAGACCGAGGTGTCATAGATCTCGTAAGAGAAAACTACGTTCATATCAAGGGGGGGGGGGGGGATTGTGCTTCTTGTTACATTTTAAGAAAATCATAATATTGTGGCATAGTTTGGTGATTGAGTTTGGATCTTTCTTTCCCTCGTAAATGTATTTCTAACGTTCTTGAGATTCAAATACGCCTTCTTCTACTTTCTTTTTTTTTTTTAAGCAAAAAGGCTATACTTAGGAAATTTTATCCCTTTTGAAGTGAGAGTCCAAAACGTGTTTTTTATACGTCCTTTATATCTTAAAAAGAAACCTATTTCCAAAAAGTTATAATGTTACATTCTAAAAATATTACAATGTAATAAACTTGGAACCCTAAATGTAAACATCAGTTTTCTAAAAATTGCCTTTCTAGAACAGTGTATTTTCGCTTATGTACATCCACAACTTTGTACAGGTAAAAACATGTTTAGCTAATATTAATATTTAGGATATTTTAAATACCCACCCCCCATTTTTTTTTCTGGGTGCATGTTTTTCACACATTTCTCATAACTAACATAGTAAATATAGATTATTTTAATACAGTTAATATATTTTAAATAGATTATTATTCTTTGTTTAAAATATACCAAGGCTCATTGTTTTGAATAAAAACATTCTCCATTCTTTAATTTTACCATACTCTCGGCTAAATTTGAAGAAATATTTTTTCAAAAAGCTTGATGGGAGAAGATATGTGAAAATGCATGCATTTAATACATATTTATTTCATGCGTCTCCCTGTTTCCTACAGAGAAACACACACGTTTATTTCTCAGAATCCCAAATACACAAAAGTTCATTATTTTTACATCCTTTTCTGACAAACATAG